>CM040398.1:6192500-6620849 GCA_022702515.1 Ilyophis sp. 1 JC-2022 | reverse complement strand
AGGAGGGAGGGGGGCGGTGTTCAGAGCGTCAATCACAGCGGGAGGAAGAACGGGGCCCCTGGGGATACGATGCTCCTCAGACAGACAGCAGAGACACTCTCCAAAGAGACACTCCAGAGAGTGACTCAGAAACCCATTCCAGAGTGACTCAGAAACTCATTCCAGAGTGACTCAGAAACTCACTCCAGAGAAAAACTCAGAGACTCACTCCAGAGTGACTCAGAAACTCACTCCAGAAAGTGACTCAGAAACTCACTCCAGAGTGACTCAGAGACTCATTCCAGAGTGACTCAGAGACTCATTCCAGAGAGTGACTCAGAGACAAACTCAAGAGAGACTCAGAGACTAACTCCAGAGAGAAACTCAGAGACTCACTCCAGAAAGAGACTCAGAGACTCACTCCAGAGGGAGACTCAGAAACTCACTCCAGAGTGGTTCATTCCAATAGCTTATTTTCACTCCTTGCATCCGTTCCTTGCACCTTTCCTCGCTCCTTAGTTCCGCCCAATGGAGGACACGAAGAAAGGTTATAAGGATCTTAGCTCCGCACAATGGAGGACACGAGGAAAGTTTAAAAGGATCAGATACAGGATGGAGGAATCGAGGCAACATGCATTAGGCAAATGGAATGTCCTTGCTCAATCAACCGTCAGTGTCATATTATGCTTGCATGCATAACTATAATGCTTTTTAAGTCTCTTTGATTAGAATTCAACACAGAAACATTGCATTTAGAGAGGAACACTGTCATCTATTATCTGGGTATCATATTTACCTTATCTAGACTGTATCTCCCACAACAGAATACTGATATTATTGAATTCAAAACACTTTTGATCATTTGCCATACATAACTGTCCAGGAAAGCAGTGCAAAGGAAAGATCTGGACGTGAGAAAATCTCTAAAGAACTTCAGTAAAATAATTGAGTATAATTCTCTTCAAAATGTCTTCTTTCGACAGTGTTTCCATACACTCTGTGTATGATTGTGATTTTTTTTTAATGAGTTCGATTGTGACTTTTATCAAGCGGGGAATGTGAAATGGTGAGAGGATTCACCCTGGCAGTTTGTCTCGTCTGCGTAATCCCCGCAGTCGTTGGCTCCGTCGCAGATCCAGGTGGGGTGGACGCACAGCGAGGTAGAGTTACAGCTGAAGAAGCCGCTCTCTTTCACCCCGAGCCTGTAATAATCCGAGCAGTCCGTGTAATCTAGAGAACAAACGAGAGCGCATCAATCACCGCGTGATGGCGAGATGCCGCTGGCGTGATGCTCAGGGAAAGCGCGAAGCGTGCAGGGGCGGGTCTTACTGCAGTTCCTTTCATCCGAGGCGTCGGCGCAGTCGATGATCTGATTGCACCAGGATGAGGACGGAATGCAAGCTCCCTCCTGACAGCGCATTTCAGTGCTGCTGCACGTCGAATCTGAGAAAAAAATTAGCACTGTTAGCCATTAGCACTGACAAAACCTCATGCCTCACCTTTCACAAAACGAGCTTCAGCATGTGTGTGTGTGTGTATGTGTGTGCATACATTTTTTTTGTGTTAGTGTTGGGCGAAAGCAGTCATCGCCACCATGTGGTGCATTGCCTTTCTTTCAGTATTTTTTTCTTTAATAATACCTGATGCGGTAGTAAATATCTGAACTTCAAAGGCAACGCTCACAAAATAATTTGACTGAGTATATCGCCCAGCGATAATTTGTGTGTGTATGTGTGTGCGTTTGTGTGTCTGTGTTTGTGTGAGTGTGTGTGCATGTACGCTAATGCCCACCATCTGCCCGGGAGAGAGACCCACACTAACGCCCGCCATCTGCCCGGGAGAGAGCCCCACGCTAACACCCGCCATCTGCCTGGGGGAGAGACCCACGCTAAGGCCCGCCATCTGCCTGGGAGAGAGGCCCACGCTAACGCCCGCCATCTGCCTGGGAGAGAGGCCCACGCTAACGCCCGCCATCTGCCTGGGGGAGAGGCCCACGCTAACGCCCGCCATCTGCCTGGGAGAGAGGCCCACGCTAACGCCCGCCATCTGCCTGGGAGAGAGGCCCACGCTAACGCCCGCCATCTGCCTGGGAGAGAGACCCACGCTAACGCCCGCCAGCTGCCTGGGGGAAAGGCCCACGCTAACGCACGTGTGTGAGGAAAGCATCATAATGCTCAGTTTCACTGCGTTATAACGCGCACTGAGCAGCATTAAGCAGCCCTCATGTTCATAATTAATGGCAGCTCTTTGATGCCATGCTGTAGTGAGGGGCAAAAATAATAAAAACAGCAAATTTGTATTTGTAAAGAATTGCAAATGTCACTGCAGTAATGGAAAAGGAGACTGCACTGAATTCCAAGCACACAAAGATGTGTGGGGATTGCCATTATGAGTAAATTGCATTTATGTGCATTTCGTGAAATTTCTTTATGTGTAAGTTTTATGCGCACTCATGTTGATACTATATCACAATGACTGTAATTATAATGATGTAAAGGACTACATTCAATAAACATTGTCTTTGACTTTCCAAAAAATGAAAATGACACACTGTGAAACACAGTTGATAAGTTTGTTAAGAAGAAAAAAAAAATGTCATTGTGAATCAAAGCTAAGGTCAAATGTTGTCTGGACCCAGGAGAAAATCTATAGAACCCAAGCACAGAATAACATTCAATCTGGTTGCTGTTGCTGATCAATAAGAACCAAAAGAGCGCACTGCTGTTTCTTGGGCCTATCATAGAGAACAATTAGAGGAGAAACTCTTCATATGGAAAGTAGACCACTCACTGTTGCAGTAGGCCTCGTCCGATTGATCTCCACAGTCGTCCACGCCATCGCAGAAACGCACGTTGGCCACGCAACGCTGATTGTAGCAGCGCCTAAAGCCATTCCGACAATCCCTGTTATCTGCCCACACGCACGCAACAAACACACACAACACACAGAAATGACACAGATATCCAACAGAAGGCTGGACCAACTCTTATCTTAAAAGCACTTTATTCTCATCGGAGCTAGTGTGGGCTGACACAGGAAGGAGTAAGCTTTATTGGCCCGTTTGGCTGATGGAGGCAGTACCCGAGCAGGATCTTAGTGGCCCGGAATACTGTGGAGGTGTGAAAAGGCTGCAAGGCAAGATTGAGTTCTTACCGCAATATTGTATTTTCTCATCCGACTTGTCTTTGCAATGCGTTATTCCATCGCATGTTAACCGGTAGTCGATGCATTCGCCGTTCGCACATTCAAACTGACTGTGGATGTTACAAGATGAGTTTTCCGCTGCAGAATGAAAAATTGATTAAGAAGCATTACCTGGCCTTTGTTTCATTATTAATTTCTCTTTTTCTTTACTGTGGTTTCCCAATCCGGAGGCTACAGTTTGTTCCCGCTACGCCCCTGGCTGTCTCCGAACAGCACCGCTCATTTTCACATACATTGATTCTGCTTGCGCTACAGCACACACGGTTCGTTTTCTGCTTAGGAAGCGAAAACCCGCCTCTATCTGGGGATGCTTACTGACGCTGAAATAAATCTCATTCATGAAGTCGGCCGTGTTTTCTCTAAAATATAACTGCTTTATTTATATCCCACGCCAGTCAAAAGGAAAGCAGCGGTGTTAGAGGCTAGCGTAGCGCTTACCCCCACACTGTGTATGGTGCTGAGAATGATGTATGTGTCTTATCTTATTGAAAACATGTTAATTTCATGAGAGTCAGACTGCCTGCATCTTTAAGCTCTGACGCTATGAGGGTAAACAGACTGGCAGGCCTCTATAAATTAGTCACAGACAATATAGATGCAGCTAAAATATAAGACGCCGCTAAAATGTAATAAAAAAAATATATCCCGCCAAAAAACTGTGGGCGGGTGAAAGTGGAAGGAGAAGAAGGGGAGGGACTTACACACGCATCGGTTACCGTCCAATAGCACTCGCTCTCCTCTACAGCTGCAGTTCAGTGTGCCGTCTGGGGTCAAAAGGCAAAGGTCACCGCAGCCCTCATTCAGTGTTCTGCAAGGCGACAATTCACCTGCAAAACAGAAGAATGCAAGGTTCAAGGTTCTGCCAGCCTTGTTTCAATTAGACCACTTTACATTTTCCCTTACAAATACCAACAAGGTTTACAAATACAGTTTTAATGAAAACACTGGCTGATCTGTGAAATAGGACCCACACACATACTCAGCTTATTGAACAAAATAGTTGTGCTTTTAAGGCAATTCTACAGCTAAGAAGCTTCTAATCTTATTTCAATATAATGCTGTGCATTGCTGTCGAACATTTAGAATAGAGGCCCATTGTCTATTCTTGTGCAAAAAGATTTCCAGTTTATTGATAGGAAAAATTTAGCTCTTAAATCAGACACCTGTGATATTGAGTTAGTCTTTCTATAACCACACTCCTGTTTTTGTGTTGTTTTTTTGAACAAGTCATAATTGTTTACATATTGCCCACCGGACACTAAAATCAAGTTTTGTTGACATCCTTGAATCTATTTTAGATCAGAACAGCTGGAAAAATGTCGTTATTCCAGGTGAATTTAACATAATTTCAGACCATTTTCCATTCTTCAAATTCAAATTTATCAATGTTCAATTCCATTCAATTCCATTTTATTAGTATAGCGCTTTTTACAGAGACACTGGCACAAAGACGATTTACAGCAAAAATACAAGAAAAAAATTGAAAAAAAACAAAGATAAAAGAAAGAGAAGTGAGTAAAGAAATATGAAATGTAGAGAGCTTAAAAAGAGGAATCTCAGGCAGCTGGAAAGCTCACTCAGTAAAAGCGCTGCTTGCACCGCATGAGTGAGCACCACAGTCTCGGATCGAATCTGGCCCATGCCAGGGCCGACTGTGCCCGGGCACAACCGGCTTAACGCCGGCCCAGGGATGTAAGGGAGGGATTCAGCCAGTGGAGATAGCAGTGTTCATTGCTCTAATGACCCCTGGTGGCCAGCCAATGGATCTCTATGGGAATTGGGGGGTGGGACTAGATTAATCTGTAAATTACACGGGAATAGTCTAAAACCCATGGTTGGCTAAATGGCTGTAAGTCATCAAGGGTCTGAGGTATCAAACCGGCCTCAAACCATCGCTCTGCTGCCAGATATGCAGTAGATATGGATGGATCACTTTCAGGGTTGTTTCTCCCGACTCATTTTCCAATTGAACTCTATGGAAAAATAAATCAGAAGGAACAACACTTCAAGTGATCCATCCATTGCTACTGGCAGCAGAGTGATGGTTTAAGGCTTGTTTGATACCGCAGACCCTTGACGACTTACAGCCATTAATCCAACCATGGGTTCCATACTATTCCCATGAAATTTACAGCTTAATCTAGTCCCACCCCCCAATTCCCATAGAGATCCATTCAAGTACCTGAAAATAAAATATCAAGAGTCTTTTGATGTCCTATTATACCCATTCATGATAGAATCACCTGCTTACCTGTGGAATGTTCCAAACAGGTGTTTTTTGAACCTCATAGTCTTTTTTTTACCCCTGTCTCAACAGATGTTGGAATGTGTTGCAGGCATCAAATTTGGAATTAGCGTGTATTTACAAAAATCAATAAAGTTGATAAGGTAAAACATTAAATGTCTTTTCAATTAAATATATGCAAAAGATCATTTACAAATCACTGCTTTGTGCTTTTATGTACATTTTACATACTGTCCCAACTTTTTTGGAATTGGCGTTTGTGTATATATACAGTATGTATATATACAGGTGCAGCTCAAAAAATTAGAATATCGTGAAAAAGTTCAATATTTTTTGTCACTCATTTCAGAAAGTGAAACTCATATATTATATAGATTCATTACACATAGAGTGAAATATTTCAAGCCTTTATTTCTTGTAATTTTGATGATTATGGCTTACAGCTAATGAAACCCAAAATTCAGTGTCTCAGAAAATTAGAATATTTTGCTTTAACATATTTTTAAAGTATCATATTTAATATTTGGTCGCATATCTTTTGCATGCTGTTACTTCCTGAAGTCTGTGACCAATCAACATCAAAAGACTCTCGATATCTTATTTTCAGGTACTGTTACAAGCGATACTATAACCTCTTTGCATTTGAACTGATCTCGATGGGAATTTGGGGGTGAGACTAGATTCAGCTGTAAATTACACTGGTACAGTATGGAACACATGGCTGGCTAAATGGCTGTAAGTCATCAAGGGTCTGAGCTATCGAACGAGCCCCAAACCATCACTCTGTTGCCAGATATGGAGTAGATGTGGATGGATCACTGCAAGGGTTATTTCTCCTGACTCATTTTCCTATAGAACTCTATGGGGAAAAAAGTCAGGAGAAACAACCCTTAAAGGGATCCATCCACATCTACTCCATATCTGGCCGCAGAGTGATGGTTTGGGGCTCGTTTGATACCTTAGACCCTTGATGACGTACAGCCATTTCGCCAGTCATGTGTTCCATACTGTACCAGCGTAATTTACAGCTGAATCTAGTCTTACCCCCCAATTCTCATAGAGATCAGTTCAAATGCAGAGGTTATAGTATCGCTTGTAACAGTACCTGAAAATAAGATATCGAGAGTCTTTTGATGTTCATTGGTCACAGACTTCAGGAAGTAACAGCATGCAAAGGATATGCGACCAAATATTAAATATGATACTTTAAAAATATGTTAAAGCAAAATATTCTAATTTTCTGAGACACTGAATTTGGGTTTTCATTAGCTGTAAGCCATAATCATCAAAATTACAAAAAATAAAGGCTTGAAATATTTCACTCTATGTGTAATGAATCTATATAATATATGAGTTTCACTTTCTGAAATGAGTGACAAAAAATATTGAACTTTTTCACGATATTCAAATTTTTTGAGCTGCACCTGTATATATATATATATATATATATATATATATATATATATATATACACACAGACGTGTGACAAATTAAAAGAAAAAACCAACATAAAGTGCCTTAGTAAGGTGTTGTATTAAGTAATCCCTACTTAATAATATGATCCCTCAGTAACACGCACGCATGCACACACAGTTTTTCTTTATGTTGTTTTTAGGTTCATATACATGTTAAATTAATTATAAATTTTTAACTGTTCATTTACAGGTGCACACACACACAGGCATGCGCACACACATGACGTCTGTCATTGAAGTATACCGAAAGTACGCACGCACGCACGCACACACGCACACACAGCATCTGGCAGTGAAGCATACTGAAATTACACACACACACACGTCACACACACACACACATGTTCCCTTCAGTGGAGAACAGCAGATATTTTCATTCATTTTATTTTCATTTTTCATCTAGTTTTAACTTCTAAGATTCTAAATAACAATCCTTTTGATTTCCGCATTGTTATGGCAGAAAAATAAATTAAATAAAATCCTCAGAAAAAAAGAAAGCAGTATCTCTCATTATGTGGATGGGTCGGTGATTTACAAAATATGCTGATATAATACAGAAGTGACGGGGAGATGAACAGTTGAAAACAGAAAGATAAATGAAAATATTAAACTGCTGTTCTGTTTCTCAGATGAATTTGTTTTCAAGGACTTTTGGACAACCTGAGATATAAGATAAGACAATGTGCATTAAAGCAGATTTCCTCTATTCCCATCAGACTTGCACTTATTATCCATTCAGGATAAATCATGTATCTTTATGATGATTTAACTGGTTTTTTACTAAATCTGACTCTGATCATTGAAATTATTTGATGTAAACAAAAATATCGCTACCATGAGAGGCAAATTGGAATTTATTGCGGATAATATCTGTTCCAACATTGTGTTCTGCCTGAGGAGTTGCAAATGTGTGTGCTACCACAAGTATAAATTGAGCTATGCAAATAGGTTCTGAACCATAAATAGCAAGTTTAATCTTCCTCTTTCAAAGTTGTATTCTAATAGGTGCATGTAATATAAGAAAGATTGACTAATTGCACATACAGTGAGCACCATAATTAATTGGACAGTGACACATTTTTTGTTATTTTGGTTCTGTACTTTAGCACTTTGAGTTTGAAAGGATACAATGACAATGAAGCTGAAGTGCAGACTGTCAGCTTTAATTTGAGGGTATTTTCATCCATATCGGATGAACCAATAGGCAGTGTAGTATAATGGGTAAGGAACTGGGCTTGTAACCGAAAGGTTGCAGGTTAAATTCCCAAGTAGGGCACTCTGTTGTACCCTTGAGCAAGGTACTTCACCTGCATTGCTTCAGTATATATCCAGCTGTATAAATGGATACTATGTAAAAAATGATTTAAAAAGTTATGTACGTCGCTCTGGATAAGAGCCTCTGCTAAATACCTGTAATGTAACCCTTTAGAAATTATAGAACCTTTTGCACATAGTCCCCCCACCCCCATTTTCAGGCATCAAAAAATATTGGACAGTGTAACAAGGTAGAATAAAGTAATAATTTTGAATATGTGGTCGCATATCCTTTGCATGCCATGACATCCTGATGTAACACAACAATATCACTTGATATCTTATTTTCTGGTACTCCTACAAGCGATACTATAACCTTTCTGCATTTTAATGGATCTCTATGGGAATTGGGGGGTAGGACTGGATTTAGCTGTAAATTATGCTGGAACAGTATTGAATACATGGTTGGAGAAATGGCTATAAGTCATCAAGGGTCTGAGGTATCAAATGAGCCTCAAACCATCACTCTGCTGCCAGATATGCAGTAGATATGGATGGATCACTTTAAGGGTTGTTTCTCCTGACAAATTTTCCAATTGAACTCTATGGAGAAATAAGTCAGGAGAAGAAACCCTTAAAGTTACTCACACCCTGTTTGACACACCCCCTTCCACACATTTCTAACTGTGTAAGCTATGACTGTATATACACACCTCCAGTCAGCATGGAGAACAGTCTGTAAATTTTGCAGATATCCAGGTTGTGACTAGTTTCCAGTACTTACCTGCACTGAGCACTGCAGAAAGCATAGTCTAAGAACCTGAAGTGAACTGAATGAATGAACAGAATGGGAATTCTTGTACATATGCATTAAAGATAAAGCAGCTTATGTTGATTTAATAGATGGCGGCTCTCATTGTCCAAAGGGAATTGTTTGTAATTAAGAAATGACTAAATCCATAAACACAGCTGCCTCTGCAGGATAAGATAAACCCCAGTCTCTCTCCAGGTGAATGAAATCCTGCTCATTGCCCATTCCTATCAACAAGCATTCCACAATTATCCAACATGCTAACTGGAATAACTCTATACTTGTTACGTTTCTGTCATATTTATGCCATGTTTCATGTTTAGTGTTTGTCACAGTTTATTTTCTGTTTATGTTACGATGCAGTTCATTGTTTGCATACATATTTCCATGTTTTTCTGCAGCCTTGCATTCATGCTGTTTCTTCTCTTGCTGTCACTCACGCTTCCCTAATTGTTTCATTCTCCCTTGTCTAGTTACTAATATACTAACATTAGATCAGGATTGGGTAATACTAACTATCTAACCATGTGTTCATGTTTACCTTACGTTTCTCGTGCATGTTGATTACTAATTTACTAACGCTAGGTCAGGATAGGTTAACTACTAACGATTTACTAATTGCCTCGTTACGTGTCTCATTTTCTCAAGCTGTTGTGAATTTCCTGCTGCTCTCAAGCTAAATGTTTGCACCTGTCTACACCTGCATTTAAGCTCAGTGTTCATGTTTGTTTGTTGCGAAATTGTTGCCTTAGTTTACTATTGTCACTCTTGAGCGTTTTTCCATTGTTTTGACCACCGTTATTGATCTAGCCCAGGGGTAGCCAACATGGTGCCCGCGGGCACCTGGTCGCCCACAGGGACCACGTGAGTCGCCCGCGAGGCATGTTCTAAAAATAGCAATATAACGCGTGTATCTACTTCGAGACTGCCTTCTCCCTCGGTACTGTATCTTTGGTCTGGCTGGATTTATTGGTTTTTGGACTTTGCTTATGTGACTACGTTTTTGGATTTCCCCATAATAAAGCCCTTGCGGGTATTTATTATAAAGTTTGTGTTCTGAGTCGTGCATTACGGGTCCAACCCGCACACACCCGTCTCAATACTCTAGGGGAGAGATGGAAGTGCTTTCACCAAGGTGACCATTCCATGATCACATCCAGAAGGAATTGTGTATAATAACCCTCCTTGGTAAAATATACATATTTAAAACCAATGCAGTCGAGGCATTATCCATAAATCAGTTTAAAAAGGTGGTTAAACAGTATTTTTTGTATGGAAATTTTGTAATTTTTTAAAAATGGCAAACTAGATTACTATAGAAACTGTCTGTTTCCTTAACCAACTGTCCTGCAAGGATATGTACTGGGTCCTCTGCTGTTCTCCATTTACATTAAGTCTCTTGGTTCAGTTATTAATTCACATGGCTTCTCTTACCATAGTTATGCTGATGACACAACTCTTCCTCACTTTCCCTCCACAAGTTAAGGAGAGGATATCTGCTTGCCTGGCTGACATCTCTGAGTGGATGGCTCTGGTATAGACAATGCCATATAAGACCTCCCCGCTACAAGACCTGTCCATCACCGTCAAAGAAACCATAGTGACTGCCTCCTGCTCTGCAAAGAACCTGGGGGTGGTCCTGGATGACCAGCTGGACTTCAAAGAACACATCAGGGCAACGGCACGGTACTGCAGGTTCCTCCTGTACAACATCAGGAGGATTCGGCCGTACCTGACCACCTACTCCACCCAGCTCCTCGTCCAGACTATGGTCACCTCACGTCTGGACTACTGCAACTCCCTTCTCACAAGCCTACCAGCCTGCGCCATTCTGTTCTGCCCCTACAACTGGTCCAGATCACATGAGTGTCCCTCCACTGGCTGCCGGTCACGGCCAGGATCAGGTTCAAAATTCTGACCCAGGCCTACACAGCAGCCAAAAGGTCAGACCCCTCCTACCTACAGGACTAAATCCAGCACTACGCTCCTGCTCGACCACTTTGCTCTGTGACTTGCACTTCCCTCCCTCCGTGTCAATGGCTCTCGCTCACCCCGACTGCGGAGCTTCTCCACTCTAACTCCCCACTCCACTGCGCTCAGCTCAAACACTGCCTGTTTTCCGTTGAGGTCTGAAGACTCACTTTTTCAGACTCCACCTCGACTAACCTACCTATCTAAGACCAATTCCATAGTACTTGTTTCCTGTTTTCTATTTACTTGTGTTTTTTGTTCTTTCATAGTTCAAAATGAGTAGCTGACTGTGTACTATATTCAATGCTCATTACTAGGGATAGCTTATGAAAAAGTTGTGCTTTGTCGGATCTACTTTGTAGTCGCTTCAATGACCCTCAGTATGCACTTATTGTACGTCACTTTGGATAAAAGCGTCTGCCAAATGACTGTAATGTAATGCAATGCAGAAAGAAGTGGAGTTCTGGAGAGGAATGGGATTGTTACTGAAAATTTACATAAATATTAATATGGTACTTATGTATGTAGCTGATTTTTTACTTGTAAAATTACAATCTCCTGGTCACTTCACCAACCACTCAGGTTAAAAAAGTCTATATTCAAATGATTACTATTATTATAACAATTTGATCGATATAATTACTCTGAGTGATATGCTTGCTAATGAATATGAGCCTTATTAATATTTCTGCCAGCGAAAGATTAACTATTATTTATAGGGTATGTTTTGTTTTAGTTTTTTGTATTGCATTTTATTGTAATGAATTGTATTGTAATGTATTGCGGCAGTGTAGTATAATGGTTAAGGAACTTGGTTTGTAACCGAAAGGTTGCAGGTTCGATTCCCAGGTCGGACACTGCCGTTGTACCCTTGAGCAAGGTACTTCACCTGCATTACTTCAGTATATATCCAGCTGTATCAATGGATACTATGTATACATGCAAAAATGCTGTGTAAGTCGCTCTGGATAAGAGCGTCTGCTAAATGCCTGTAATGTAATGTATTGTATTGTATTGTAGTTCATTGCAATGTATTGTATTGTAGTATTGCATTGTATTGTAATGTATTGTTTTGTTTAGTTTTATATTGCATCATTTTGTTTTTGTTATGTTATGCTTGGTGGTGTTGGGCTTGGTGGTGTTGGGCTTGGTGGTGTTGGGCTTGGTTGTGTTGGGCTTGGTGGTGTTGGGCTTGGTGGTGTTGGGCTTGGTGGTGTTGGGCTTGGTGGTGTTTGTTGGGCTTGGTGGTGTTTGTTGGGCCTGGTGGTGTTGGGCTTGGTGGTGTTGGGCTTGGTTATGTTATGCTTGGTGGTGTTGGGCTTGGTTGTGTTGGGCTTGGTGGTGTTGGGCTTGGTGGTGTTGGGCTTGGTGGTGTTTGTTGGGCTTGGTGGTGTTTGTTGGGCTTGGTGGTGTTTGTTGGGCTTGGTGGTGTTGGGCTTGGTGGTGTTGGGCTTGGTGGTGTTGGGCTTGGTTATGTTATGCTTGGTGGTGTTGGGCTTGGTGGTGTTGGGCTTGGTGGTGTTGGGCTTGGTGGTGTTATGCTTGGTGGTGTTGGGCTTGGTGGTGTTTTTTGGTTTGTTGTGTTTTGTTTTGCTTTGCTGTTAACTTTATGGTCCACGTATCCATAGATTTTTTTTATGTCTTCTTAAATGTTCTGTGCTCTCCCCAAACGTATAATCAACTTAAATAATAATAAATAAAAAAATGTAATAAAAAAAGGAGTGATTATTAAAGTTCAGACCTCAAATGATGATTGGGGAGGGGTTAAAAAAAGAATACGGTAGCAACAAAAGGCAAAAGCAGTTTTATTCGTAGACGTAACATTAGCTCTGCTCTAACAGCATTAAGTAACAAAAATAAATACTTTTAAAAAAAAATTATTAATAAATATAAATAAACAAAAAACAATGCATTGTGTACTACCTGAAACACTGAAAACATATCAGAAGGCATTATGAGAAAAAAACAAACACGCACACACACACTCAAACAGAGCCAATATCACCATATGATGTGGTTTATAGAAATGAAAACTCACAATTATTGGTGTCGTTGGCTACAGCTACGATCCCCATTGGCTGGTGTGGAATGTCAGCTCGGAGCACTTTCACGTCACCACCTGTGTACTTATTGGCACGTAACACGGCTCTCCGCACCCAATCTGACCAAAAGATGAAGTGGCCATAAATAGCCAGTCCGAAAAAGGTTCCTGGCTCTGACTTCACAATGACCTGTGAGTGGAATAGAGTAGAAATCAGTTAAATTCTGTTTTCAGAAGCCGATCTCAATATTAGTCTTAGTGTCGGTACAATGGCAGCTGTTATGATTGACTGACAAAAACAAGCCCCCAGAAAAAGTCCCGACCTATTTTGAGGAAATTCCATCCCTTTTCATTTCGTTTGATATGCCCAATATATGGAATATGTGAAATCCTGACTGTTTCAGAATGCTCTAAATTCAATGAGGACCAGCACATCTGATAACCAGTCATAGTTTTAAACAAGACATGCATGTTCAAAAGTTCAAAACAAACAACTATAAAAGTGGTCCTTCGTTTAGAAAAGGATACACTGGGATATGATTGAGCTGTTTAAAACAGTATAAAAGAGTGCAGCACTTTCCTTATCTACCACATTTAATTTGACCCAGATCCCTTGAGCTCAAATGCAGCCGTCACTGCGACAGAAACTAGATCACTTGAGTGTAAATGAAGCTGCCCTCAGGACAGACACCAGATCACTCCAGTGTAAATTAAGCTGTTGTTGAGACAGACACCAGATAACTTGAATGTAAATTAACGAGCCTATAGCGGTGCAGCATGGGCTGTACTGGAGCAACGTATTTCTCTCCTGTGGGGAAAAAAGACTGATACGGACAGATATAATGGACGGATAAGAACACGAAACAATCATATGAGCAAAAATCAACACCGTTGCCTCCAACAAAGCCAAGAAGGAGCTTTTGTATAAAAAAATTAAATTAAAAAAAAAGCTCATCGTGTAGGTTAAATTCGTTAGGCTAGTTAATTATTCACCTTCAAACTCGTAACAAATAAATCTATACTCTCAGTACATAGTTTATTGCCAAACTTTAAACATGTTTTAAATATTGCTGAAGCAATCACATCAACGTTTTTTCATAAAAAAAGTCTCTCAAGCATTTTCTGGAACTCACAAATCTCGCCCTGTGAAGGGATTCCCTCAGTATCCGTACATATCTCTACAGGATCCTTTGGAATGGAGACACCTTTTTCCAAAGCCAAGGAGTTGATTAGTCAAAGGGCGGTGCTTTTATATGTTTCAATCTGTTATCCTGAACATAACTTGCCCCAGAGCAGGTTAGCCGTGCAGAGTAAGTTGCCGTGGCAATATACCTCGATTAAAAGTGAGTCGGCTTCGTGATACAGAAAACCCAGGGTTGAGGCTTAATTTAGCTCACTATCTCCTTAATCTAGCTTCGTAGTATACCCCTCGGATCACTTGAGTGTAAATTAAGCTGTTGTTGGGACAGACACCAGATCACTTGAGTGTAAATTAAGTTGAGACAGACACAGGTATAATCAAACACTTCTGTTTGGGAATCTCAGGGCCTGAAATCGCCAAGTTCCATGGCTCCAAAATTGCAGCTTTTATCAGGACATGATTTCAGCCATGGATACAATAACTCAAGAGACATAATTAACTCAAGAGTGACAGCCAATCAATAAAAGACAGGAAAAGCCTAAAACACCAGAGGGGTGTACTACGAAGCGAGACCAAGGGGATAGCGAGCTAAATTAAGCTTCAACCCTGGGTTTTCTGTATCACAAAGCCAAATCACTTTTAATCGATGTATATTGCCATGGCAACTTACTCTGCACGGCTAACGTGCTCCGGGGCAGGTTATGTTCAGGATAACAGATTGAAACATATAAAAGCACCGCCCTTTGACTAATCAACTCCTTGGCTTAGGAAAAAAGCGTCTCCATTCCAAAGGATCCCGTAGAGATATGTGCGGATACTGAGGGAATCTCTTCACAGGGCGAGGTTATTGAGTTCCGCAAAAGAGTTCCCTGAGTTCCGAAAAATGCTTGAGACTTTTTTTAAAATGAAAAAACGTGATTGTTTCAGCAATATTTAAAACATGCTGTACAAAGTTTAAAGTTTAGATCTCTAGAATGCAGTAGTAGGCTACAGTTGCCACATTAGAAATAAACTGTATGACAATGTGCTGAGAGTATAGATTTATTTGTTACGAGAGGTAAGGTATAAGGTATTAACTAGCCTAACGAATTTAACCTACACGTTGAGCATTTATATATTTTTTTTTGTTGCAAAAGCTCCTTTCTGGCTTTGTTGGAGGCAACGGTGTTGCTTTTTGCTCAAATGATGTTCTTATCCGTCCATTCTGTCCGTATCAGTCTTTTTTCCCCACAGGAGAGAAATACGTTGCTCTAGTACAGCCCATGCTGCACCGCTATAGGCTCGTTGTTGTAGACACTGCCCCTTTTATGGGAACACGCACGTACCTTGATTAATAAAGCCCATGTTCACTAAGCAAGTTGTTAACCACGTTCGTATTACCGGTTAAGCCAGATTGCGGTGTTTAGGCTTTCTGAAGCCAGCTAATGCAAAGAAACCCTGGCTATGTTAAACTTCCTTCATAGTATACCCCCCAGGACTCGTAAGGCTTTTTAGCTGCGATTGTCGACTCTGAGCCTGGAAAGCTTCTATACCTACATTTTAACCTCCTTCACAAAAAGACTGAGGAGAAATAAAACTTTTTTATGGAGCTTAACCTAAGTATAAACAATATTCACTTCTTTACAGCTGAGAAAGTATGTCTATCATCAACCCTTTTAAATCCCACTGTGTCTAATTAACTTCTCCATACAAACTTTTTTGACTGAATGGCACATAGAAGAAGAAGAAGAAGAAGAATAAGAAGAAACTAAGATACACAAATATTTGATGCAAAATGTTTTTTTTTTACAGGTTCTCTTTCTTTTATCTGGAATATGAAAAATAAACATAAGAGACACTGTAAACAAGGTGAGCGTTTGTGATAGAAGAGACACTGTAAACAAGGTGAGCGTTTGTGAGAGAAGAGACACTGTAAACAAGGTGAGCGTTTGTGATAGAAGAGACACTGTAAACAAGGTGAGCGTTTGTGATAGAAGAGACACTGTAAACAAGGTGAGCGTTTGTGATAGAAGAGACACTGTAAACAAGGTGAGCGTTTGTGAGAGAAGAGACACTGTAAACAAGGTGAGCGTTTGTGATAGAAGAGACACTGTAAACAAGGTGAGCGTTTGTGATAGAAGAGACACTGTAAACAAGGTGAGCGTTTGTGATAGAAGAGACACTGTAAACAAGGTGAGCGTTTGTGATAGAAGAGACACTGTAAACAAGGTGAGCGTTTGTGATAGAAGAGACACTGTAAACAAGGTGAGCGTTTGTGACAGAAGAGACACTGTAAACAAGGTGAGCGTTTGTGACAGAAGAGACACTGTAAACAAGGTGAGCGTTTGTGATAGAAGAGACACTGTAAACAAGGTGAGCGTTTGTGATAGAAGAGACACTGTAAACAAGGTGAGCGTTTGTGACAGAAGAGACACTGTAAACAAGGTGAGCGTTTGTGATAGAAGAGACACTGTAAACAAGGTGAGCGTTTGTGACAGAAGAGACACTGTAAACAAGGTGAGCGTTTGTGATAGAAGCCATTTGAGAAGGAGCACACCTCGTTCCGTTTACTTCAGAGCGTTTTCATTTTGAGCTGCCCTCTCCGTGAATGCGCTCTCGCTGTTTTTGATCTCCCGGCCGTTTCAGTATCTGACACATTACAGCAGAGATCCACATCACTCATAGAGTGTTCTAGATACACTTCAGTGGCTCGGGATCTGCTTTTAAGGAACCGAGTCTTCCAATGCCGCATACTTCTGCGCCACTTCTTTTTTATTTATTTTATTTGTTTCAGATTTTTTCCCGTTTTTCTCCCAATTTAGTAGCCAATTGAACCCCTATTCTAATTGAATTCCCCCCGTGTAGCAACTGCTAGAGAATCACTGCTGCACAACCTCCGTCAGCCGGCGGTAGAGCGAAGGTAGCCACGCTACCAGAGCGCGACTCCTTCCGAGCCTGACCGTGATTCCAACCCGTCCGTGGCTGCTATATGCGCAGCGATTCTCTCCGAGCCCCTCCCCCACCCGGAAGCAGCCGCCAATTGCTGCTCCCACAGGGCGCCGGCCATGCTCGGAAAATGGCAGGTCCGGGGCGCGAACCCCGATCCTCGGAGTACAACTTTTTTACCGTTGTACTACCGCAGCGGCCTTCTGCGCCACTTCTAAAAGGCCAGCCTACATCACAGCGTGATGATGCACTCATCCATGTTGCTAATACGTCGAATCATCGGTAAGCCTTCCACACGGCACTAATTCTATCTGTGTAAACAGCTGAAACAGGTGAAATGAAGAAATCAGTCAGCCCTGGCTTTGCTAAATGCAACACATGTCCTACCTTAGCATTAGAATGTCAGAGTTGTGATAAACTGTCACATAAGAGGTCTTTTCAGTGCCTTCTTAAGTCAGTACCACCTTCCTGCTTCAGAGCGATGGACATGGCAGGAGAACGCTTTTACCCTGCAAACCTTTTCCACTGCACAGCAGTCAGAGGCATACAGCACAGATTCTGGGCACAGCTACAAAGTGCTAACTGACAGGCCTGTGGAAGTAGCCCTGACAGTAAGCTGACCTAGCGTTAGCAATTTATTCTGCTCAGAGCGGCACAGACACTCCACTAGAGTCTGTCTGCTGTTTGCCTGACAGAGCTAAGCCTGGTTAAAGCAATCCAATGCAGATAAAGCAGCCGTTTAAATACAGTACGGATATACAGTACGGACATACACTCATTTAAAAAAAAAAAAGGGATCGAACAAACTAATGTCACCCAGACAGACTGTACTCTTGGGATAAAGACATGTCAACATGTTCTACCAGTGCTGGTCTTGAGCTTGGCTCAAGTTTTTTTTTCTGAGCAACTAGATGTATTTTTACCTCATAAATCGCAGCTAACAGACCCTGTCATTCACAAACTCAGTGGGTGGTCAGCCTGAGAATATAATGTAATTATCGGTCTTGGAATTATCACCAGTACTGCACTGCTGCTTCGGCTCCTGAATTGTAACATGTCGGTTTGTGTTACAATTAATAATTCAACTAATTTCAGAGCAAAATTATTTTCAGGCAAGTGGCAGAGTTGTAAGCATATATTGCAGTGGTGTTTTCCCAAAATGGCCCCAGTAAAGCCACAACATGCTGGACTGCTTAATGGAGTTATCACATAAATAAGAGAAATAAGAGCCGGGAGCTTCGCTCGCTCCGTTTGTGTTAATCTAATCACAGCCAGTGACAGAGACACAGGGCTGCTGTCAGACTGTGTAACACCCCCAGTGCAGGGAGCTAATCACAGCCAGTGACAGAGACACAGGGCTGCTGTCAGACTGTGTAACACCCCCAGTGCAGGGTGCTGATCACAGCCAGTGACAGAGACGCAGGGCTGCTGTCAGACTGTGTAACACCCCCAGTGCAGGAAGCTGATCACAGCCAGTGACAGAGACACAGGGCTGCTGTCAGACTGTGTAACACCCCCAGTGCAGGGAGCTGATCACAGCCAGTGACAGAGACACAGGGCTGCTGTCAGACTGTGTAACACCCCCAGTGCAGGGAGCTGATCACAGCCAGTGACAGAGACACAGGGCTGCTGTCAGACTGTGTAACACCCCCAGTGCAGGGAGCTGATCACAGCCAGTGACAGAGACGCAGGGCTGCTGTCAGACTGTGTAACACCCCCAGTGCAGGGTGCTGATCACAGCCAGTGACAGAGACACAGGGCTGCTGTCAGACTGTGTCACACCCCCAGTGCAGGGAGCTAATCACAGCCAGTGACAGAGACACAGGGCTGCTGTCAGACTGTGGAACACCCCCAGTGCAGGAAGCTGATCACAGCCAGTGACAGAGACACAGGGCTGCTGTCAGACTGTGTAACACCCCCAGTGCAGGGAGCTGATCACAGCCAGTGACAGAGACACAGGGCTGCTGTCAGACTGTGTAACACCCCCAGTGCAGGGAGCTGATCACAGCCAGTGACAGAGACACAGGGCTGCTGTCAGACTGTGTAACACCCCCAGTGCAGGAAGCTGATCACAGCCAGTGACAGAGACACAGGGCTGCTGTCAGACTGTGTAACACCCCCAGTGCAGGAAGCTGATCACAGCCAGTGACAGAGACACAGGGCTGCTGTCAGACTGTGGAACACCCCCAGTGCAGGGAGCTAATCACAGCCAGTGACAGAGACACAGGGCTGCTGTCAGACTGTGTAACACCCCCAGTGCAGGGTGCTGATCACAGCCAGTAACAGAGACACAGGGCTGCTGTCAGACTGTGGAACACCCCCAGTGCAGGAAGCTGATCACAGCCAGTGACAGAGACACAGGGCTGCTGTCAGACTGTGGAACACCCCCAGTGCAGGGTGCTGATCACAGCCAGTGACAGAGACACAGGGCTGCTGTCAGACTGTGGAACACCCCCAGTGCAGGAAGCTGATCACAGCCAGTGACAGAGACACAGGGCTGCTGTCAGACTGTGGAACACCCCCAGTGCAGGGAGCTGATCACAGCCAGTGACAGAGACACAGGGCTGCTGTCAGACTGTGTAACACCCCCAGTGCAGGAAGCTGATCACAGCCAGTGACAGAGACACAGGGCTGCTGTCAGACTGTGTAACACCCCCAGTGCAGGAAGCTGATCACAGCCAGTGACAGAGACACAGGGCTGCTGTCAGACTGTGGAACACCCCCAGTGCAGGGAGCTAATCACAGCCAGTGACAGAGACACAGGGCTGCTGTCAGACTGTGTAACACCCCCAGTGCAGGGTGCTGATCACAGCCAGTAACAGAGACACAGGGCTGCTGTCAGACTGTGGAACACCCCCAGTGCAGGAAGCTGATCACAGCCAGTGACAGAGACACAGGGCTGCTGTCAGACTGTGGAACACCCCCAGTGCAGGGTGCTGATCACAGCCAGTGACAGAGACACAGGGCTGCTGTCAGACTGTGGAACACCCCCAGTGCAGGGAGCTGATCACAGCCAGTGACAGAGACACAGGGCTGCTGTCAGACTGTGTAACACCCCCAGTGCAGGGTGCTGATCACAGCCAGTGACAGAGACACAGGGCTGCTGTCAGACTGTGGAACACCCCCAGTGCAGGGTGCTGATCACAGCCAGTGACAGAGACACAGGGCTGCTGTCAGACTGTGGAATACCCCCAGTGCAGGGAGCTAATCACAGCCAGTGACAGAGACGCAGGGCTGCTGTCAGACTGTGTAACACCCCCAGTGCAGGAAGCTGATCACAGCCAGTGACAGAGACACAGGGCTGCTGTCAGACTGTGTAACACCCCCAGTGCAGGGAGCTGATCACAGCCAGTGACAGAGACACAGGGCTGCTGTCAGACTGTGTAACACCCCCAGTGCAGGGAGCTGATCACAGCCAGTGACAGAGACACAGGGCTGCTGTCAGACTGTGTAACACCCCCAGTGCAGGAAGCTGATCACAGCCAGTGACAGAGACACAGGGCTGCTGTCAGACTGTGTAACACCCCCAGTGCAGGAAGCTGATCACAGCCAGTGACAGAGACGCAGGGCTGCTGTCAGACTGTGGAACACCCCCAGTGCAGGAAGCTGATCACAGCCAGTGACAGAGACACAGGGCTGCTGTCAGACTGTGTAACACCCCCAGTGCAGGAAGCTGATCACAGCCAGTGACAGAGACACAGGGCTGCTGTCAGACTGTGTAACACCCCCAGTGCAGGGAGCTGATCACAGCCAGTGACAGAGACGCAGGGCTGCTGTCAGACTGTGTAACACCCCCAGTGCAGGGAGCTGATCACAGCCAGTGACAGAGACGCAGGGCTGCTATCAGACTGTGTAACACCCCCAGTGCAGGAAGCTGATCACAGCCAGTGACAGAGACACAGGGCTGCTGTCAGACTGTGGAACA
Organism: Ilyophis sp. 1 JC-2022; assembly: GCA_022702515.1. Classification (NCBI taxonomy): domain Eukaryota; kingdom Metazoa; phylum Chordata; class Actinopteri; order Anguilliformes; family Synaphobranchidae; genus Ilyophis; species Ilyophis sp. 1 JC-2022. The sequence goes on along the minus strand of CM040398.1, from coordinate 6,599,878 downwards.
CCCCCAGTGCAGGGTGCTGATCACAGCCAGTGACAGAGACACAGGGCAGCTATCAGACTGTGTAACACCCCCAGTGCAGGGAGCTGATCACAGCCAGTGACAGAGACACAGGGCAGCTATCAGACTGTGTAACACCCCCAGTGCAGGAAGCTGATCACAGCCAGTGACAGAGACACAGGGCTGCTGTCAGACTGTGTAACACCCCCAGTGCAGGAAGCTGTCTTTCCAATAGTCCAATTCAACACCAGAACTCCAGCATCACACACGGGTGCCGTTTTATTATTAGACAATAGTGCACCACCTACTGCTCTGTTGATAGTCAGTCACTGGGCTCAATTTTGTGGTTTTAATTGGAGGGCTGGCAGGCCAGTGCATGATGGGCATTAAAGTGAGTCTTTATGAGCTCATTTACACTGCCGGGGGATGACACCCCTGGCTGCGAGGACCTTGTCTACTCCCGGCAGCTCAAGGTTAACTCATTGCAGCGGATTCAAAGCCAATTTTAAGACGTCGTGTTCGTTGCAAATTCTGAGAAGCGAGCGAAAGCACGGCGCCACGCAGAGTGAGGGTTATTGTGCAGTTTGCCGTTTCAATGCTTGATGACTTATCCAGAGCATTTAGTCATGAATTACATTTGACTCCCTGTGATGAGACTGGAGCTCCAGCAGCCCAGAGCATTTCTAACATGATGTCTTCAATAATGCAAAGCACTGACTGCACTTCCACATCAGGCGTACCATTGAAAGCATTAAAATTAAAATAAATAAAAAAGGTTTTCTGAAGTAACCGCTCCTTCTGAATAACTGTTTCTGAATTACTGTTTCTGTACAGTATAACTGTTTCTGTATAACTGTTTCCGAATAACTGTTTCTGAATAGCTGTTTTTGAATAACTGTTTCTGTATAACTGTTTCTGAATATCTGTTTCTGTATAACTGTTTCTGTATAACTGTTTCTGAATAACTGTTTCTGAATAACTGTTTCAGAATAACTGTTTCCAAATAACTGTTTTTGAATAACTGTTTCTGTATAACTGTTTCTGTACAGTATAACTGTTTCTGTATAACTGTTTCTGTATAACTGTTTCTGAATAACTGTTTCTGAATAACTGTTTCTGTACAGTATAACTGTTTCTGTATAACTGTTTCTGTATAACTGTTTCTGAATAACTGTTTCTGAATAACTGTTTCAGAATAACTGTTTCTGTACAGTATAACTGTTTCTGAATGACTGTTTCTGAATAACTGTTTCTGAATAACTTTCCGAATAACTGTTTCTGAATGACTGTTTCTGAATAACTGTTTCTGTACAGTATAACTGTTTCTGAATAACTGTTTCTGTACAGTATAACTGTTTCTGTATAACTGTTTCTGTATAACGGTTTCAGAATAACTGTTTCTGTATAACTGTTTCTGAATAACTGTTTCTGAATGACTGTTTCTGTATAACTGTTTCTGTACAGTATAACTGTTTCTGAATAACTGTTTCTGAATAACTGTTTCTGAATAACTGTTTCTGTACAGTATAACTGTTTCTGTATAACTGTTTCTGTACAGTATAACTGTTTCTGTATAACTGTTTCTGTATAACTGTTTCTGAATAACTGTTTCTGAATGACTGTTTCTGTATAACTGTTTCTGTACAGTATAACTGTTTCTGAATAACTGTTTCTGAATAACTGTTTCTGTATAACTGTTTCTGTACAGTATAACTGTTTCTGTATAACTGTTTCTGTATAACTGTTTCTGTATAACTGTTTCTGAATAACTGTTTCTGTACAGTATAACTGTTTCTGAATAACTGTTTCTGAATAACTGTTTCTGAATAACTGTTTCTGTATAACTGTTTCTGAATGACTGTTTCTGAATAACTGTTTCTGTATAACTGTTTCTGTACAGTATAACTGTTTCTGAATGACTGTTTCTGAATAACTGTTTCTGAATAACTTTCTGAATAACTGTTTCTGAATGACTGTTTCTGAATAACTGTTTCTGAATAACTGTTTCTGTATAACTGTTTCTGTACAGTATAACTGTTTCTGAATAACTGTTTCTGTATAACTGTTTCTGTATAACTGTTTCTGAATAACTGTTTCAGAATAACTGTTTCTGTACAGTATAACTGTTTCTGAATGACTGTTTCTGAATAACTGTTTCTGTATAACTGTTTCTGTACAGTATAACTGTTTCTGAATGACTGTTTCTGAATAACTGTTTCTGAATAACTTTCTGAATAACTGTTTCTGAATGACTGTTTCTGAATAACTGTTTCAGAATAACTGTTTCTGTACAGTATAACTGTTTCTGTACAGTATAACTGTTTCTGTACAGTATAACTGTTTCTGTATAACTGTTTCTGTATAACTGTTTCTGAATAACTGTTTCTGTATAACTGTTTCTGTACAGTATAACTGTTTCTGAATGACTGTTTCTGAATAAGTGTTTCTGTATAACTGTTTCTGTACAGTATAACTGTTTCTGAATAACTGTTTCTGAATAACTTTGTTTCTGAATAACTGTTTCTGAATAACTGTTTCTGAATAACTTTCTGTATAATTGTTTTCGTTGCGATTCCAAACGTGGAAAGGCCTAGAATACTGCGCACTGTGATGGTGCAGAGAACTGTGAAATAATTTTGGTTTGTGTTTTAACCTGCAGACATAATCTTCCATATATCCATAATCACAAAATAATGAGGCATTCTTCAAGGCAGTCATCAATCAATGTCTTTTGCTAATATGCATTGTGAAATTGAAATGGAACCAGGATATTAGCAAAAGCCGATTTATCATTATACTCTGCCACATATAAATAAAATATTTATAAATAATTGTACAACTGAATATGAAAAAGAAAGAAAAAATACTTGAAATGTAATTATGAAGACACTGAAGATGTTGTGAGGATCCCCCTGATCCCCTTTCTTCATATGATAAAACACAGCTCACACTTTCTGTGAAAAATTGAAGAATATCTTATATCTTATATAGAATAAGATATTAAAGTATAACCTTGATGTAGTCATTGCTACAGACTTTTCCCTTTTCAGAACATGCTTTATGATACATAAAAATGAAAGCCAATATTTTTATACAATAATAAATGAATGTTTTGGAGACACTGTTAGTCCCTGGTTGGCATGGTTGTTTTTGCCAAAGCGCTTTCACTCACATGTCTTTGTGATCCATCATATTCACATCTTTCAATCTTCCCCAAACTCCCATCAGAAAAGTAGAGCTTCTCTGCTTTGTAGTCAATGGTGAGTCCGTTGGGCGCGAGGATTTCTGTGCTAACGATTATCAGCATGTTACTTCCCGCCAGACTGGACCTTACGATACTGGGCTTCTGCTCGTTCCAGTTTGTCCAAAACATTAAGCTGCAGAACGCAAAAGGAAGAGAGTATTACCAGACTTAGCACAAACACGGCACCGATAATCTCCATGTTAAACCAAAAGCAACAGCAGCCATGGTGTCTGTGTTCTCGAAACAAACCGCTATTGTTAACACAAGATATATGGCTCCATTATTAGGATGCAAAACGGTCCTCGCTCAAGCTGTTCAAGGACATTTGCGCTTAGGTTTGTGTGCTTATCCCGGTTTCTCATAGGTTTACACAAGGTGGGTGGAAAGGGGGCAAAGTCAGCCATTCGGGTGTTTAGATGTGTGCAAGCACATGGAACACTGCTTTTTTAAAAGGGCTTAAGGGGCTTGCATTTTTCAGCTCATTGCTAACTGAAATGCTGCCGTGATGCGCTTGCATGAGTGTCTCTAAAATGCAGAAAGCGAATTGGACACGCCTCGGTTTGGTCGGCACCAGTGTTTGCTCAACACCCACTGCCCTTGACTCCTCAAAAGAGAGCTCGTAATCCAGACCCTTTCTAGACAACTTTATCCCAACAATGTTCCGTGTTAAAAAACACTACATGCAGTCACGGGAGCTCAATCACTAGAGTATGAACACTTTTAATAGTGTTGGGATTGTAGCAGAAACAGAAGAACATAAACTGTTATAGAACAGAAAATTATTCATAACATTTCCCATTTCCTCAGGGTATGACTGATAACATAATGATACTGATAATGATCTCTGTCGTAGCGAGCAGGCCTTCAAGCGCGGCGTATGGGCTGATCTCTGTCGTAGCGAGCAGGCCTTCGAGCATGGTGTACAGGTTGATCTCTGTCATAGCGAGCGGGCCTTCGAGCACGGCGTACAGGTTGATCTCTGTCGTAGCGATCAGGCCTTCGAGCACGGCGTACAGGTTGATCTCTGTCGTAGCGAGCAGGCCTTCGAGCACGGCGTACAGGTTGATCTCTGTCGTAGCGAGCGGGCCTTCGAGCATGGCGTACAGGCTGATCTCTGTCGTAGCGAGAGGGCCTTCGAGCATGGCGTACAGGCTGATCTCTGTCGTAGCGAGCAGGCCTTCGAGCATGGTGTACAGGCTGATCTCTGTCGTAGCGAGCAGGCCTTCGAGCATGGTGTACAGGCTGATCTCTGTCGTAACGAGCAGGCCTTCGAGCATGGTGTACAGGCTGATCTCTGTCGTAACGAGCAGGCCTTCGAGCATGGCGTACAGGCTGATCTCTGTCGTAGCGAGCAGGCCTTCGAGCATGGCATACAGGCTGATCTCTGTCGTAGCGAGCGGGCCTTCGAGCATGGCGTACAGGCTGATCTCTGTCGTAGCGAGCGGGCCTTCGAGCATGGTGTACAGGCTGATCTCTGTCGTAGTGAGTGGGCCTTCGAGCATGGCGTACAGGCTGATCTCTGTCGTAGCGAGCGGGCCTTCGAGCATGGTGTACAGGCTGATCTCTGTCGTAGCGAGTGGGCCTTCGAGCACGGCATACAGGCTGATCTCTGGCGTACAGGCGTACAGATCTCACAGCGGCAGGGCTACACGCATGTCACGTCATCTGGCAGCAGTAGGACTGAAAGTTCTGGGCCGCGGGATGACATCAGTTTGAGAGAGCTGCTAAGCCTGTCAGTGCCTGACACACACATCCTCATTATGGCTGCCAGGGGAGGTAAGAGGTAAGAGATCCTCGCGGATATTAGTGTCACATTTCTGCGCCGATTTGACCTGAAACGCCACGGAAAGCTCAAGATATCACGCCATAATCGGGCTCACTGGCTGTCCTGACAACAGCAATCCGCTGAGGTGAGAAAAAAGTGTGGAAGAGTCAGTCGTCTCTTATCTCAGTTCCGTTGATCTGCGACAATGTGATGCACAGTAATGTTAAGCAAACCTTCATACGCCCTTTAAAGAGTCTGAATCAACTGAACTTTAAAAGGCACTTATATAATTAAAGTTCTTAATCTGGTCATAACAGATTAATACATTCGCCACACAATGCTCATGCTGTGTTATTCATGTGTTATTACTGTTTTTAAATTAAATATGTAATATTTAATGTATAATGTTTTAGTCTGGCTTGTCATCACTGTGGCCACATGCTTGGCCCTTATACATTATGAAATTGGAAAATAAATTCCCTGTTCCTGTTTTATATATTTTATGCAATGCATGTCCTATATATTGTATATATACAGTGCCCTCCACTATTATTGGCACCCCTGATAAAAATGAGTAAAAAGGGTTATAAAAAATTCACCGTTTGGTGAATTAGCTTAATCTCACACTGAAAAATGAAAAAAATCCAACCTTTAATTGAAGTAAATTTATTATAAGAAAAAAAAATCTCTCATCAAGAAATTATTATTTTTAACAAAACCACGTGTGCCACAATTATTGGCACCCCTGCATTTATAGAATAAAGTAATCATTTAAAATATTTGGTGACATATCCTTTGCATGCCATGACTTCCTGATGTCTGTGACCCAACAACATCAAAAGACTCTTGATATCTTATTTTCTGGTACTCTTACAAGCAATACTATAACCTCTCTGCAATTGAATAGATCTCTATGAGAACTGGGGGGTGGGACTAGATTTAGCTGTAAATTATGCTGGAACAGTATGGAATACATGGTTTGTAAAATGGCTGTAAGTCATCAAGGCTGAGGTATCGAACGACCATCACTCTGCTGCCAGATATGGGTTGTGGGTTTAAGGGTTGTTTCTCCTGAAAAACGTTCCTATTGAACTCTATAGAAAAAAATAAGTCAGGAGAAGAAACCCTTCATGTTATCTATCCATATCTACTGTATTTCTGGCAGCAGAGTGATGTTTTAAGGCTTGTTTGACACATCAGACCCTTGATGACTTAGAGCCATTTAGCCAACCATGTGTTCCGTACTGTTCCAGTGTAATTTACAGCTAAATCTAGTCCCATCACCCAATTCCCATAGAGATCCAGTCAAATGCAGAGGTTATAGTATCGCTTGTAAGAGTACCAGAAAATAAGATATCAAGAGTCTTTTGATGTTGTTGGGTCACAGACATCAGGAAGTCATGGCATGCAAAGAATATTCAACCAAATATAAAAAAATTATTACTTTATTCTATATATAAATGCAGGGCTGCCAATAATTGTGGCCAATGTGGTTTTGTTAAAAATAATAATTTCTTGATGAGTATTTTTTTTTTTCTTACAATAAATTTACTTCAATTAAAGGTTGGATTTTTCTCGTTTTTTCTGTGTGAGATTAAGCAAATATTTTTTATAACCCTTTTTACTCATCTTTACCAGGGGTGCCAATAATAGTGGAGGGCACTGTATATATACCCCATCCATTGTATCCTTTCAAACTCAAAGTGCTAGAGTACAGAACCAAAATAACAAAAAATGTGTCACTGTCCATTTAATTATACAGTACATATGCATCAAGGACATGCATTGCGGTTAACAGAAATGTGTTGAAAGATTCAGGATGAATGGTGTCGATTAATCATTTCAGGTGAATTTTTAATTAAATGAGGCCTTTTAGAGAGCTTCTGAAAATGAGCCAAATGACTGACATGGAATATACCCTTTGGGTTTAAAGTTTAATTTAGTCTGTGAAATTCAATTTTATCGTAACCTTGGGTCAGCAGCACATCCTCAGAATATCAAGTTTTTTTATGGAGAAAAAAAAAGGATTCTGGCCAGTTTCCATGGCACCATGCTGAATAAATTGTCCAGAAGCATTCAGGCTGGGTTATTGTGAAAATACAGTGCTCTCTATAATTTCACAATTGTGCTCGGCTGATATGACACGGTCAAACCAATTATGCATCTTTCCCCTTCATTACTCACCACATTTACAAATACGCTGAGCTAAAATGTCATCTTTTAACGGTGGACAGGGGTTTCATTCATAAATATCCTGAGCTAAAATATCATCTTTTAACGGTGGACAGGGGTTTCATTCATAAATACCCTGAGCTAAAATATCATCTTTTAACGATGGACAGGGGTTTCATTCATAAATATCCTGAGCTAAAATATCATCTTTTAACGGTGGACAGGGGTTTCATTCATAAATATCCTGAGCTAAAATATCATCTTTTAACGGTGGACAGGGGTTTCATTCATAAATACCCTGAGCTAAAATATCATCTTTTAACGGTGGACAGGGGTTTCATTCATAAATACCCTGAGCTAAAATATCATCTTTTAACGGTGGACAGGGGTTTCATTCATAAATACCCTGAGCTAAAATATCATGTTTTAACGGTGGACAGGGGTTTCATTCATAAATATCCTGAGCTTAAATATAATCTTTTAACGGTGGACAGGGGTTTAATTCATAAATACCCTGAGCTAAAATATCATATTTTAACGGTGGACAGGGGTTTCATTCATAAATACCCTGAGCTAAAATATCATCTTTTAATGGTGGACAGAGGGTTTCATTCAGAAATACCCTGAGACAGGGTTGGACTGGGACAAAAAAATCAGCCCTGGCATTTTTGGCCCAGACCGGCCCACCACAATCGGTCGGACACCACCCACCAGTACACCATCCTTGCGGTCCCCTTAAATATGCGTACCTACTGTACTATTCCCCAATATGATTATACATTCAGGTCCAGAATTGTTGGACTTCTCTGAAAAAGCTGTACAATTTAAACTATACCGTACTGGTCATGAGCAAATAGCTGTTTATTCAATTAATGTAGCTGTTCCATCTTATTTCATTTCATACAAACTATTCAGTTGATACAGATTTCAAGTATCCAAATATTGATGATGAATATTGCATAAGGTTTACACAGTTAATAGATCACCTTTTTGTTTCATATTAATGTTCAGAGAGCAATTAAATCAATGGGTGTGCTTGTTTGTTTGGGGAGTTTGATGTACAGTTCATGCCCCTACCACATGAAGGTGCATGCTCAATGGACAGCAGCACCAAACAATCTGAACTTACTGTAGGTGGAGAGCTACCCCACAGATGACACTAATAACACTAATCCATACCATATATATCTTAATAGTTACCACCATACCTGGCTCAAAATAAACATAGCACAACTTTGTTGCCTGTTGTTGGGAATGAAAACTTTTTTTTCTTCCTGTAGGCTAATACATAAGCAGACATACATTTTAGCACAGTAGAGCTACAGGTGTTATTATACAGCCTTTTCGCGCATCTTTATTAAGGGAACCCTTCGTCTAATCAATAATATTATGATGATAATTATTATTATAATATTATAATATTATTATGATAAAATAACATTAGCTAGTTAATGTTAGAATGGTCAGCCGGAGTTGCGACTGCATTAGATAACTATGCTAGCTACAAAAACTTTTAGATTGACTGAAAACATTTTTTTACTGACTGAGTGACCACCAGCAGTAGGTGACGGTCTCACTTTATGATAGCGTTACGATTATGTTATCTTATTATCATCGACATTAATTTAATTAATCATTATCATCGTCATCATGGCATGGCGCGCACACACACTACCTCTCTGCTCCCTCCCTGCGAGTCCCTGTTAATCATGAAGCTACCATGCTTACCACTTCAACTACACTCTCCTCCTGCTCCTGTTCACTCTGTCCTGCCCTGTCTTGCTCACTCTGTCTCTGCTCGGCTTCCCTGTCACACGCCTGCTCCTCTGCCTGGCAGTGGCCATGGCCAGCCACCTCTCCTCCTTCAAGTTCCACCTTGTTGCTGCATAATGTCGGGTACTGTAGATGTTGAAGCTACTACAGCCCCTGCAGCAAACATGTCTGTTATTTTTGCACATTTGGCGGTATCCGCCTCTAGATTAAAACATTTTGTTTTGCCCTGCAACTTCTGCGGACCCCCCTTGCGCTTTTGTTTATCCATTTTGAAGCCTTCGTCCATTTTTGGCTCTGAGCCACGGCATCTGACACGAGAAACAGAGAGGACAGAGGGGGAGGGGTTGGGCCTAGTAAAATATATGATTGGGCCAGCCCAGTGTCAGTATAGAAAATTAACAAATGGGCCGCTGTCCCTGCTTTATGGGCCGGTCGTTGGCCAAAGTTATTATTTTTTATAAATTCTATTATATCGGCCACAAGGTGCGTCAGCCCACCGGGAAAATGCCCCGTATGCCAGATTACCAGTCCAGCGCTGCCCTGAGATAAAATATATTTTTTAAACTGTGGACAGAAGGTTTCATTCATTCTTCCAATAGCTGTGAAAATCTGTGAAAATCTGCTTTTCTGGGCTGGAATTACCTGGGATGTTAATGACAGGAATATCATTTACTTTGCCTTGTGTTGGTGTCAAATGCGAAAAACATATTTGATCTCACATCATTTCTGATTCACATTTATTCAAGGCTGATTTGATTGAGGATCAAATCTCAAGCATGTGACAAGACTAGAATATTCTACAATTTGTGTCTACAATTTATATTAAAATAGAGTGGCATTTACGGTTGAAAGATTACCAGAGCTTTGCAGAGCTGGTAAGAAAATAATTATATAACTCTCCTTCTGCCAGTTTGATAGACACCCTAACACTATCACAAAAAATGAAATGAAAGGTTAACCAAAATGGTGCCAATAATATGTTGTCTTTTCATTTATTAATTTCATTTACTGATAATTGTGATTGTGGATTAAAAATAAGAATATTAAGAATGCTTCTTTTTATTTATTCACACATATTCATGGTGTAGAAATAACAATAATAGTAAGAAATAATTCTGCAATTTAATTCGTGCTTGTGTTTTTTATTTATTCATGCAAACCTACGGTAGATTTAAAAAAACCCCAAAGCAGATTAGATCACTTTTTCTCATTTCTTGAGTTTGAGTGAATATGTCATTATATTACTATTTGTTCTAATATGTTTGAATGTTCTAAAATTTTAAATGCTAAAACATAATTATTATGGCCCAGTTTTAATTCCAAGGTAAGTTGCCACTTGCATACCTTGCAGGAAATTTTCTTTTAGTTTATTATTTTTGCCTCCTGAGGTACAGTGGAGTTAAATCTTTTCTTGGCTCCTTCATTTCAAATGTATAGCCTACAGGCTATGCGGGTGGCATGACCCACACATTAACTTTATTTTGGCTAACTAATGGTAGACCCTCCAGACAAAACAATAACATGTTTATCGGTCTCTTTGATATTTAGCGTTACCATTAGCACAACACAGATTATTTTGCCTAGGCAAACAAAGTTTAAACCCTTAAGTACATGTTAAACATTTAAAATTTTCCTCACATTCGAAGTTCAATTATCGAACAAAAAAGTGACAGCCCTAAAGCAGATGAATGAGAGAAAAAGTGGGGATGAAAGTGTTACTTCTGGCACTCATCCAGGGCGAGGACGTGGGGGCGGTCCTCCTCGGACATGGTGACCACGGCCTCCCTGTTGAAGGCCCCGCGCCGGGCCTGGTCGATGGTGTGCCGGGTGATGGTGGAGGTGGTGGAACTGGTCCAGTACAGAGTGTCCCAGGCGCGGTGGTAAGCCAGACCCTCAACTGAACCCACATCTGAGGAGAAGGCCAATACTTAGTTTTAGAGATACTTAGAAATAAACATGCAAATGAAATATCTGCTGCATTTAAACTGATGGTATGTGCTACAGCATGGTGAAAGGGAAACCATAAAATGTGTACCATTAACAGCATACTGTTCACCTTTCAATCAAAACACGTTCCAGTCAGTTATGCAAGCATTCCCTGTGATTCTCCTGAACAGAACAATTTCACATGACCTCTTCTTTACTCGTGGCCTCTTCTTTACTCGTGACCTCTTCTTTACTCGTGACCTCCTCTTTACTCATGACCTCCTCTTTACTCATGACCTCCTCTTTACTCATGACTCCAGTGTTTGACGTGTTACTCGGCCTCTGTTTGTTTGTGCTAACTTTCCAGTCTGTTTCCAGTTTACCCGTCCAGCCTGCTTCCCCGTATCTGTACTCCTGTGTTCACCAGCCCTGCATCCAGCCCGTCACCAAGCCCATCTGTCTGCTGCCCTGTTCCTGTTTGTTCCAGTCCAGCCCTTAGTCTTGCCAACCCCGCATCCTGACCCTCACCTAGTGCCCCTGTTCACTGTTTCGCTTGCTTCCAATAAATGACCGGTTCGGAGTTTACTATGGAGTCTGCCTCCAGGTCTTTCTTTTGGGTTCAGTCAGTCTGTGGATCGTAACACTTGATTTATTAACACATATTCTTAAGGTACAGTACCTACCTGGATTACACTGTGACAAGCTCAAATGGGCACTACAGAACTCCCCCCCCCCCCCAAAAAAAAAGTATTTAAAATGAAAGAAATTTAATAAAATAAAGAAATAAATACTCAGATGTAACACATAAAACAGAATAGAAGAAACATGTTTCGACCATTCTTTGTTCTGTTGCACACATTGGAGCATGTCTACTGTGCAACCATGCAAGGCGGGTGTTGCTAATAGAACTGTACTTTATGCTCCACTACAACACAATTCTTGATACCCAAACATACTCCTTTGTCTAATTCTAACAGCAGTCAGGTGTCTTATGAATTGAAAATTGTTTATATATCAGTGTAATGCTTGCACTTCAGTATGATCTTTATACTGATAAGGCATAAGTGTGTACACCACTTTGGATTGAACAGGGTTCGTTTAACTGGATGGATCAGCTGGCTGTGGAGCACCACAAGCACGTAAACTAAACGTGACCGAAATGGAGAATACGTTGTGTCTCTAAAATAGCCGAATAAACTCAAAAAGTAGTACAGCCGACAAATAAGTTTTACTACAGCTACAAATTACAATAATAAAAGATAAAAACAGAAATAATAAATAGATACATTAGGATGATATCCAGCTAAGATGAGAAAAGACTCCCCGTTAAGCAGCCTATCTTGACAACATCATTTACCCTAGCAGGCTTTTCTGAAGTGCCAGAAATGCACATGTGATGACTGCATCTCCCAGACGAGTATATGAGACATGATAAAACTGCCAGTTCACTTACGGTCTTCATGCAGTGGTATAAAAGGAAAGAAAGGGGCAGATCCCATCGGCCACAATGACACTAAAACTCCACCACGCCCGCAGGTAATGAATTCCTCTTAAACCAGCCTCTTTTACAGCAGATGAGGTAACGCCTCAAGCCACAGAATTACTGAGATTGAGTTGGACACGCCTTAATTCGACAGTGCCTCACGTTACCGCTGGAGCTTGACAGTTGTGCCTTGACTGTGAAAATAGGGCCGCTAATGTTACTCTGAATTACCGAAAAGCTCTGAACATCTGTTAAAGGGTTTGCTTTTTACAATCATGATTTATTACGTTTGCCATGTGTATTTCAAAGGCTACATTTAGTCTCGTGAATTTAACAGAAATAAAAATAAATGAATATTCTAATTATCACCCAGAAGCTACATTTACCGGCAATCTGAATTTACGAACGAGGTACGCGTGCTCTTGAGCAGGTGTAAATTTTGTTCGGCAGTACTAACAAATCTCAGATACGAAAATGAATACCAAAATATAATTGAAATTACGAACGATTTACATACAAATTTGTTTCATGAATGAGGCCCACTGTGTTTCTAGTTCAGCACAGCAGGTATGATCTTAATCACATTTTCTTTCGATTTAGTGCCCTTTCAACATACAGATTATCTAATTTGTTAATTCTACAGCAACAACAAATGCAAATACATGCTTTATCTAAGATAAGTCTAAATCTAAGTCTTGTTTCTACCAGACAAAACACAAGGAAAGTCATAGTTTTGCTTTCAGTTTTGATAGCAGAAAGCATGAAATAGCTGGAGATTATGTTGAAACTAATTTAACAGGTGAAGCTGTTCATGAATGCATGAAGGGAACTCCACTCAGTTGCAGACATTTCGAGGGGAAGTGTACTCATCCTTATCCTTACAAAGATTGGCCACAACGCTAGAATGGGGGGAATTAGGAGGTAGGAATGCACTCTAGCTCTGGTGCCTTGTTAGCTACAAATACAAATTATGTAATGTTTGATGCTTAAACAACACACACACACACACACACACACAGGGGCATGCACGCAGGGACACACATGCACAGACACTCAAACATTATCTCTCTCTCTCTCTCTCTCTCTCCCTCTCCCTCTCTCTCTCCCTCTCTCTCTCTCCCTCTCTCTCAGGCCTGGGTTCGTAATGAGACTGGGTAGCATGAGGTTGAGAAGCATACGTATACCCAGAGGAAACACAAATTGCAGTCAGAAAATTATTTCTGAAATAAATAAAAAATAGGCAAGAGATGGCTGAGGTTACTCACTTTTTGGAACCTCATAGCAACAGGTATTTCCTAAATCAAAAGCAACAAAATATAATGACCTTTCCCAGTTCACCTGTGACTTTTCATAATAGACATTTTTTTTTTTAATTTTAATGCAACTTTGGAAATATGTCCAGCTGTACAGGCGGAAATGGCAGGTAACCCAGGGCAACCTGCCACCCTGTCGTTCTGAACGGCGCACACGTTTTGTCTGAACCAAAGCCACGTAACGCACAGCAGCATTCCGCAAAGCTTAATGAGGTTTATGGCCAGGAATGCAGAGCCGTGGTGAGGTGGAGGGGACAGGAAGACGGATGTTTTACGCACTGGTGGTCCCGCCCCCTCCTTCTGAGTGAAGGCCCACCGGCTATGCCCGCCAGCATCAGTGTTCACATCATATCTTTATTTATTTATTTATTTAGGTGTCATTTCTGCTCATACACGTAAATAAATTAAACCCAGCTGTGGAGCTGGGAACAGGCTACACAAACGGTCACTTTTGCTGAAACATTGTAAAAAAAAGCTTTCTGATTATTAATTTCTTAGCTGGATAACCAACACCATTGAGTACGGCTCATTAGTGCCAATTTTGTGAAAACTGCTTTTATTTACATGACATATGTATGCAGCATTATATCCAAAGATGAAGAAGCCAGTGTGATATACACTTAACAGAGGGGGACATCTCTTTAAGTGTCTTCTTTGAAAATATGACATAGATTTTTACTAAATGTAACTCTTGTCGTTTACATTCTGTAATGTTATGAGAGGTAAGTGACCAATACACTGCAGGGCACAGTTAAGATAAGGGCTTGGGAATACTTGGCAATGAATTATTAATTGACACGCTTGTTAATCAAGAATAATAAATGTAACCCCGGTACTACCAATTATCTGATTAAAGATATGATTTCCACTGCCTACGTTTCAAGATCGCAAGCCCCTACTGTTACAAATATACAGCCCGTAACATATTCACATTAATTTCACTTCACTTCTCAACATAAATGTACTGATTATAGATAACTGCAGGGATTTGTATGACACACTCCCATGGATATGGGCACTGTTGTTGCTGGAACTGTACATAATTAATATGTCACATTAAATCAAAGCCGCTGGTGACAAACCCCTGTGGTTAAACCAGGAGGTTGCTTAACCAGAGTAAAATATTGCAGGACAGCTGAAGGCATACTAATGAACCCTTGTATTCACATTCCCTTTAAACCCTTTAGTTCAAGCAGAGACAACAGTGCCTCATTGGAAGGAACATTTTCTATTCTATCTGTTTAATATTTTATTGACTGGAATATTTACTGCGGACCAAAACTATGGAGCAGAAAGCAGGTATAGAATTCTGGATGGTAGGATCTTCATACATCCTTACCGATCCATCAATGAGCACTGCCTAATGCAGACTCTGTTTCATCCAATCAACATCCCCAATAAATAAATACATAGATTATTTAATTTTGCATTACATGTAATGAACGCACGTACTCCTGCCTAAAATTCTGGGAATACATACTTTGTAAGATGAAACTGGGAAACAATCTTTCTGTAAAAATTTCACAAAAAAATTATGCTTGTTCTATTTGGGAAGACATGTAGGCAAATAATGTGTAGACTTAATTTTTACAACAATTAGTTCATAGGAAGACAATAGTTTGGGAAGCATCAATTCAGAGATATGTATTTATTTATATTAAATAAATACATGCACATAGTATGCATGTAAAATAGGTATTGTATAATTTCAGTATGCACCCCCCCACCCCCAGACAGCATAGTTAACCCCCCATAAATGTCATTGATGCTAACCTTGTGGGGGTGCTTTAATTCAACTGAATTAACTCAATGCTTATGACTACAGATACAGACTGACGATGACAGAACAATTACAGTGCACTCACCACACTATTATTTCTGAATATTCATTGCACATTGTCTCACACTGCCGTTTGCAGTAAAATAATACACGCACACAAACACTAAGAATTATCTCGCCTTTCTTGTCATGTTCTCACATCCTGAATAGTGAAAATAGTGAAGAGGGGTAATTTAATGTCAAGTCTCAGGCAAATTAAACAGCATTTTTGACAGTCAATTTGGGCTCATTTTAGTGTCAAAGACTAGTGCTAACTGCAAGTGGCGCATGCAATGTATCCAAATACATCAAGAGCCCTGCAACTTTACGTTTGCTCCAAATGGCTTTAGTAAATCGCTGCTAACACCTAACATTTGACATGTAAGATGCACAAATCTGCTAGCCATAATTTCCCCAGCAGAATATAAGGGCCATTGTGTTGACATCGCACCTAACCCATCAAGTACTTATTAAGTAACATGAAAGAAGGACCTTTTATATGTGATGAAATACAGTGATGTCAGCATGTGGCGTGCAGTGCCAGATAGGGTGGGAGTTTATTTATCTATTTCCACATCGTCTCTCTCTCTCTCTCTGGGATTGGAACATGTGAACAGGACAGGTGATTAGAATGCATGCTCATGCTCTCTTTACAACATAACTGCTACAATGGGGAATTATTTACCGCTTGGATTTTAGTCACTGAGATGAGATCACATAATTAATCTCTCAACGGTCAGTTGAACATTCCCACTGTTGTGTCTTCCGTAAAACCCTTGGAATAAAACAATCTTTATTGCTGCGGCGGCTTAAACCATCTCGCCTCATCAGGAGCCATATTACACCAAGACTGCAGCCTTAGGCTCATGCAGCTGAAGAGACACACTCTTGGGGCTCTATCTTGGCGATCTAAGCGCTTTGTCTAAACGCATGGCGTAAAGTGCATGCGTGTCCAAACCCACTTTTGCAAGTTTGACGGCGTTTTTTTGAGCGCTAAGCACAGTGCAACGTGCAAATGGGCTGAACCTAGTCTCTTCATTAATTATACAGTAGGTGCGTCTTGGGTGTGACATGCAATAAACCAATCAAAATGTCATATCCCATTACCTTTAAAAGCCTGCTTTTCCACCTTGGCGGATTGCTTATATACGCCGTTAAAACATGTAAACAACTGCGACATGACTTTGGACCAGGTTTGTGGTGGTTTTTGCGCAATCGCTTTCTGCTGGCTCAAGATAGCAATAAGCCAAAAATAATCCTGGCCACACCTCATCTTAAGACCAACACGCCCAGTTCACTTTCTATGGGTGCACCATCACATGGTATTTAACTGACGTGAGCACTAGGGGCTATAATGAACCCTGCTCTGGGTGCAAGATAGCAAAGACACTTGTATTTGGGTTAGCGCCGCTTAGCGCCGGGTGCAAGATAGCAAAGACACTTGCGTTTGGGTTAGCGCCGCTTAGCGCCGGGTGCAAGATAGCAAAGACACTTGCGTTTGGGTTAGCGCCACTTAGCGCCGGGTGTAAGATAGCAAAGACGCTTACATTTGGGTTAGCGCCACTTAGCGCCGGGTGTAAGATAGCAAAGATGCTTGCGTTTGGGTTAGTGCCGCTCAGCGCCGGGTGCAAGATAGCAAAGACAATTGAGTTTGGGTTAGCGCCACTTAGCGCCGGGTGTACGATAGCAAAGACAATTGCGTTTGGGTTACCGCCGCTTAGCGCCGGGTGCAAGATAGCAAAGACACTTGTATTTGGGTTAGCGCCGCTTAGCGCCGGGTGCAAGATAGCAAAGACACTTGCGTTTGGGGTAGCGCCGGGTGTAAGATAGCAAAGACACTTGCATTTGGGTTAGCGCCGCTTAGCGCCGGGTGCAAGATAGCAAAGACATTTGTATTTGGGTTAGCGCCGCTTAGCGCCGGGTGCAAGATAGCAAAGGCACTTGCGTTTGGGTTAGCGCCACTTAGCGCCGGGTGCAAGATAGCAAAGACACTTGCGTTTGGGTTAGCGCCACTTAGCGCCGGGTGTAAGATAGCAAAGACGCTTGCGTTTGGGTTAGCGCCACTTAGCGCCGGGTGTAAGATAGCAAAGATGCTTGCGTTTAGGTTAGCGCCGCTTAGCGCCGGGTGTAAGATAGCAAAGATGCTTGCGTTTGGGTTAGCGCCGCTTAGCGCCGGGTGCAAGATAGCAAAGACACTTGTATTTGGGTTAGCGCCGCTTAGCGCCGGGTGCAAGATAGCAAAGACACTTGTATTTGGGTTAGCGCCACTTAGCGCCGGGTGTAAGATAGCAAAGATGCTTGCGTTTGGGTTAGCGCCGCTTAGCGCCGGGTGTAAGATAGCAAAGACACTTGTATTTGGGTTAGTGCCGCTTAGCGCCGGGTGCAAGATAGCAAAGACACTTGTATTTGGGTTAGCGCCGCTTAGCGCCGGGTGCAAGATAGCAAAGACACTTGTATTTGGGTTAGCGCCGCTTAGCGCCGAGTGCAAAATAGCAAAGACACTTGCGTTTGGGTTAGCGCCACTTAGCGCCGGGTGCAAGATAGCAAAGACACTTGCGTTTGGGTTAGCGCCACTTAGCGCCGGGTGTAAGATAGCAAAGACGCTTGCATTTGGGTTAGCGCCACTTAGCGCCGGGTGTAAGATAGCAAAGATGCTTGCGTTTAGGTTAGCGCCGCTTAGCGCCGGGTGTAAGATAGCAAAGATGCTTGCGTTTGGGTTAGCGCCGCTTAGCGCCGGGTGCAAGATAGCAAAGACACTTGTATTTGGGTTAGCGCCGCTTAGCGCCGGGTGCAAGATAGCAAAGATGCTTGCGTTTGGGTTAGCGCCGCTTAGCGCCGGGTGCAAGATAGCAAAGACACTTGTATTTGGGTTAGCGCCGCTTAGCGCCGGGTGCAAGATAGCAAAGACACTTGTATTTGGGTTAGCGCCACTTAGCGCCGGGTGTAAGATAGCAAAGATGCTTGCGTTTGGGTTAGCGCCGCTTAGCGCCGGGTGCAAGATAGCAAAGACACTTGTATTTGGGTTAGCGCCGCTTAGCGCCGGGTGTAAGATAGCAAAGACGCTTGCATTTGGGTTAGCGCCACTTAGCGCCGGGTGTAAGATAGCAAAGATGCTTGCGTTTAGGTTAGCGCCGCTTAGCGCCGGGTGTAAGATAGCAAAGATGCTTGCGTTTGGGTTAGCGCCGCTTAGCGCCGGGTGCAAGATAGCAAAGACACTTGTATTTGGGTTAGCGCCGCTTAGCGCCGGGTGCAAGATAGCAAAGATGCTTGCGTTTGGGTTAGCGCCGCTTAGCGCCGGGTGCAAGATAGCAAAGACACTTGTATTTGGGTTAGCGCCGCTTAGCGCCGGGTGCAAGATAGCAAAGACACTTGCATTTGGGTTAGCGCCACTTAGCGCCGGGTGTAAGATAGCAAAGATGCTTGCGTTTGGGTTAGCGCCGCTTAGCGCCGGGTGCAAGATAGCAAAGACACTTGTATTTGGGTTAGCGCCGCTTAGCGCCGGGTGCAAGATAGCAAAGACACTTGTATTTGGGTTAGCGCCACTTAGCGCCGGGTGTAAGATAGGGCCCCTATTTTTATTGTTCTCAGTCATCCGCAAAAAATTCCTTCCACAGAGTTGTATGCAACTCCAGGTAGAATTTCCACAGAAATGTATACATTTCAGACTATTACCACAGAAATGTATACATTTCAGACTATATTTCCACAGAAATGTATACATTTCAGACTATATTTCCACAGAAATTTACACATTTCAGACTATATTTACACAGGAATGTGCATATTTCAGTTTCATATTTAATTTAATTGATTTTCAAAGCATTTCAAAATGTTTGCCATCAGATTTAGTCATCCCACATCACGACTGATCATGATACGTCAAGCATCCCCAGGACTGAGTTTCAGAACCAGTGCACAACAGAATCGTACTTATGTGACTGAAATCTATTTATTTTTAATTATAATGCCATAATGCCGAAAATATCACTTTATTAACTGTAAAGATCACATTATTTTTTTTATTAGAAGAAAAACAATTCTCACATTATCACAAAAAAATATGTTTTAATGCTTTTGATTTCGTTTTACATCTGCTTCACAGTTTAATGACAAATGAAGATATAAACAATGTTAACGTTCAGCAATTTATTTAAAAATAAAAAAACAACATATCAAAAGAAAGTCATATTTGTTCAAATGGAAAACTATGGCAAGATACACATAAATAGTTTCATGTTCCTTTGAGCAGAACTTGAAAACCTATTCCTTGCACTTTCAAAGCGTGAGCCTGCTAATTGTCTGGCTGATCGAGGCCACGATGCGTTTGCACTGTGCTGCAATCTAAGCACCTGTCTTGAACTATAATTCACATGTTTTTTATTTATCTTGCAGATCTATGTGATAACGTGAGCATTTTTCTCTCTCACAGTAACATTTTTACATTTTAATGTGATCTTTTCATTACCTCATATTAACACAATGATTATCCACTCACTCCCCTCGCTCTCAGACTCCTCTCCGCTCTCCGACTCCTCTCCGATCCGCTCTCTGACTCCTCTCTCTGACTCCTCTCCGCTCTCTGACTCCTCTCCGCTTTCTGACTCCCCTCCGCTTTCTGACTCCCCTCCGCTTTCTGACTCCCCTCCGCTTTCTGACTCCCCTCCGCTTTCTGACTCCTCTCCGCTTTCTGACTCCCCTCCTTTCTGACTCCTCTCCGCTTTCTGACTCCCCTCCGCTTTCTGACTCCCCTCCGCTTTCTGACTCCCCTCCGCTTTCTGACTCCGCTCGCACTGTGGCCCACTATGACTCTATAGTTTCCAGAGACATCTACACTGTGTGCTCTTCACACACACTCCCTCCTATAATTACCTCCCGCAGGCATCTCTCTCTCTCTCTCTCTCTCTCTCTCTCTCTCTCTCTCTCTCTCTCTCTCTCTCTCTCTCTCTCTCTCTCTCTCTCTCTCTCTCTCTCTCTCTCTCTCTCTCTCTCTCTCTCTCTCTCTCCTCCCCTCCTCCCCCCCCCCTCCCTCCCTCCCTCCGAGGCAGACACAAAATCTCCCCAAAGGCCAATTCAGCCTGTTCCTCTATCTCTTGCACTTCATTACAGCAGATGCCAACCAGTTACAGCTCAGCTCAGGTACTCAGCCAGCTGACAGAGGTGGCGAATGAAGACCCTGGATGTCTCCATCCTGAGATGCAATCATTCTGCAATTCATTTACTGCAGCGGCCACTTTATTATAATCTCCTAAGTATCTACCTGCACTGAGGAGAAGTTTTATAGTTCTGAAGAGACAGATGCCAAGCCAGAGGGGCTCCTAACATGTGCAAGCAGAATTGGGAAAAAAATGAGTAAAATAATTAGTAAAATCACGTTTGAGCTAGCAAAATAGTTAGCTACTCCCAAAAAGAAGAAAAATGGAAAACGGACTTATCAAGCAATAATAAGCAAAATGCGCTTGTGTAGATTGCTGAATACATTGTTGAATACAGAATACAGAACCTTTATTGGGTTCTCTTAATAGGCATGCAAGGATTCTTGTGGAGTTGGACCTATTTATAACACCGGAGAGGGGGGGGTGCAGCATTAAAGCTGAAATTATGGTTTTTGCTTCACCAGTGAACCAGGGAATTGAACACCCAGAGAGCCAGAGTGTCTCCAGCACAGTGTCAGGCCTGGAATTGAACACCCAGAGAGCCAGAGTGTCTCCAGCACAGTGTCAGGCCTGGAATTGAACACCCAGAGAGCCAGAGTGTCTCCAGCACAGTGTCAGGCCTGGAATTGAACACCCAGAGAGCCAGAGTGTCTCCAGCACTGTGTCAGGTCTGGAATTGAACACCCAGAGAGCCAGAGTGTTTCCAGCACTGTGTCAGGCCTGGAATTGAACACCCAGAGAGCCTGAGTGTCTCCAGCACTGTGTCAGGCCTGGAATTGAACACCCAGAGAGCCAGAGTGTCTCCAGCACTGTGTCAGGTCTGGAATTGAACATTCAGAGAGCCAGAGTGTCTCCAGCACTGTGTCAGGCCTGGAATTGAACACCCAGAGAGCCAGAGTGTCTCCAGCACAGTGTCAGGCCTGGAATTGAACACCCAGAGAGCCAGAGTGTCTCCAGCACTGTGTCAGGCCTGGAATTGAACATCCAGAGAGCCAGAGTGTCTCCAGCACTGTGTCAGGCCTGGAATTGAACACCCAGAGAGCCAGAGTGTCTCCAGCACAGTGTCAGGCCTGGAATTGAACACCCAGAGAGCCAGAGTGTCTCCAGCACAGTGTCAGGCCTGGAATTGAACATCCAGAGAGCCAGAGCGTCTCCAGCACTGTGTCAGGCCTGGAATTGAACACCCAGAGAGCCAGAGTGTCTCCAGCACTGTGTCAGGCCTGGAATTGAACACCCAGAGAGCCAGAGTGTCTCCAGCACAGTGTCAGGCCTGGAATTGAACACCCAGAGAGCCAGAGTGTCTCCAGCACAGTGTCAGGCCTGGAATTGAACATCCAGAGAGCCAGAGTGTCTCCAGCACTGTGTCAGGCCTGGAATTGAACATCCAGAGAGCCAGAGTGTCTCCAGCACTGTGTCAGGCCTGGAATTGAACACCCAGAGAGCCAGAGCGTCTCCAGCACAGTGTCAGGCCTGGAATTGAACATCCAGAGAGCCAGAGTGTCTCCAGCACTGTGTCAGGCCTGGAATTGAACACCCAGAGAGCCAGAGTGTCTCCAGCACTGTGTCAGGTCTGGAATTGAACACCCAGAGAGCCAGAGCGTCTCCAGCACAGTGTCAGGCCTGGAATTGAACACCCAGAGAGCCAGAGTGTCTCCAGCACAGTGTCAGGCCTGGAATTGAACACCCAGAGAGCCAGAGTGTCTCCAGCACTGTGTCAGGTCTGGAATTGAACACCCAGAGAGCCAGAGTGTTTCCAGCACTGTGTCAGGCCTGGAATTGAACACCCAGAGAGCCTGAGTGTCTCCAGCACTGTGTCAGGCCTGGAATTGAACACCCAGAGAGCCAGAGTGTCTCCAGCACTGTGTCAGGTCTGGAATTGAACATTCAGAGAGCCAGAGTGTCTCCAGCACTGTGTCAGGCCTGGAATTGAACACCCAGAGAGCCAGAGTGTCTCCAGCACAGTGTCAGGCCTGGAATTGAACACCCAGAGAGCCAGAGTGTCTCCAGCACTGTGTCAGGCCTGGAATTGAACATCCAGAGAGCCAGAGTGTCTCCAGCACTGTGTCAGGCCTGGAATTGAACACCCAGAGAGCCAGAGTGTCTCCAGCACAGTGTCAGGCCTGGAATTGAACACCCAGAGAGCCAGAGTGTCTCCAGCACAGTGTCAGGCCTGGAATTGAACACCCAGAGAGCCAGAGTGTCTCCAGCACAGTGTCAGGCCTGGAATTGAACACCCAGAGAGCCAGAGTGTCTCCAGCACAGTGTCAGGCCTGGAATTGAACACCCAGAGAGCCAGAGTGTCTCCAGCACAGTGTCAGGCCTGGAATTGAACACCCAGAGAGCCAGAGTGTCTCCAGCACTGTGTCAGGTCTGGAATTGAACACCCAGAGAGCCAGAGTGTTTCCAGCACTGTGTCAGGCCTGGAATTGAACACCCAGAGAGCCAGAGTGTCTCCAGCACTGTGTCAGGCCTGGAATTGAACACCCAGAGAGCCAGAGTGTCTCCAGCACTGTGTCAGGCCTGGAATTGAACATCCAGAGAGCCAGAGTGTCTCCAGCACTGTGTCAGGCCTGGAATTGAACACCCAGAGAGCCAGAGTGTCTCCAGCACTGTGTCAGGCCTGGAATTGAACATCCAGAGAGCCAGAGTGTCTCCAGCACTGTGTCAGGCCTGGAATTGAACACCCAGAGAGCCAGAGTGTCTCCAGCACAGTGTCAGGCCTGGAATTGAACATCCAGAGAGCCAGAGTGTCTCCAGCACTGTGTCAGGCCTGGAATGGAACACCCAGAGAGCCAGAGTGTCTCCAGCACTGTGTCAGGCCTGGAATTGAACACCCTGAGAGCCAGAGTATCTGCAGCACTGTGTCAGGCCTGGAATTGAACACCCAGAGAGCCAGAGTGTCTCCAGCACTGTGTCAGGCCTGGAATTGAACACCCAGAGAGCCAGAGCGTCTCCAGCACAGTGTCAGGCCTGGAATTGAACATCCAGAGAGCCAGAGTGTCTCCAGCACAGTGTCAGGCCTGGAATTGAACACCCAGAGAGCCAGAGTGTCTCCAGCACAGTGTCAGGCCTGGAATTGAACACCCAGAGAGCCAGAGTGTCTCCAGCACTGTGTCAGGCCTGGAATTGAACATCCAGAGAGCCAGAGTGTCTCCAGCACAGTGTCAGGCCTGGAATTGAACACCCAGAGAGCCAGAGTGTCTCCAGCACAGTGTCAGGCCTGGAATTGAACACCCAGAGAGCCAGAGTGTCTCCAGCACTGTGTCAGGCCTGGAATTGAACACCCAGAGAGCCAGAGTGTCTCCAGCACAGTGTCAGGCCTGGAATTGAACATCCAGAGAGCCAGAGTGTCTCCAGCACAGTGTCAGGCCTGGAATTGAACACCCAGAGAGCCAGAGTGTCTCCAGCACAGTGTCAGGCCTGGAATTGAACACCCAGAGAGCCAGAGTGTCTCCAGCACTGTGTCAGGCCTGGAATTGAACACCCAGAGAGCCAGAGTGTCTCCAGCACAGTGTCAGGCCTGGAATTGAACACCCAGAGAGCCAGAGTGTCTCCAGCACAGTGTCAGGCCTGGAATTGAACACCCAGAGAGCCAAAGAGATTAAATCACCTGACAAGCTGTTCCACATATGGCCCCGCAACTTGAAAACTAGTTTGTAGTTCACTTTATTAATCCCTTTAATGTATTTAAAACTTTAATGCCCACTCACACACAGTCTCCTTTCTCTGAACACAGAAAGAGTAAATTTTTTATGTCCGTCCTCGTAACGGTTTTACAGTTCATACTGGAAACCACATTACTTGCCCATCTTTGTACTTTTCCTCGAGCTTCGATGTGTTCTTTGTTGCGTGATGCCCATAACTGCACACAATACTCAAAGTACGGTCTGACAAAGACATTGTATAACATCAGTATAACCTCCTTTGATTTATACTTTTGCTTTATATTTCAGCATCCTGTTGGCCTTTTTTTATTACTGCTACAGCACAACGCCTTGAGGCCTTTCAGATACTGCTCCCAAGTCTGAGGAACACATTCTAATTTAGTTCCTCCCACAAGAGATCTGCTCATGTTAAATATAGCTTACAGCAGCACTTACATATATACCACACAAAGGGGTCACTCAATATCTGTGATGAATTACCTTTAATAAAAAGCCACCTCAACACTTATAGTATACCTATTAAGCCACCTTAAATATTAATTTAGACACACATACAAGCATATGTGACCGAAAACATACTTTGGATAGGTTTCAAAATTAGATTTTTTCATATTTTCATTTCATGTTAAAGTACAGAATCAGAGATACAAAATGAGGTATCATTTGGGGAGTAAATATTTCTGGAGATATGACTGAATATTGTTTTTTTTGCAAAAGACAGTTTTGGAAAAACTGGCTTTAAAGATTTTGTTGTGAATTTTCCCCTTCCTCATTATGAGGGAAACACTTTAGTGACCGTGGGGAACTCAATCATTGAGGTATAGACGGTATAGTCTGCTCGCATGGCAAAGAGCCTTGTGCGTGTGTCGTCTGCTTGGTGCCCAGGTAGGACATCTTCTGGAGTGTGAGGACAAGCTCCTGGCCAGAGCAGGGAAAGATCCAGTGGTCTGTATTGGGACAGCGTACGCTTAGAGTAGCACAGGATTATTTAAACTAGGGACTTGGGGGGCATGGAGGTTAGAAAGTGAAAAGGGCAGAGTCCAAACTGCCCAGATGTCAAGGCTACTTATAATACTAGCGAAAACATTAACAAGAGCAGAATGCCAGTATGGGTGGCTGGGGGCAGCAGAGAGTGATGGAACGGGAGAGGATGTGGAATAGTGGAAGCAATAGTCTGAAATGTTTTTGTTTAAATGCTTGAAGTATGAAAATTTTATTTTTTACAATTTGAGGCCGTTATGAATAATGGGGGTTTGTTGGGATTACAGAGACATCGCTTGGGGAAGGGGATGGAGATTAATATAATATAGAGGGGTACAACCTTATTAGAAAATATAAATAAGAGAAGAGAAGTAGACGTGTAACTCTCTATGTAAAAGAAAATCTTAATGTGCAGGAAATTCTAGAAATTGACCATCTCATGCCTAGCGAGGATATTTGGATTAGCTCGTAGGGGAAAATGTGAAGGGATTAAATATAGGTGTATGTCACAGGCCGCCAGCTTCAGACAATAGTGTGAATACAAAGCTCTTCAGAAATAAAACAAGCTTGTCAGGGAAGAAATCATTTATATAGAATAGCAGGAATTACCCTGCTATTAATTGGGAATTGGTGACAGGACAAGAAAAAGGTGAGGAAGAATTTCAAAATTTTGTAAATGATCATTTTTGGCACAGTATGTCAGTCAGCTTACAATTCTGGATCTGGTGCTACGTAATGATCCTGACAGAATATGCAGCAGAGGTAGTGGAGCCACTTGAGACAAGTGATCATTGCGCAGTTAGTTTTGATGCATTTTGGCTAATTAAAAGGGCCTGAATTTTTCATTTTAGGCATGCCACCCGTAACAAGATGCGAGCGAATTTAATTATATATATTGGGTCCAACTTCTTGATTGCAAGACTGTGAATGAAAAGTGGGGCAGGTTCAAAATGGTTATTCTTGATGCACAATGTAAATTAATTCCAAAAGTAAGAAAATGTAAGCTGAAAAAGCAGTCTCCACAGTGGATGAATAAAGCTGTATGGAAGAGTTTGAGGGAAATGAATAAACTTTATAAGATATTGTGGTGAGGGGCAGGGCTGGTCCAGGCTGCCAACCGCCTGGCGGTAAAGTAAAGTCTGAGACCCAGCCTCCCGACAGAAGAAACAGTACAGCGGACAGTCCCCAACCTACTCCACCTGCAGCCACCTACTCCACCTGCAGCCACCTACTCCACCTGCAGCCACCTACTCCACCTGCAGCCACCTACTCCACGTGCAGCCACCTACTCCACCTGCAGCCACCTACTCCACCTGCAGCCACCTACTCCACCTGCAGCCACCTACTCCACCTGCAGCCACCTACTCCACCTGCAGCCACCTACTCCACCTGCAGCCACCTACTCCACGTGCAGCCACCTACTCCACCTGCAGCCACCTACAGCCACCTACTCCACCAGCAGCCACCTACTCCACCTGCAGCCACCTACTCCACCTGCAGCCACCTACTCCACCAGCAGCCACCTACTCCACCTGCAGCCACCTACTCCACCTGCAGCCACCTACTCCACCTGCAGACACCTACTCCACCTACAGCCACCTCTGTGCCATCACACCTAGCCATGACTGCCTGTACGGCACCACAATATATAAAACCGTCAATCAGAGTAAGGCTGAATACTTTAATATGTGTGCTAAGGTTAAAAAAGAACTAAGGGTTGCTAAAAGGCTGTTTGATAGGCAAATTGCCCAAGATGCAAAACGTAATCCTTCTTTCAATACTGCAGTAGCAAAAGGGACGTTAAGGAGGAGGTTAAGTGCATGAATAATAAAGAATGGGGACATTGCTGATGCCTTAAAGCTACTTTGTTGAAGGTTTTACAAGAGAGGAGGTTCCTAAAAGGCCAGAAGGAATATTCAGTCCTCAGAATGTCTTAGCAGATATTGAGATAGGGGATAGAGAAGTACTAGATAAATTACATAAACGAAAGACAAATAAGGCAGCAGGCCCTGATGCAGGCCTTACCGTTTAATGTTGTACAGAGAAATCTTTGTGACTTTTACTAAATGTTGACACAAGTAAAATGATGTGCTTCTCAAGGCCCAAGCAGGCAGGTGCTGGGGGTCATAAGATTGTTACTTTAAATAATAGGTTGATTGAACTAGTGTCAACTTACAAATACCATAGGTTTTCTCCTGGATGAAAATCTGTCTTTTAAACATCATATTGAGGGTCTTGGATGGTCAACAGTAACTACAATTCCATACAGGAGGCTCCTCCTCCACGTTGGAAGTGACGTAGAACGTCCCGGTTGAGATTTCCGCATTGTAATGCGATGCAGCGGAAATGTGCGACTGGAAATAAAGTTTATAAAAAGGGCAACACGGCCGCTCTTCGCCCCAGTTCTTCCAGTTCAGTTGTTCGCTCAAGTCGCCAGGGCCTTCCCTGGCCCGTCTCACGGCTCCGTGCGGCCTGCACGCCCGGGAAAGAACCCTCGCTCCACAAGAAAGCATCTGTGACGCCGACCCAACTGAGCGAGGCGGGCTCATCTACCCCCGGCTATCAGCCACGGAGGACCGGAGATGAGACGTAAGGAGGCAACGCGAGCACCCGGTGGTCAAGAAGAACCACTATGGACCATGCACCCACTGATCCTGCAGCACAGCACCATCGGTAAGTCCTCAAAGAGGCAAGCGGTCTGCACCAGGATCACATTTCGGGAAAAATAATGCGACCGGTTCCATTATCTGCCCCTACGAACTGCAACCCTGACGACGAAAAAAAACAGTTCCAGGGACCCAAGATGAGGCGGCCAGTTCCCCTATCGCAACCCTGCGAACTTGCCACCACAGGATCGGGCGACCGGCTTTCCCCTTTTCATTGAGAATGTGCAATCCGACGGAGGAAACTATTCTAAGAACTTGATTCAAGTAAGGCTGTAACATGGGCAATAGCATATTAGTTAGCCACCGCGACATATTGTGATTGGATGTATGTAACTGCTATTGAATGGTTAATGTTAAATGTTAAAGAACACATCAGGGCAACGGCACGGTGCAGGTTCCTCCTTTACAACATCAGGAGGATTCGGCCGTACCTGACCACCTACTCCGCTCAGCTCATTGTCCAGACTAAGACTGCTGCTGCAGGGCGACTTGCACTTCCCTCCCTCCGTGTTAACGGCTCTCGCTCGTCCCGACTGCGGAGCTTCTCCACCCTAGCTCCCCAGTGGTGGAAGGAACTCCCCACTCCGCTGCGCTCAGCTGAAACAGTCTGTTTTCCGTCAAACACACTTTTTCAGACTCCACCTTGACTAACTACCTATATAGGGCCAATTATATAGTACGTACTTCCTGTTTATCTTTTATTTTCTATTTGTGTTTTTTGCTATTTTAATAGTTAAGAATGTATAGCCGACTGTATTCTATGTTCATTACTAAGGATAACTCCTACATTGTGAGAAGGTTGTGCTTTGTCGGATTTGCTTTGTAGTTGTATCAATGACCTTCAATATGCATTTATTGTACGTCGCTTTGGATAAAAGCATCTGCCAAATAACTGTAATGTAATGTGTGTAATGAAAGTTTGTTACCATTTTCGTTTGGATAGCTCCAAGCCATTCAGCGCTGCGTTAGTTTTAATGCATCACGCACAGAAAATATCTTACATGTGATCCATCTTAAATACTAACTGGTCGTAATCTTAGCACTGCACGCTGATCAAGACGCACATGCACCGATAACCTTACGGTTGTCCTTATGTGTTTGGTATGGCCCACACGCCATTGTTAACTAGCTCCAGCGAAAGCTTGGTTCAAACCTCCCTCCATTTTAGTAGCTTTGTTCTCTCTGAACACGTGTCCGAGGCAACCCCCAACACGCAGGAAAACATAACCCCACGTGCGCCCAACACACACGCACATGCACGCACGCACGCACGCACGCACGCACGCACGCACGCACGCACGCACACACGCAAACGCACGCACGCACGCACGCACGCACACACACACACCCGCACACACACACACACACACACACACACACACGCAAACGCACTTGCGTTTGTTGTACATTATAGTAGTAAATTGTGTTTTGCTCTGTTTGGTACTTTGTGTTCAATAAACTATAACATTTTCCAAGATTCTGTGTCAGCCAATGTTAATCGCAGGGATTGCCTTCACTTCTTAGCTGAATCATTTATATTCATTCGGTATCAACTGAGTACATAATATTGTGATTTTGTTGTGTAATGCGTAATTTTATTGGTAATTAATTTAATTATTCATTCAAGTTACCCATTTTTAGTTAGTATATTCTCTTTTGAGAATGGTATAAATTTTATGAGACTGATTTATTATGCAAAACCACCAGTTTTATAAGGATGGTAGTGGCGTACTCCAGTACATAAGTGACGCCCCGTGTAGAAACTTAAATGAATATTCCCTACAGTCTTACAAAAAAAAAAAAAAAGTTTTTTCTCTTCAATTATGCTGAGAAAATATATTATATATATATATTATACAATGTATATCGTATTAAGCCAGGTGAAGAAACCCTTAAAATGATCCAT
This sequence comes from Ilyophis sp. 1 JC-2022, assembly GCA_022702515.1. Taxonomy (NCBI): domain Eukaryota; kingdom Metazoa; phylum Chordata; class Actinopteri; order Anguilliformes; family Synaphobranchidae; genus Ilyophis; species Ilyophis sp. 1 JC-2022. The sequence goes on along the minus strand of CM040398.1, from coordinate 6,570,015 downwards.
CCACATCTACTGCATATTTGGCAGCAGAGTTATGGTCTGAAGCTCATTTGATACCTCAGACCCTTGATCATGTACAGCCATTTATCCAACTATGTGTTCCATACTATTACAGCATAATTTACAACTTAATCAAGTCCTTCCCCCTCCCAATCCCCATATAGATCCATTCAAATGCTTGTAAGAGTGCCTGAAAATAAGATATCAAGAGTCTTTTGATGTTGTTGGGTAACAAACATCAGGAAGTCATGGCATGCAAAGGATATCCAACCAAATATTACTTTTGGTGCCCTAAAATGGGGGGTACTACATGTAAAAATGGCTACAATTGCTATACGGTTCACCCAACATGGATGTAAAAACCTTCAAATTAAAGCTGAAAGTCTGCACTTTAACTTCACAGTCACTGTTCCATTTCAAATTCAGTGTGCTGGAGTACAGAGCCAAAACACCCTAATTTGGAATGTTCAATCTGCAACCACAGCTACGCGTGCACGCGTGAACCCCCACTGCCAAAAGACAACCACGGTTCTCCTCAGAAACACGTCGGTCTGCTTCTTTTCACAGTGCAAAGTCAGAGAAACGCCTCTCACATGCAGTCCATGGGTGCCCTATCATTACATTACATTATAGGCATTTAGCAGACGCTCTTATCCAGAGCGACTTACACAGCATTTCTTTTTTGCATTTATACATAGTATCCATTGATACAGCTGGATATACTGAAGCAATGCAGGTGAAGTACCTTGCTCAAGGGTACAACGGCAGTGTCCGACCTGGGAATCGAACCGGCAACCTTTCGGTTACAAACCCAGTTCCTTAACCATTATACCACACTGCCGCCCCTGCTATCAACCAGCGGGGGTCACTGAACAGCAATGAAATGCAGATCCCTAACCGACTGAACCCTCCCATACCCTGGGCGACACACTCGCAAATTGTGCGTCACCATATGGAGCTACCGGCCATAGTTGGCACTGGCACGGTCCGGATTCAATTTAAGGCCATGAGGCTCATCCACACACCGAAGCATGGTACCGTAACTGAATGAGCACAAAAGGTAATTTTTAAGGGGATTTAGACCTTCTATAAAAACTAAATCAACTGATCATTGATCATTCAAATGGAAATATTCTCACTTCAAATCACTGAAGATCGTGTTACATGATATTGTTACTTTAAGAAAAGAACATGTTACAACAGCTTGAACAACATTAGCAACTCCACATCCAGATTCGGCCTGTGTTTTACTCACCCCATTTCCTTTTATCAGTAGTTTTAGTCCATTACATTTTAGTGCCCTTTACTTCTGTCTTTGGACCTTATCTTTCTACTTCTTCTCCCTAAGTTTAATTTAATTGCTACAAGCATATTGCTGTGGAGGAATCCTTTAGAATATTACTGTTACGCCTGTATGCTGCCCCACAAGTGCGCCCTTCTGATTCTTTTGTATGCTACCCTGTTTCCTTCCGCTCACCTGGGTCTAGATTGGAAATTGCAGACGCCAGCGGTGGAATTCCCGGGAGCACATAGGCTATGCACTTCTGGCGTTCTCTAGCCCTAGTTAATTTCCACTTTGGCTAACTTCAAGCACATTGTCAGCTTTGCTGCCGTGCTGAAGCTCATTTAAAAATATTGCCGTGGCATTTCAGGTTATATTGCAGCCGGTTACTACATTTTTCTAGTTTGTCGTAGTTGTTCCCGTTCGAGCAACGTACTTTTTCTTTTTATATGCCGCTTTTGTATTGCAAATAGCGGACTATTTTCCAAAAAGATAATTTCGGTCACAGGCTGCTTGTGGATACTTTTCTGTATTCTGGTCCGTCACATGTGTAGCAGAACACAGAGCAGCCAGTTTTGTTTTTGTGTGGTGTACTTTTGTATGATGTGTTCAGATATTAAAAAGTAATTACACCCACTGTCTCAGCCTGTCTCCGCCTACTACACAATTTAGAAAAATACTTTGTGGGGTGAGCGAAAGAGAGGGGTGGGGACGAAGAAGCTGTGTCCATCGTCATTTGCATAAATGAACGTACCTACATTGTAAATGATTTTGTATAACTCGGATCAAACTGTCAAAGTAGACATTACACATCAAATATGAATCAAGATTCAGCAACTGCATGACCTATTTCTCACTTCAAATATTTTCAGAAACATATTTTAGTGGACTATTTAGGTGGAATAAGAGAGCAGGACGCCACGTTGTTCTGGTTTGCAAATGCATGCTTTTGATTCGTGTAAATATATAAATAAATAATAAATACATAAATGCGCGCCAAGAGAAAGTTGGAAAGTCACATGCACCTACGTTCAACGATGACCTGGCGTCCCGTCCAGTCGTCGTTAATCATCTGGATGTTCCCGAAGTGGACGTCGCTAAAAAAGATGCGATTGGTTCCCGTGGATCTGTGCCCGTGGTGGAAGGCCAGGGCGATGACGTTCTTGAATTGGGAGGGGTTCTGGTAGGGCCTGATGGGGGAGTTGAGGTTGACCTCGTCGGAGAGGTGGATGCTCTTTAGGATGGTCCTCTCGGAGTAGAGCAGGTAGCCCTCGTATCTCAGGCAGCGGAGCCCGTCCTCAGACAGGAAGCCGTGCGCGCACCCGCAGGTCCTCCGGCCGCGACCCTGGTAAAAACACAGCTGCTCACAGCCTCCATTGCTCCTGGCACAGGGGTTCGAACCTGCGGTGGGGGGGGGGCACATCACATGCATGGTCATCCACTGGTGCTGCTCACACACACACACACTCACAGCATCTCCTTCTGATTTTTTCATGCAAACGTTTACAATCACTCAAAACCTGTTGAAGCTGTGCAGTTGTGAAGCTGTGTTTTTTTTAAGCTCTGCTGTTGTGAAGCTGTGTTTTTGTGAAGCTCTGCTGTTGTAAAGCTGTGTTTTTGTGAAGCCCTGCTGTAGGGGTGTGACGAAATATTGTGACGCAACATTTTGCGATACGAAAACGTGACGATATGCATCGTGGAACTTAAAAATGTATCGCGAAAACGAGCTTGACTACCGATAATTCACAAATTCACATAACCACATATTTTAATCTTCCATCACACCCTTTGTGCACAAGAGGGCGCCATCAACAATTTATGTTAGTAAAGTTATTTTGATGCGCAACACGCATGCACACCGAAGCGCAAGAATGTTTATGCCCCGCTAGCGGAGAAAGCTGCACACTTGCAACAGAATCAGGTCGGCTTATTTATTTTAAATGGGGTGTGTGAATTTGTAAATGTATAATTCTAAAATTACTCAAGTAACGTTACATTATTTGTGACCTGCTCTATCAAAATCAGTCACACTGACCCCCAAACACATTTTGGGCTTGATACTGAGGCAGGATAATGTAAGCTTTCTAATGATACCAAAATTATCTCTGTAATCCAAATATCAAGCGAGTTATGTTGCGTTACATTTGTAATGCCATGAAACCATGTTCTTGAGAAAAGCGTATGTATGTGTTCATGTTTCTGGATAGAGCTTGGTCTCATATTACCTAACGAACTCCGGTGTTAACTTGTCATGCTACGTTTAAATGCTTCAAAACTATATTTTCACAATGCATTTGACATTAAGACATGCATATCATGAAAGCCAAGACATTTTTCAAGTAAAATCAGATGAAACCCAATGCATTAGTTTGTAGCCGTGAAAGCAGGATAGCCAAGCTACCTCTGTGTTAATATGTTTTAAGAGGACATTATTTAATTTAAAAAGTACTAAAGTATTTCTAATTTAATTTCATAGTGCACTGTTATTTTAACAAGACTATCTTCCATGTATGTTTCATACCTCCCATGATGGGATGATGAGTAAGTAAACTTTCAGTCTTGTTCAGCCATACTTTCTGGTAAAACTTGTCCTCCTAGTACATTTTTTGCCTTGGGAATCTTGTTCAATTAAACATTGTCTTCATCTGAACTTAATTTTTTATATCGTGACCATATCGTCTCGTGAAACCAATATTGCGTATTGTATCGTATCGTGAGTTGAGTGTATCGTCCCACCCCTACCCTGCTGTTGTGAGTGAAGCTGTCTTTTTGTGAAGCTCTGCTGTTGGGAAGCTGTGTTTTTGTGAAGCTCTTATTATGATTTCCAAAACTGGAATGGACCCAATAGCAGGACTCGGAGACAGACTCGGGGGAAAAAACTCCGGCAGGAGTATATTTAATAAAGGCAAAGGACAAAGGAACAACAGGGTTACTAGTGACGGTCAGGATACGGGGTTGAGCGAGTTAAGCAGAGCAGGACGGGAGATGAGAAGCAGCAGTGGGTGGAATGCAGGTTGACTGGAATCGGGGAAGCACAACAAGGCCGAGAATCATGACAAGACAAACAGAACGAACAGGCAACGAACATGACAAAGAAGGCGATATAAACAGGGAAGAAGCAGGTGAAGTGTGAGATCAGTAATGAGTGCGGGCGTGCGGAATGTAGGCAGGTGTAATGAGCTAATGAAAAGTGCGTGCAGAATGTGAGTGGCTAATACGCGTGATTGGCTGTGAGCTGATTGGGGAGACAATGAGGAAACGGGTAGGAAATCACGTCCAGCCTGCAAGACACGAAGGTAAAAATAAAGACATGACATGGAACAGGAGGAGTGGGGAAAACAAGGAGAATGGAAGGGAGATGGACATGAAGGGAACCAGTGGACGTAACAGCGCTGCTGTTGTGAAGCTGTGTTTTTGTGAAACAGTGCTGTTTTGAAGCTGTGTTTTTGTGAAGCTGTACTGTTGTGTATTTGTGTTTTTGTGGAGCTGTGCTGTTGAGAAGCTGTGCTTGTGAGAATCAGGTAAACATGCTGTAGACTTCATGGAGAAACACATTTCCTTTTTCACTTCACTTTTTAATCTGTTTTTAAACAGTTTTCTCTGAATTTGGAATGAGCAGTTTGTGTGTGTTTTTGCACTCTTCCTTGCAACTGAATTGGAGAGCCTTCTGTACTGAAAGGTGATTACAAGCCACTGGTGTTTTCCACTCTGTGTTCTGCAGTTAAGCTTGTGGAAAACAGTTCCTGTGTGGCTCATACGGACAGACTGTGGGAGGTCGCTGGAGCACAGTGAGACACGGACGTCCCGCCAGCTTAGTTCCCACCTCCACAGGCAGAGCGACGCCCAATTATGTCCCACTCTAAGGGCCTACTGGTTACAGCTCACCCTGCCAGGATCAGAATTTAATACCAATAAATGGGGCCCTTCCACGCACTGGAACTGGACCTTAACAGCTAAGAGGAGCTACGAGCACGTACATAGACTCGTTTAATGGAGTACCATGGCGGTTGGTCACACGTTCTAGGTTTTTATATGCTATTTGCACAAGAGGGCATTGAATAAACACGCTGAAAGTATTAAATATGTCCGTTCTTTAGTTTTGGAGAAAAAAGCATTTAAAATTTATCGTCCCATCTTGAAACGGTTGAGAATATTCTCCTCACAGTGCGTCACATGAGGAGAACCACGCCCCTGTCCACTGGAGAGACCTGCTGTTTTTGCACCATTCCACCATCTATCAAGCACGGTAAGCAAACCCTACTACTTTTCTAATGTTGATCATGATTGATTACTGTCTCACCAATGATGACGTGTAACAATCCATTTATATTCTCATTGTAATATATTGTTACATAGGTTTTCTAAGTATATTTGTAGTTTTCATAGAAATTGGGATGTTTTTATCATTATCTCCATGCCTGATAAGTTAGCTAAACTTAGCTAGCAAGGAAACTAACTTACTGTGATAGCTGACGTTACCGGATTTATTGTTCGTTTATTAAATGCTAGCTAGCTGGATAAACTAACGACAAATAGCTAAAATTACCAACGATTTTTAAAAATCTGACTGTTTTGGATACCGTTAGCTAGCTAACTGTCTTTATCCAGCATGTTAGCTTGCTAGAAAATATGTAGAGTTAGGTTAGCTAGCTAGCTCTCAATAGCCCCTTTTCCACTGTGGGCCAAACCTAGGCCCACTGTGCAGTACAATCTCAATGTGACACAGCTACAGTTATCCGCCAGTGCTGGGCCCACTGTGCAGTACAATCTCAGCGACAGTTGTAAACTCTAACAAAAAAACTGCCAGATTTTTATTTTTTAATTACACTGTTCCTGATTGATCGATCACAGGGAGGAACTATTAGTAGCACTTGTTACTGTAACACTTTGTATTGTAGCACTGTCCTGTTTCTAACCTACCTAAGTCGGCTCAGAACTTCCCACCACTGTCAGGACCGCTGAAACCTGTTCAATCTTCCGTTGCAGACTAAAAACTCACCTATTCAAACAGCATCTTCTATAAATTTATAAGCTATTTTGTGTTTATAAGCTTTACTGTGTAAATAATGTCTAAGATTGTTGACTAGAGTTGCTATCACTTGGCTTGTTTCGATGCACCTACTTGGAAGTCGCTTTGGATTAAAAGCGTCTGCTAAATCAGGGGTTCCCAAACCTTTCCATGCCAAGGACCCCCAAATAGTCGTAGCCTCTGGCTGGGGCCCCCCTATTGCTAAATGGCTTTAAAAAAAACTTTTAAATTACACTGGCAAATATAAAAAATCTAACATACAGCTTCTTAATACAAAACACAATACTTTTGACCCTATTTTGATTCCATAATCGGGCCGTTAGCAGATCAACGTAACGCTTTGACTGACAGGCAGATGGTTAGTTATTGGCTGCGATTGAAAGAAGGGCATGGCAAAGACCTAATTTCAATATGAAAGGATTTATAACAATTTATAACTTATTTTAAACCGGCACAGTAATCTTATGAATTTAATTGAAATTAATTATTTAAATAAATGTAATTTTTTTTTTTTTTTTGTGCATTTTCCTCTCCCTTCCAATTGGCCCCCCTGGCGCCCCCTGGCGCCCCCTGGCGGCCCCCCGTTGGGCCGCGGCCCCCACTTTGAAAACCCCTGTGCTAAATGATTCAAATGTAAATGTCCATTTAAGGGCTATTCTCTTTCTCCTGTGCTTTGACTTGACATGTAATGTAAATACAATTTTTACTTCATTATTACACATTTGAAGTAACATTAATAAATAATATTCTTTATCAAACAAACCAGAGTGTATTGTAACATTTATTGGGGTTTTTTCCAACACCAAATAATGACAAGTTCTGCAAAATATTCAGACATGGGGAAAGTTGTTTAATTAATTTACTATGATGTAATAGCTTGCGAAAATGCATAATATCATGGCGGTAGGTAGCTATGGTAACAAGTGGGGGCACGGTCTGTCAATCATAGCTAATTGACAGTTCTCATAACCAATCTCATAACCAACCAGTTCTCATCACCAAAAGTTCGGGTGAACCTTTATAGTGGGAAATTTAGGCTTAGAAAAATATGTTTTAAAATACATTTAAATGACTGAATAATAAAAAGATTATGCACATTTGTTTTTTTGTTGTCTAAAGACAACTGGCAAGTGTCACATTCAACCACCATGGAACTCCTGTAATCATAGCTTCAACACAATACTAAATGGGGCAGATTAGCTCAGTGATATTTGATTTAGGCAAAGATTTGGCTTTGGAAGCTTGAGGGATAAAATCCTTTAAAGAGTGGATTATGAGAAAGGACTAGAGCAAGATGGGCAGAAATGCAGCACTCATGACATGATGACCGCATTTCTGCTCAACGGTCTGCACTGCATCCTACTGCTTTGGAGGACAGGATTTATCTCTGATAAAAGTGCTTCGTCACGCAAAGAAACTCAAAGCAGACGTTAAAATAAGTAAAAGCAGGGTTGAAAGGTCACCTTTCTCCCGGCCTCTGTTAAAGATTTTCAGGTCCTTCAGGTTGACTCCCAGGCCACTCCTTAGGGTCACGACCTCTGTGGCATTGCTCTTCAGCCCTCTTCTGATTGAGCCATTAGCATGAGCTCTGTCACATGACATGAGGGAGTGCGGGAAGGGGGGGGGGTTATGTTTGACAAGAGAAAATCAGTGATCCTGGACTAATTCAATTCAAAGATGTGATTAAAACACACAGAAGCTCAGTGGTAGGCGCTCTAGTCTGTCCTTCAGGTGACATATAAGTAAGCAGACGTGTCTCTTTCCGGCAAATTTAACTTAATTTTTGTCCCGGATTCTAATGGTGACCTTGCAAGGAAGTGGTTAATCCTAGAAGGGTAGTGCAGCTGGTTTCGAGGGAACGTTTTGTGACTAACATTTATGGAAAAATAAATTACCTGTCAGACCAGTAGATGTAAGCCCCAAAGACTGCGACTGAAAACAGGTCGACGTTGATGGCTGACAACACAATCTCGCGGCTTTCCCCACTCTCAAGGTTGATCCTTTCCATCTTGTCTGTTCGCGCATCGCACCAGTATAATTTATTTTCCTGGAATGCAATTTGAAAATAAACTGGGCGCTGCACTCTTATCTGGGGTCTTTTATTAACTAAAATAACAGAGTGGTAGGAGGGGTGTAATGAGGCCGGGGGGGTTAGGGAGGGGGGGGCAGGAGATCAGCAGGGATCAGGTGACACAGAAACAGCTGCCCTGGGTTTGCAGCCCTGGGTTCAAACTCACCTCATAGTCAATGGAGATCCCATTTGGCCAAGCAACTCCAGAGTTAACGAGCAGGACTTGATCCGAACCGTCTAAAAGAGCCCTGCCGATGCAGGGGGTCATGCCCCACTCTGTCCAGAACATGTACCTTTGAAAAACCAGGAAGGGATTAGTATCATACTCATCATACACTGAGCCACAAGGGATTCATATCATACTCAAACTGAGCCGTGAGGGATTCATATCATACTCAAACTGAGCCATAAGGGTTTCATATCATACTCACTCTGATCCACGTGGGATTCATATCATACTCACACTGAGCCATGAGGAATTCATATCATACTCACACTGAGCCATGAGGAATTCATATCATACTCACACTGAGCCATGAGGGATTCATATCATGTGATGGTTTCCAGTAGAGGATAAACAAACGCGAAGGTAGGAGGAATCAGAACAAGTCACTCACGCAAGTGAGGACCAATAAGGGAGTATAAATAAAAATAAAAAGAAAGAAAAAACAGGAAAACAATTCCTAGTAGCTAAACAGCCCACAAAAATAGGGCGAACTCGAAATACACGAGTGATAAAAACAAACTAAGTCTCCCGAGCTTAAACTGAGCCATGAGGGATTCATATCATACTCTCTCTGATCCACGAGGGATTCATATCATACTCACACTAAGCCATGAGGAATTCATATCATACTCACACTGAGCCATTAAGGGATTCATACCGTACTCATATTGAACCATGAAGGGATTCTTACCGTACTCACACTGAGCCATGAAGAGATTCATACCGTACTCGTGCAAGAAACGTTCGTTTTTGTAAATTCGTTCTTAAATTCGTTCAAAACATTTTAATTTAGATTAGTTAAAATAAAATATGAGTTTGAATTCATAAATTGCTCACCACAATCGCATTACCATGTTTAAATTATCCAGTTATTTTGTAATTTTATTGTTAAAAATATATGATTGAAATGTTTATTGTAAACTACATATAAATGAATAGCAAGCAGCTTGCACTGCCCTTCCTCAATGGAAAACAATAGCCTACAACTCCATGAACATCCGAGTTAAGAGCCTAGATGCAAAATACAACTCATCCTCACTCACTGCCTGGTCGAGAGGAGCGCACGACTTGCCTGATATTTTCAACCTGTAATACATCTCGTTTCACTCCAGCCCGCAATTACCAATTAGCGCAGAACATCTTATTTATGTTCTTTTTCCCCCATGTGATTCATGGGTCAGGAAATCACACGACTCCTTGGTACAGCAAGCTAGTGAAAGTGGGAAGTGTGTTGAACTTTGTGCTCATGAAGACTTGAAGACTTCTCAACTTTTTTCTCTTTACTTCTTAGGCAAGATGGCAGTTTTATGAATGCATCTTCTGGGTACAGGGGGCAGGACAGCTGGCCCAATATGGCATTTTGGGGGCGTTAATTATGCTAATAGGGAATTCATGTGAACGTGCATTCATTTAAGAACAGGTGAATTTACACTGGCCTGTAAGAAGATTTCTGGAGGTTAAGAACGTTTGGTGAATCCGATGTGAACGAATATAAGAGAAAGTTAAGAGAAAAATAAGAGAGCGTTCTTGCATGAGGCCCAATGGGTCAAGAGTGACTGAGAGTAGGGTGTTCAAGCAGGTCACATGGTACAAAATGATACCACGACTGTGACTAATCAGTGAAATCAGCACAATGATTTCAGAACGCCCATGTATTTACCCCACTACGTTCTACCCTTCTGATATTGCAGTGATTACCCCACTACTTTCTACCCTTCTGATATTGCAGTGATTACCCCACTACTTTCTACCCTTCTGATATTGCAGTGATTACCCAACTACTTTCTACCCTTCTGATATTGCAGTGATTACCCCACTACTTTATACCCTTCTGATATTGCAGTGATTACCCCACTACTTTATACCCTTCTGATATTGCAGTGATTCCCCCACTACTTTCTACCCTTCTGATATTGCAGTGATTACCCCACTACTTTCTACCCATCTGATATGGCAGTGATTCCCCCACTACTTTCTACCCTTCTGATATTGCAGTGATTACCCCACTACTTTCTACCCTTCTGATATTGCAGTGATTCCCCCACTACTTTCTACCCTTCTGATATTGCAGTGATTACCCCACTACTTTCTACCCATCTGATATGGCAGTGATTCCCCCACTACTTTCTACCCTTCTGATATTGCAGTGATTACCCCACTACTTTATACCCATCTGATATGGCAGTGATTCCCCCACTACTTTCTACCCTTCTGATATTGCAGTGATTACCCCACTACTTTCTACCCTTCTGATATTGCAGTGATTACCCCACTACTTTCTACCCATCTGATATGGCAGTGATTCCCCCACTACTTTCTACCCTTCTGATATTGCAGTGATTACCCCACTACTTTCTACCCATCTGATATGGCAGTGATTCCCCCACTACTTTCTACCCTTCTGATATTGCAGTGATTACCCCACTACTTTCTACCCTTCTGATATTGCAGTGATTCCCCCACTACTTTCTACCCTTCTGATATTGCAGTGCTTCCCGAGCCTGCTGGGAAATGTTGAGGCTGTTGGACACGGGGTGGAGGGTGAAAGGTGAGCTCCCGGGTTGTGATGTGAACCCTCCCTTACATTTTTGCATTCTGAGCTGTGCATGTGCAGAGAAAACAAATTTTTATTCCTTTTTAAAAAAACTATTTTTAAAAAAAAAAGAGGATGTTCATTTGGCTGTTGCTGCTCGTGAAGCAGAACCGTTTAGAGCGCAGAGCTGCTCCAACACAACAGTCTCCTTGATTACATGCATGGAATGCGAGCTATGAAACCAGTCAAAACAGACTGGATTAGCATGTAAATTTGCTAGAACAGATGGTAGAGCACCGTTCCACATAGCTTAATGTTTTTCTTCTGCTCATGTAATAAGACGGAGGGAAAAAAACTTGGATCGTCTCGCTGAACTGATACCTCTGCACGCGCGCTGCATTGGAAATGCGCACTGTCATTGTGAAACGGATTTTGAGTGTGCGGTAATCTTCCAGTCTAACAGACCTAAATGAGAGCAGCTTCGATTAACGTCATGTAGAGGCCAACAGCATCGGGGAACGCGCACTCCGTGCGCAACTTTCAAATTGGTTTTGGAAATCTCCAACATGATCCCTTGTGAAGTTTCCCAACAGAGGAGGGGCTCTGGTGAGGAGAGCGTCTCTCTCCATCGCACCTGCACATCTGCATTAAGTCACATATTTCACTGCTGAGACAAGCTTCAGAAGGACCACGTGTGCTTCCGTTTCTTTTCTGCCCAAAGATAAAAACTGTCAAAACCGCTTTCGTAAAAGTCCTAAATAAATTAACCATTTTTCTAAAGCACATTCTTAGTTCATTACCTGTAGAGTATTATTAAATCATCTAGAATGCTACATCAAAACAGAGCTCATGCATGCGAGAGTCATCCTACTCACACTGAGCCAATCAGCTCCAAAACGGTGTGTAAAAAAAGGTGTATATAGGTTCCAGTATACGAGGCTTTTGTACAGTGTGCATTTCAGAAACACGACAGTGTGCTGTAAATTTATCTCTCTTTCATATAATCGGACTGACTTTCATAAAAAGGCTCATTGATCTCTATACAAAAACACTTGCGATGGATGACTCCGTGCCGTCAGACAGACAGTAAGACGTTTGTTTTTGTGGAGCCAGAAACCACTGAGGCTACGGATACACTAGTCACTTCAATGCGACTTCTATGCGACTTCTGGCATCCAATACCGCTAGGCTGCATTAAGTGACAGGTCTGGACACGCACAAATCGGATTTTGTCCTCATTGGGATCGGATCCGCCAAACCACTTGGCGAGGTGGCCTAGCGCACTTTGAGATCGGAATTGCTTGTACTCAAAATGCATTCACCGGAAAAATGTCTTTAAACACGCCCATATATAGGCTCGGAGATGAGTAGTCCACTGCACAGAACTGTTCTGTGGTGCGCTGATGGTTAAGACAGGCTGTAGCTGTTCACAAATTGAGCACAATATGGTTCCACCAGTGCTGACTATGTTCGTGAACCCATACCCTCCTCTCCACTGAAACAGCTGTTGCACCCTGAAGCACAATGCTTGCAATAATAGCACACCTCCACTGCTGCCTCCTGATCAGTGCACGCCTTGTGCAGGCCCTACCTCCACTACACAATCTGAACAAAATCTTAATAAGCACAACCTCACGAACACCGAACGCTATTTTCCAGGAAGTGCATAGCTAGTATTTAAATATTGCGCAGAGGAATGAAATCCGAACTGCGATCTGATCACAGGAGGTCGCATTGAACTGTAAAGTATGGATGCAACTCAATCTGACCTGGTGTGATCGGACCTGAAAGCCTGAGAGACCAGAATCAGAGGGACACGTCCTTGACCTTTTCCCATGGCTCCCTCAGCATCTATGCCCCATCAATGGACACAGTGGGGAAACGCCGGGTACTTACCCCCTGACGGGATGCACGGCCACAGCCCGGGGCTGGTCCAGCCCCTGGGAGATGACCACAGAACGGAACTGGCCGTCGAGCCGGGACACCTCGATGAGATTAGAGCCGTGGTCTGTCCAGTAGAGATTACCTTCGGAAAGGAAACAAAATGTCACCTTCTGATTCAGATAATTATTCATTTTAATAGGACATTTTAACAAAATATAGCATACATACAAACCACCATGGGGGGTGGCTGAGCTCTCAATAAATTATGGACGAAGACGTGCTGAACATCAGATGAGTTCAGACTAAGATCTGTGGTGAGGACCGTCAGGAGGCACAGATTCCCCTGGGGAATCACACAGTCCGCCTGAACAAAGCTACTCTATACAACGGTGTGATTTACTCATGATTCCACAGTGGAGTTTTGGCTGACGGTCACTGACCGGCCATCCAGTCGACTGCAATGCCCTCGACCCTGCCGATCCCGTCAGTGATGATGTCCTCCTTCCAAGTCTGATCCCGTTTAGCTCGCGAGATTCTGTTTAAGCCAATGTCCGTCCAGTAGACCGTGTCGTTTCCTGTGAATTACAGGTCACAACAGTTGGCACAATGTAATCTAAGGCCTAGTTTACATGGTTTCAGAAGAAATACGACATTCCGTCTTTCTACACAATCTTCCTGTACTACATTTTTAAAATTCAGGTTTGGCGTGCAAATGGAAGTTTGTGTTTGCAAGCTTTGGTGGGGAGATGGCGAGACATGTTTTGTATGGCTGGCTGTATTACTCGAACAGTTCCTTTTATAAATGGGTATATCAGCAAACCCCACCAGGAAATTAGACAAACAACCTTCCACTAACACAGTCCCAACATGTTGCACTACACTGCGACCATTTTACTTATTTATGAGGCCAAATGCATTCACACAGCTCTCTGGAACTAATTAATATGTTGAAAGATATTTAAAGGAATATTCATGATGAGCATGCAGTTCAGTTTTAAATACTGCAGCTAAAAACTGTGTGCTACTGAAAAGATTGAACCGCTTCATCCCTGTTGGTGCAATCAGGTACAACCCTAGTTTTGGTGCAACAATGCAAAGTTAAATCTTCTAAGCATTTATTGAAATTAATACTGTGTCTTTGTTAAACATTTACACGTTTGCTTTTTGGTAGCTGAGGTAATTATATGCGTGCATTTCTCTCTCTTCATGGTTATGCTTATTCTTTACTGCATGTAAAAGTAATGAGTGAGTACGCTGTACTGTGTGTGTAAAAGCATGGTGAGTACGCTGTACTGTGTGTAAAAGCATGGTGAGTATGCTGTACTGTGTGTGTAAAAGCATGGTGAGTACGCTGTACTGTGTGTGTAAAAGCATGGTGAGTATGCTGTACTGTGTGTGTAAAAGCATGGTGAGTGCGCTGTACTGTGTGTGTAAAAGCATGGTGAGTATGCTGTACTGTGTGTAAAAGCATGGTGAGTACGCTGTACTGTGTGTGTAAAAGCATGGTGAGTACGCTGTACTGTGTGTGTAAAAGCATGGTGAGTACGCTGTACTGTGTGTGTAAAAGCATGGTGAGTATGCTGTACTGTGTGTGTAAAAGCATGGTGAGTATGCTGTACTGTGTGTGTAAAAGCATGGTGAGTGCGCTGTACTGTGTGTGTAAAAGCATGGTGAGTATGCTGTACTGTGTGTAAAAGCATGGTGAGTACGCTGTACTGTGTGTGTAAAAGCATGGTGAGTACGCTGTACTGTGTGTGTAAAAGCATGGTGAGTACGCTGTACTGTGTGTGTAAAAGCATGGTGAGTACGCTGTACTGTGTGTGTAAAAGCATGGTGAGTACGCTGTACTGTGTGTGTAAAAGCATGGTGAGTACGCTGTACTGTGTGTGTAAAAGCATGGTGAGTACGCTGTACTGTGTGTGTAAAAGCATGGTGAGTATGCTGTACTGTGTGTAAAAGCATGGTGAGTACGCTGTACTGTGTGTGTAAAAGCATGGTGAGTACGCTGTACTGTGTGTGTAAAAGCATGGTGAGTACGCTGTACTGTGTGTGTAAAAGCATGGTGAGTACGCTGTACTGTGTGTGTAAAAGCATGGTGAGTACGCTGTACTGTGTGTGTAAAAGCATGGTGAGTACGCTGTACTGTGTGTGTAAAAGCATGGTGAGTACGCTGTACTGTGTGTGTAAAAGCATGGTGAGTACGCTGTACTGTGTGTGTAAAAGCATGGTGAGTACGCTGTACTGTGTGTGTAAAAGCATGGTGAGTACGTTGTACTGTGTGTGTAAAAGCATGGTGAGTACGCTGTACTGTGTGTGTAAAAGCATGGTGAGTACGCTGTACTGTGTGTGTAAAAGCATGGTGAGTAAGCTGTACTGTGTGTGTAAAAGCATGGTGAGTACGCTGTACTGTGTGTGTAAAAGCATGGTGAGTATGCTGTACTGTGTGTGTAAAAGCATGGTGAGTACGCTGTACTGTGTGTGTAAAAGCATGGTGAGTACGCTGTACTGTGTGTGTAAAAGCATGGTGAGTACGCTGTACTGTGTGTGTAAAAGCATGGTGAGTACGCTGTACTGTGTGTAAAAGCATGGTGAGTACGCTGTACTGTGTGTGTAAAAGCATGGTGAGTACGCTGTACTGTGTGTGTAGAAGCATGGTGAGTACGCTGTACTGTGTGTGTAAAAGCATGGTGAGTACGCTGTACTGTGTGTGTAAAAGCATGGTGAGTGCGCTGTACTGTGTGTGTAAAAGCATGGTGAGTGCGCTGTACTGTGTGTGTAAAAGCATGGTGAGTACGCTGTACTGTGTGTGTAAAAGCATGGTGAGTAAGCTGTACTGTGTGTGTAAAAGCATGGTGAGTACGCTGTACTGTGTGTGTAAAAGCATGGTGAGTATGCTGTACTGTGTGTAAAAGCATGGTGAGTACGCTGTACTGTGTGTGTAAAAGCATGGTGAGTACGCTGTACTGTGTGTGTAAAAGCATGGTGAGTACGCTGTACTGTGTGTGTAAAAGCATGGTGAGTGTGCTGTACTGTGTGTGTAAAAGCATGGTGAGTACGCTGTACTGTGTGTGTAAAAGCATGGTGAGTATGCTGTACTGTGTGTAAAAGCATGGTGAGTACGCTGTACTGTGTGTGTAAAAGCATGGTGAGTACGCTGTACTGTGTGTGTAAAAGCATGGTGAGTACGCTGTACTGTGTGTGTAAAAGCATGGTGAGTATGCTGTACTGTGTGTGTAAAAGCATGGTGAGTACGCTGTAATGTGTGTAAAAGCATGGTGAGTACGCTGTACTGTGTGTGTAAAAGCATGGTGAGTATGCTGTACTGTGTGTAAAAGCATGGTGAGTACGCTGTACTGTGTGTGTAAAAGCATGGTGAGTACGCTGTACTGTGTGTAAAAGCATGGTGAGTACGCTGTACTGTGTGTGTAAAAGCATGGTGAGTACGCTGTACTGTGTGTGTAAAAGCATGGTGAGTACGCTGTACTGTGTGTGTAAAAGCATGGTGAGTATGCTGTACTGTGTGTGTAAAAGCATGGTGAGTACGCTGTACTGTGTGTGTAAAAGCATGGTGAGTACGCTGTACTGTGTGTGTAAAAGCATGGTGAGTACGCTGTACTGTGTGTGTAAAAGCATGGTGAGTACGCTGTACTGTGTGTAAAAGCATGGTGAGTACGCTGTACTGTGTGTGTAAAAGCATGGTGAGTACGCTGTACTGTGTGTGTAGAAGCATGGTGAGTACGCTGTACTGTGTGTGTAAAAGCATGGTGAGTACGCTGTACTGTGTGTGTAAAAGCATGGTGAGTGCGCTGTACTGTGTGTGTAAAAGCATGGTGAGTGCGCTGTACTGTGTGTGTAAAAGCATGGTGAGTACGCTGTACTGTGTGTGTAAAAGCATGGTGAGTAAGCTGTACTGTGTGTGTAAAAGCATGGTGAGTACGCTGTACTGTGTGTGTAAAAGCATGGTGAGTATGCTGTACTGTGTGTAAAAGCATGGTGAGTACGCTGTACTGTGTGTGTAAAAGCATGGTGAGTACGCTGTACTGTGTGTGTAAAAGCATGGTGAGTACGCTGTACTGTGTGTGTAAAAGCATGGTGAGTGTGCTGTACTGTGTGTGTAAAAGCATGGTGAGTACGCTGTACTGTGTGTGTAAAAGCATGGTGAGTATGCTGTACTGTGTGTAAAAGCATGGTGAGTACGCTGTACTGTGTGTGTAAAAGCATGGTGAGTACGCTGTACTGTGTGTGTAAAAGCATGGTGAGTACGCTGTACTGTGTGTGTAAAAGCATGGTGAGTATGCTGTACTGTGTGTGTAAAAGCATGGTGAGTACGCTGTAATGTGTGTAAAAGCATGGTGAGTACGCTGTACTGTGTGTGTAAAAGCATGGTGAGTATGCTGTACTGTGTGTAAAAGCATGGTGAGTACGCTGTACTGTGTGTGTAAAAGCATGGTGAGTGCGCTGTACTGTGTGTAAAAGCATGGTGAGTACGCTGTACTGTGTGTGTAAAAGCATGGTGAGTACGCTGTACTGTGTGTGTAAAAGCATGGTGAGTACGCTGTACTGTGTGTGTAAAAGCATGGTGAGTATGCTGTACTGTGTGTGTAAAAGCATGGTGAGTGCTCTGTACTGTGTGTGTAAAAGCATGGTGAGTACGTTGTACTGTGTGTGTAAAAGCATGGTGAGTACGCTGTACTGTGTGTGTAAAAGCATGGTGAGTGCGCTGTACTGTGTGTGTAAAAGCATGGTGAGTGCGCTGTAGTGTGTGTAAAAGCATGGTGAGTACGCTGTACTGTGTGTGTAAAAGCATGGTGAGTGCGCTGTAGTGTGTGTAAAAGCATGGTGAGTATGCTGTACTGTGTGTGTAAAAGCATGGTGAGTACGCTGTACTGTGTGTGTAAAAGCATGGTGAGTATGCTGTACTGTGTGTGTAAAAGCATGGTGAGTGCGCTGTACTGTGTGTGTAAAAGCATGGTGAGTGCGCTGTACTGTGTGTGTAAAAGCATGGTGAGTACGCTGTACTGTGTGTGTAAAAGCATGGTGAGTATGCTGTACTGTGTGTGTAAAAGCATGGTGAGTACGCTGTACTGTGTGTGTAAAAGCATGGTGAGTGCGCTGTACTGTGTGTGTAAAAGCATGGTGAGTATGCTGAACTGTGTGTAAAAGCATGGTGAGTACGCTGTACTGTGTGTGTAAAAGCATGGTGAGTATGCTGTACTGTGTGTGTAAAAGCATGGTGAGTACGCTGTACTGTGTGTGTAAAAGCATGGTGAGTACGCTGTACTGTGTGTGTAAAAGCATGGTGAGTATGTTGTACTGTGTGTGTAAAAGCATGGTGAGTATGCTGTACTGTGTGTGTAAAAGCATGGTGAGTACGCTGTACTGTGTGTGTAAAAGCATGTTTTTGCACCTTTAGTCAAATATAATCCATCCACTCTGAGTGGATATTGTTTCAAATTAAGCTAATGAAACATTTATCAGCAGGGACCATTGTCCACTCTATCAATCATGTTAATGCAAGAGACACAATGCACTATGAACACGTAACAGCAGCTAGAGAAAAACACATCCTACATTACGGTCTTATGAAATGCTGCTGTAGAAATTTGTGTCTTGCCTTTGTCAACACATCGGCAAAGTGATTTAAAAGCAAACACGCAAGAATAAATGGTGAAATAACAGTCTTCTGACAGACTTGATTTAATGTGTAAAATAATCTAACGAAGTGCAAATTAGCACAGGTTGGGTTGTGTTTGTACAAAGCTCCAGCAAGACACATCATGAGCATTATGTATTTAGCTCATCAGCAACTTGCATTTTGGCGAGAGCTGATTAGAATGAATAAAATAGAAAAGGGGAAAACATTTCCGTACACCGCACACCAAGAGTAAGCAATTAACGACTCCGTGAGATACTCAAATAACATTTAATGGCCACATTTATGCTTCATTCTTTTGATAGAGATCTACCGGTGGTAAAATGTGATAGCATTTTAAGGGTATTGGTCTTTGATTTGTTGGAAGTCCCAGCCATTCTGTGCTTCTCTCTGCCCGGAGTTAAGCGTCACACTGGCTCACACTGACACCAGAAGCCCCCAAGCTTTGATTTC
This sequence comes from Ilyophis sp. 1 JC-2022, assembly GCA_022702515.1. Classification (NCBI taxonomy): domain Eukaryota; kingdom Metazoa; phylum Chordata; class Actinopteri; order Anguilliformes; family Synaphobranchidae; genus Ilyophis; species Ilyophis sp. 1 JC-2022. The sequence continues at coordinate 6,550,887 of CM040398.1, read as the reverse complement.
AGAGCCCCTGCCTGCCTTCACTCTGCAGCAGAGCAGATCAGTCCTCTGGATCAGACGTTAAACCCAGATCCTGACTCCCTCACTGTGACTCATTAAAGATCCCGTGGCACTTTTTAAAAGAGCACGACTGTCCTGGTCAATTTCCCACAAAGCACAGATGTCTCGCCCTCAAATCAACCCCCCCAGAAAGGTAGTATTAAACCTGGTCAAATTCCCTGAAAACCGGTTCTGTACATCAACCCCCATTAACACAAAATCCCTCGCATTCCTCACCTACTGTGATTCCACAGGTCATGAGTGCAAATTATAATTAAGTTCTCAGTTGCCTGGTAAATTAATGGTAAAAATAATTAAATATTGTTTCAGAGGCAGTGCAGGATCCAGAAATATGTGGCTACTGGAGATGTCTCAGTTGGAAATTGATTGTATGCAGGTGTGGTGATGCATGACTTTGTCCTCGTCGTTATGTGGTACGTCATGAGTAGATCCTGTTCCAATCTGTCAGTGGTGCAGGTGTGGTACATTTCACCCATGCATCTGTCAAACCTGGCAACTCACATTTTGTGGTCCCCCACATCCCAAGTCCCTTTCTCTGCCAAAACTGGCAACCCACATTTCGGTCCTCCACATTCCAAAGTCCTTTTTCAGCCAAAGCTGGCGATCCACATTTCAAGCCTCCACATTCCGAAGCCCTTCCGTCTGCTGTCTAGTGCTACTGTGCAAGTTATGGAATTATTGCAAGCTTTCCCCATTTCTGTGTTCTTGGTAAGTGGTGCATACACATAAAAAAATCACACAAAATCTAGTCATATATTAAAAACATTGCAATTTTTGAAATGCCAAAAAGCTGATGTGTGGCTTAGCTACTGTATGGCAAACAAATTTAAAAACCTGCATTTGCACCTTTCTTTAATGCCAAGAAGCCATGGCTAACAACAGCTAACGCACTAGCCCAGAAAATAACATTAACATTGCTTCTGTAATCGAATGCTCAAAGTGAAACCGTTCGATTATGGTCATCTCGCAAATGTTACTTAATGTTACTTTTCATGGTCATGGATCATAATGTAGTTCACATGGTTCCTTACTGGGGGATTTAATAAGGAAGAGGAGATGTCAGGGAATGATACCGGAGGCCACTGAGTTCGATCATTTGTCCACTCTGTAACGCATAAGGACAGCACTCCAGTCCTGTTTGGTTATTATATGTGTAAGAAAACAATGTGTCAATGTAATTTTCTTATAATAAAATAGCAATGATAACTAGCTTGAACTACAATGTGTCCCTACTCAGAACAGTGACAGACATGGCATTGTTTTCCCCTTCGCTGGTTCCATGTAACTTACACGCCCTACTTAGACTTACTGTCTATGTAACTTACACGCCCTACTTAGACTTACTGTCTATGTAACTTACACGCCCTACTTAGACTTACTGTCTATGTAACTTACACGCCCTACTTAGACTTACTGTCTATGTAACTTACACGCCCTACTTAGACTTACTGTCTATGTAACTTACACGCCCTACTTAGACTTACTGTCTATGTAACTTACGCGCCCTACTTAGACTTACTGTCAATGTAACTTTCACGCCCTACTTAGACTTACTGTCTATGTAACTTACACGCCCTACTTAGACTTACTGTCTATGTAACTTACACGCCCTACTTAGACTTACTGTCTATGTAACTTACACTCCCTACTTAGAATTACTGTCTATGTAACTTACACGCCCTACTTAGACTTACTGTCGATGTAACTTACACGCCCTACTTAGACTTACTGTCTATGTAACTTACACGCCCTACTTAGACTTACTGTCTATGTAACTTACGCGCCCTACTTAGACTTACTGTCAATGTAACTTTCACGCCCTACTTAGACTTACTGTCTATGTAACTTACACGCCCTACTTAGACTTACTGTCTATGTAACTTACACGCCCTACTTAGACTTACTGTCGATGTAACTTACACGCCCTACTTAGACTTACTGTCTATGTAACTTACACGCCCTACTTAGACTTACTGTCTATGTAACTTACGCGCCCTACTTAGACTTACTGTCTATGTAACTTTCACGCCCTACTTAGACTTACTGTCTATGTAACTTACACGCCCTACTTAGACTTACTGTCTATGTAACTTACACGCCCTACTTAGACTTACTGTCTATGTAACTTACACGCCCTACTTAGACTTACTGTCTATGTAACTTACACGCCCTACTTAGACTTACTGTCTATGTAACTTACACGCCCACTTGACGCCACTGTAGTTTCTACCTTAGTAGTGCAGCCATTCTGACTACACTTAAAAGGTGAAGAAACCAGGGGCCTCATTTATAAATAAAAGGTAAAGGTAAAAAAAGGTAGTCTGTTACCTGAACACTCTCTCCCTGCGAAACGCATGGTTCGCCACGTCTTCCAATAAAGCTAACGCAGCCATGGTTGAGTGCCAAATGGAGTCACGTTGAAATTTTATAAATCACTACTTTGTCGTGATTTTCTATGTAACATCAAATTTATACTTTTTATAAATGAGGCCCCTGATGTAGTCTCTTAAAGGAGATGTGTACAGGTTGTGTTGGAATTTTTTGGGGGGAAATTTCCTGCTTTTTGGAGTGTTCTCAATGCTCTACATCAGGTCCTTTGCTGAAATACTTCAACCTCCTTTAGAACATGCCTCTTTTGTCTTAAGGGCTCTCTTAGCATGATTCGGTGTAAATAATGTGGGCCAGTGTGGAATAATGGTTAGTGACCTGTGCTTAGGGACACTGCTGTTGTACCCTAGAGGAAGGTGCTTAACCTGCATTGCTTTAAAAAAATATCCCTTTTTATAAATGTATTTTATGTAAAAACATTTTTAAAAATAAGTCACTCTGGATAAGTGTGTCCTGGGTGCGATTTGCCGGGGGGGAAGGCGGGGAATTCCCCGCCTGTGGTTTTCACGTCCCTGCCGCTGCCTGTTCATTTTCATCCCCGGCAGGGATACGATTAATCCCGACTTCTGGTAACGTTAGTCTACTCTAGTATTGGATTACATATGTAAATTTCCTAAAATCCCACAAAATAGCGCAATTGAGTCAAGATAGGTAGGCCATTTTGAAAATGTGTTATGGATTTTCTCTCCCCTAGCTCCGTGACAGTGTTTCATTGCCTCTCCTGTGTATTGTGTAAGAGTAGATTGGTCCATAATAATTCATGGTTTGGTTGGTAAGTTTAGCCTACTAGTAGCTACCAGTTTATTAGACACAGAGAGTTTAAGATAATGTTGAATTTTCTGGCTAAATAACGTTACGTAAGAATATAGTTTATGAAACAAATATCTGTCTTTAAGCTAACTAACCTAAGGAAATGTTATAAACTTTGAGCGTCTGCCTGATCTGTCCTAACATTAGTTAACTCCCGACACGCTAACGATGCTAACAACGGTCAATGGCGTCTCCCATTATTTAGCTAGTGAATGCTAACTCCCTAAAAGTAGCCTACATCCATAGTTGTAACCTTATGTTGCTTACAGATGTGGTAGTTAAGTACAGGAAAATATCTTACCAGGGGGGTATACTACGAAGCAGGATTACTTAGTTAGCTGGATAACTGCACCCGGAGTAAAACCCGGAAACATCCCAAATCTGGAACACGGACTGAAGTAAAAAGAGCTGTTCCTGGTAGCCTAGCCCATTAGCCTATTCAGTGCAGTTATCCAGCTGCCGTTAACTAGGTAATCCCAAAGATTCTGCTTCGTAGTAGGCCTATACCCCCTGATATGAAATGGGTCGACGAGACGTAGGCTTATAACATAACTTAATTGAATGACTTCATCAGACCAATCGGTTCTTCTTCATGCTTCTTCTGAGCCACAAAACTGATGTATTTGCTTCAAATGGTCCCTTTTTATATGGTATTCTATAAACATTTAATTTAATTAGTAAACATTTAAAATACAAAGTAATCTTGCTTTAGAATTTGAAGCAATGTGTTTAAATTTGTAGCTACCATTTAGAGGTCAGGTTAGCTTCTGTTCACTTATTAATATACTTATACATCAGATTAATTGTAAAAGGCATTTTGAGCAGGGGTGCCCGCAGTTTTGCACCCCACTGTAGGTAGCCCTTTTCATTTAATTGCTGAGCAAGTGTGGTGCTGCAAATCATCTTGTCCTTTCAAGTATTCAAATAAAAAAATGTTAAACCAAATGTTAAACAAAAATGTACTAGAAATAGAAAATACATTTATCTTGTCTATCTGTGCGTTTTATTCAAATATAACTGTATATATAATTTTTTAGATCTGAAATGTCCCCCCCTCTGTTTTTATCACAAATCGCACCCTGAGTGTGTCTACTAAATTCCTATATTACTATTATTATTATTAATTATCACAAGCTTTATATATACAGCCACTGGTATGATTGTCCATGCATTAGTATGTATGTGTAAAACATACTTCCTGGAATCAGTGTTAAATCTCAGTGTTAAATCTCAGTGTTAAATCTCCCTTTCACAGCTTTTCAGCTTACATATACATTCCTTTTCTTTATGTTTTTATGACTAAATAAATTTTTATTTATTAATTATTATTTTTTTAATAACATTGGTGCCCAACATGGGCCTGAGCATATCCAATTCCAACCCTAATTTGGAATGGCCAATCATCTGCAACCACAGCCGCGTACGTTGCCCGAACACCACTTTTGATGGAAGAGCGTTTGATTGGTGGTGTCGCCAGACACTTCTTTTCATACTGCAGACTACAGCGAAGCTGGCGTAGACCGCAGTCGGAGATAGGGACTTTCGGTACGCGGCTTTAACCACAATCTACGGGCGCCCCATCAACCAGCAGGGGTCACTACATAACAATGCACACACTCAACCCTATCTGACTGAACCCACCCATTCCCTGTCGGCATCGGCACGGTCTGGCTTCAATCCCAGGCTGTGAGGCTCATTCATGCACCACAGTGTGGGGCCATAACCCAATGAGCCCTCCTGCAACACCCCTAAATCATTCTGTTAGCGTCATGGCGATAGTAGAACCATTATAAAGTGCAGGTGTTCAAGTGCTTTTCTACACCTTTTATTGTGTTACAGCCTACTGATGTGAATGGGCTTCATTACGCTTCAAAGCCAACCTTCACAGTCTAATTTTCCTCAAAATGTAGTTGGATTGCATTGGGGAGTGACGTTGAGTAGAAACTCTCTAGAACTACAATGATGTAACCTGGGCTTTGTGTTTATAGACCGTGCAGTTTGGAGACTTTAGGGTCATTCCGGAATCACCTGCATGGAAGTCCACACCCACGGCAAATAGCGTTCCGGTGATTGGCATCAGGGCTTCCGTGGGATCATTTGGATCCAGAGAAAGTCCTCGAATTCCTTCATGTATGGAATACATAATGAAAGTCCCGATTCCTTTCCCAAAAACAAACACATGAATGCATTACACAATGAAAAGTGTGTGGTGATGAATTATATTATCAGAGGCAACACTAATATGCTCACGTTTCTTAAAAAAACATGAATCGTTCATTATGCAGCATACTAAAAAAGCAAAACGTTTAAAAATGAAAACACAAATACGTAGATGCAAAAAGGAAAAGAGCCAAAAACAAAAGTAACATTAGAAACAAGAAGGCACGCCCACACATTTGGTCCTATCAATGCAATCCTCTTCAACATAAGCAATCGATACACACCTAAGTTATCACAGGTCTTATGAGTGTTTGTTTGTGAGAAAAGGAGTTGAAATTGTGCCGCTTACCTTCACAGGACGTGCGGTCGTCGCGCAGGTGGTATCCCACGGTGCAGAAACAGCTGCGGCTAATCTCCGATATTGGGAGACAGAGCTGGGAACAGCCCCCATTGCTGAGCTGGCACAGATTCCTCCCTGACGCATAAAGAAACCGCAAATTAACACAGATTTTAATCGATTGAACACATAGGACAAAAATGAACAAGTTATGAGGATTTGGCTTTTTTAATCATTTGTTGAATACCAGTAGTCACCAAGTGTTTCATAGCCTTTGTATAAAATCTGATTTCTTTGTCTCCAACAGATCGAGCCCCCCGGGCCCTTCTCCTTCCCCTCAGATTGCACAATTCCAAAAACCCTCCGGGGTACAAATTTATGGGAACATTAAATTATTTAGTAAAGATTTTAAACACACTTTCATAAACTATAATTCAGTTTTAATAGGGGCTGTAATGTGTTTCCAGAACTTCAGACCTTCAGGGAACCACTAATTAAATACAGAATGAACCAGGATGAATAAAAAGTGCAACAGACCAGTGCTCTGAGCTCATTAAAGTAACCAGTGAACAATATGCCGTCAGAATTAACTTCTTCATCAATCACTGAAGGAGATGGGCCTAATTAATTCAAGAAAAATGTCTGTTTGCCAAAAACCACTGCCACTACATGACAGACCTGTCTGTTAGCAAACCAACGCATATTACAGCAAACCAATAAATAAGGCAATCAAAGCAATGCAAATGTCAACCAAACCAATACAAATAGCAACAAACCGATACATGTAACAGCAAATGAATGCATATGACAATCAAACGAATGTCTATAACCACAAGCCCAAAACCAATACTTATGGTAATTAAACCAATACACAGATTAGACCATCAATATTGCACAATATTCAGTGAGAGCTGCTAATGCGCCTCTCTACCCCTCAAATACCTCATCAGCACCTCATTAAACATGCAGAAATGAGCCAAGCTCCCTTGCCATTCATGTCAAAAGCTAATTGGTCAGAGAAAGTTTAAAGAGAATTTGTAAAAAAAATATAGATATATATTCTAAAAAAAATAAATAAAAAAAAGCCTTAAAGATTCCTTAATTGACATTTTCTACACTAATGGAATTCTTAAAAGAACTTCAGCAATGCTATCTATTGGATCTAGTGGTGTAACGGATCGTAGTTGATCCGTGACCCGTACGGATCGCCCCCCACGGTTCGGCACGCATGTGAACCGCGGATTAATTGCAAAATTTAACCATCATAGTGAATTACAGTTTTACTGCCGCTAGTACTTTTTAAAGTAATAATTCCGTAAATCTCGATGCAGAGTTGCAGTGAAAAGACAGATGCGTGCTGTGTTTTACTCTGAAGCGCATTGGACCTATCGCTAAGCCCCGCCCCTCTTCGCAGGGGGAGACAGTTTGAGAGCCAGCTCACCCACTGTAATGTAATTTTCACGGATTTAACACATTAAATACTCGTTCATTTTTGGAACCAGAGCTACGAAATCTCTTCCAAATCCGTCAACAAGGCCTGCCGTATGCACTGTAAAAATGTGTGCATGACTATTTTTAAAAAAAACTGAGTTTTATGATTACAATTTAGCTCTGGTCCATAGCGTTAGAAGGAGCGTCTCCTTAACGCTATGTTACTTTCCAGTCTGTGCTTCGCCTCGTCAAACAATATGTAATGGAGCCCGGGGTATTTAATTTTGTTATTCATATGGATAAGGCAAGGCTAGTGATGTTAACACCACTGTTCTAATTATTAATTATAACGTTATATATATGGCTAACTAGCCTTGTTGGTACAAGCCTGACCGTCTTGATCCAAGGCTATGGCTAATGTTAACCAAGCCAGACTCACCTAAAGTATAATATTAACGTCAACGTTTACACAGGCTATTTTTTCATTCACTACCATGTTTAAAGGAAGAAGGTATCATGCCTCATATTGCACTTTGATTTAACAATTGAGTATTGAATATTTTATATATTTTAAGATTTTACTTAAACATTGGACATCTTGAATGTTGTTTTCATTTAAGACCATGGGCAAAAGTTCCTTGCTTTAAGTGTTTTACAGAATAAATGGAAAGCAAAGATATACTTGTCTCCCTTTTTTTTTTTTGCTGATCCGAAAAATGATCCGATCCGTGACTCAAAACCGTGATACGATCCGAACCGTGAGTTTTGTGATCCGTTGCACCCCTAATTGGATCAGTCACCAGTTGAGTGAATGCCGGCGCATCTGGCTACCGCTGCTCGCTAGTCTCTGATCTGCATCTGTCTGATCTGTTTTTAGCTTGATCCGCATGCAAAGTGTTCCGTTTTATACCAACGTCTAGTTTTTATTTTTATTTTATTTTTATTTTTTTAATTGGAACTCGGTTCGATCAAGTTGTGTTGCTTCAATTGGACCCTATTTTCCTGCTCGCCTTGCTGTGGATCCTGCACCTCCCGCTACCACTTTGCCCTGGTAGTGCTCCCCGGACCGGTGGCCTGCCCCGCCGTCTGCCCCATATCTGGTTGCTGCTGATCACTGATCCTTTTCTGGCCTGTCCTGACTCTGTACTCCTGCTTTGAACTGCTCTCGGATATACGTTCTTCTCTATCAGCTACAGCTGGATATACGTTCTTCTCTATCAGCTACAGCTGGATATACGTTCTTCTCTATCAGCTACAGCTGGATATACGTTCTTCTCTATCAGCTACAGCTGGATATACGTTCTTCTCTATCAGCTACAGCTGGATATACGTTCTTCTCTATCAGCTACAGCTGGATATACGTTCTTCTCTATCAGCTACAGCTGGATATACGGTCTTCTCTATCAGCTACAGCTGGATATACGTTCTTCTCTATCAGCTACAGCTGGATATACGTTCTTCTCTATCAGCTACAGCTGGATATACGTTCTTCTCTATCAGCTACAGCTGGATATACATTCTTCTATATCAGCTACAGCTGGATATACGCTCTTCTCTATCAGCTACAGCTGGATATACATTCTTCTCTATCAGCTACAGCTGGATATACGTTCTTCTCTATCAGCTACAGCTGGATATACATTCTTCTCTATCAGCTACAGCTGGATATACGTTCTTCTCTATCAGCTACAGCTGGATATACGGTCTTCTCTATCAGCTACAGCTGGATATACGTTCTTCTCTATCAGCTACAGCTGGATATACGTTCTTCTCTATCAGCTACAGCTGGATATACGTTCTTCTCTATCAGCTACAGCTGGATATACGTTCTTCTCTATCAGCTACAGCTGGATATACGGTCTTCTCTATCAGCTACAGCTGGATATACGTTCTTCTCTATCAGCTACAGCTGGATATACGTTCTTCTCTATCAGCTACAGCTGGATATACGTTCTTCTCTATCAGCAACAGCTGGATATACATTCTTCTCTATCAGCTACAGCTGGATATACGTTCTTCTCTATCAGCTACAGCTGGATATACGTTCTTCTATATCAGCTACAGCTGGATATACGCTCTTCTCTATCAGCTACAGCTGGATATACGTTCTTCTCTATCAGCTACAGCTGGATATACGTTCTTCTCTATCAGCTACAGCTGGATATACGTTCTTCTATATCAGCTACAGCTGGATATACGTTCTTCTATATCAGCTACAGCTGGATATACGTTCTTCTCTATCAGCTACAGCTGGATATATGTTATTCTCCATCAGCTACAGCTGGATATACGTTCTTCTATATCAGCTACAGCTGGATATACGCTCTTCGCTATCAGCTACAGCTGGATATACGTTCTTCTCTATCAGCTACAGCTGGATATACGTTCTTCTCTATCAGCTACAGCTGGATATACGTTCTTCTCTATCAGCTACAGCTGGATATACGTTCTTCTCTATCAGCTACAGCTGGATATACGTTCTTCTCTATCAGCTACAGCTGGATATACGTTCTTCTCTATCAGCTACAGCTGGATATACGTCCTTCTCTATCAGCTACAGCTGGATATACGTACTTCTCTATCAGCTACAGATGGATATACGTTCTTCTCTATCAGCTACAGCTGGATATACGTTCTTCTCTATCAGCTACAGCTGGATATACGTTCTTCTCTATCAGCTACAGCTGGATATACGTTCTTCTCTATCAGCTACAGCTGGATATACGTTCTTCTCTATCAGCTACAGCTGGATATACGTTCTCTCTATCAGCTACAGCTGGATATACGTTCTTCTCTATCAGCTACAGCTGGATATACGTTCTTCTCTATCAGCTACAGCTGGATATACGTTCTTCTCTATCAGCTACAGCTGGATATACGTTCTTCTCTATCAGCTACAGCTGGATATACGTTCTTCTCTATCAGCTACAGCTGGATATACGTTCTTCTCTATCAGCTACAGCTGGATATACGTTCTTCTCTATCAGCTACAGCTGGATATATGCTCTTCTCTATCAGCTACAGCTGGATATACGTTCTTCTCTATCAGCTACAGCTGGATATACGTTCTTCTCTATCAGCTACAGCTGGATATATGCTCTTCTCTATCAGCTACAGCTGGATATACGTTCTTCTCTATCAGCTACAGCTGGATATACGTTCTTCTCTATCAGCTACAGCTGGATATATGCTCTTCTCTATCAGCTACAGCTGGATATATGCTCTTCTCTATCAGCTACAGCTGGATATACGCTCTTCTCTATCAGCTACAGCTGGATATACATTCTTCTCTATCAGCTACAGCTGGATATACGTTCTTCTCTATCAGCTTGACTTGACTGCATTTAACTACTCCCGGTTGCCCTTCTGGCGCTGCTGCTATCTCTTGCTGGCTACTGCTACCCGTGACCCCCGCCTTGCGTTGCTGCCTGCCTGCCTTACCTGGTTGCGTGTACAATTTTTTTCCTAGTCCCTGTCCTCTCTCTACTGTTAACACAGATAATCAAAGCATCACTGGTCTCTAGTTCTGTTCCCCTTTCACTCAAAACAGCCGCTATCTCACCCACTCAAAAAGCCTGGTGCAGATCCAAACACTCTCAACAACTTCCGCCCCATCTGTAACTTCCCATTTCGCTACAAAATTCTCGAACATGTAGTAGCAGCCCAACTCAAATCCCACCTTGACAGTAACAACCGCTAAAAACCATTTCAGTCTGGATTCCGATCAAAACACAGTAAGAGACTACACTCATTAAGATCTCCAAGGACCTCCTCCTCCCTGCTGACTCTGGACTTTTAAACATCCTCATCCTCCTTGACCTCAGTGCTGCCTTCAACACAGTTTCCCACCCCCTACTGTTGAACCGCCGGACTTCCCTGGGGGTCTCTGGTTCTGCACTAGCCTCGCTGTCATCCTACCTTACAGGTAGACGACAGTTTGTCCAACTAAAACATCACCAGTCTGGGCTATCTGCAGTTAAACAGGGTGTCCCACAGGGGTCAGTGCTGGGCCCACTTCTATTCATTATTTATCTCCTTCCACTTGGCCGAATCATGCGGCATCATAACATTGATTTCCAATGTTACGCCGACGATACACTAAACTTTACATATCATCCAACCCCAATGCCCCTCTAGCCCTCTGCCACACTCCTCACTCACCAGCTGCCTCCATGACATCAAGGCCTGGATGGCTATCAATTTCCTGAAACTCAATGCCAACAAAACTGAAGTTATGCTCACAAAATTCACCCTGTCAAAAGCACCCACCTTTAAAATTTTTATTGATGACCATTGACCACCTTATCCCCCTGTCACCCCAAGTAAAAAGTCTTGGGGTTATTCTGGATAATACCCTCTCCTTCACACCCCACATCAAGAATATGTCACACACTGCATTCTTTCACCTCTGCAACATCTCCCGACTCCGTCCCTCACTTTCTCACTCCAGTGCTGAAGCTTTGATCCACGCATTCGTCACTTCCCGACTAGACTATTGCAATGGTATACTCTCAGGACTCCCCTTCAAACTTATAAATAAACTGCAAATTATCCAAAACTCAGCTGCACGAATCCTCACATATACTAAACCCTCTGACCACATTACACCCACCCTCAAAAATGAGAGTGGAAGCGTTCAGAGAAAAAGAGAAAAGGGAACATAAAAACTAATTCCCTTGGCTTCAAGGCCAGAAATCTCTAAAGCTGTAAAAAACTAAAAATATATATTTTTATAAAACTGCAGATAGACCAGAAATGACTAACCCTGACTTCTTAAAGGCACAACATGATAACGAAGCATCCGGAAGCGGAAGCGAGAGGCTTAAATACCTAACAGGTAGGGAAACAGGTGAAATTAATAATTAGCGGGGTAGAGCAAAGCCCCTAGATGGAACACGGAAAAATCTGATAGATTGCTAACCAACGCAGAGAGGAAGAAAACTGTAGCAAACGAGGGAAGAAAGCCATAACCCCTGACACTATGTCTATATTGTGTCTGTTTCATCCAATTGTTTTAATTTTTCTGATCTATTTTAATTATACATATATGTACTTTTAATGTAAGGTGACCTTGAGTGTCCAGAAAGGTGCCAATCAAATAAAATGTATTATTATTATTATTATTATTACTTTCATATTCTTAAATATTAAGGCTGCACTTTCATGGATTAAGAGGTGGTAAGATCCATGCGATCTTCCATCAAATGGGAAAAAAACACAGGCAAATTCTCACAATCATAGCTAAGTGTCGTTGCCCCAACATATCTCCAGAGAGAGGGAGAGTAAAAGTCTATTATTTAACGGTATCTCAAAACAACTTCAGTCATTTAAACTGAAACATATGTGCAATGCTATTTCATAAAAAATTGTACACTCAATCAACATTTGTCCTTGCCTTTTGACCCATGTTTTTTTTAAATTTAATTTTATTTAAATTTTGTTTCTGATTTTTTCCCCATTTTTCTCCCAATTTAGTAGCCAATTGAATCCCTATTCTAATTCAATTCCCCCCATGTAGCAACCGCTAGAGAACCACCGCTATACAACCCTGTCAGCCGGTAGTAGGAAGGAGGGCGCCACGTCCTCTACAGGGCGCGACTCCTCGAGCTCCTGACCGTGATTCCAACTCGCCCAGGGCCTTCTGTGCGCAGCGATTCTCTCCGAGCCCCTCCCCCCACCCGGAAGCAGCCGCCAATTGCTGCTCCCACAGGGCACCGGCCATGCTCGGAACTGGCATTGACCCATGTTTAAATGCATGTGTTATGGGAATCCCCCCCCAAACATAGTTTAGTAGTGTAGAAATCACCCAAATTGGACAAAAAGAACCTTTGCACTGTGAAATGAACACAATTTAAATGGATAACTTCAGGTCACTAACTGACTCACTAAATGCCATGGGGACAAAAGATTCCAGACTGAAGAAAGCACAACAAAATAATAATAATAATAATAAATAAATAATACATTAAAAAATATATATATCATATACTCCAAGACAATGCGCAGTCAAAAAATAGTATTTTTTAAATAACTACTTTCAAGTAGTTATGCTACACATAACGAATAAAACAAATACTGTTACATGAAAACTATTCTTTTTTTTTTTCCTTCTATGTTCTTCTAAGTGACAAAGTTCTACAGGAGGGTTTGTTATTGGTGGTGCATCCATTTAGTGGGCTACCAATCAGAACAGAAACATCGCATCATTTTTAGAAATGAGAAACCTCAGGATATTTTTATTATTTTCCCATTTATACGTAGATTTGTAAAAAGTAAGTACATATCTTTATCTTGTGGCTTGTTGAATACACTAAATGCAACAAAAAAAGTGATTTCAGGGAGTTTCATAAATTCTCATAAAACATGTGCCTCGTGGGCCAAGCAAAGCTGCTTACCTCTTTGGACCTCCTGGTCATAGACCTTCATGTGCAGCACCCCACTAGTCTTGTTCCGCAGCACCACCGGGTCCAGCCCGTCTCTCTTCCTAATGGTACCCAGCTGGGCCAAATTCTCATCTGCCCACCAAAGCTTTCCACCTGCAATAAACACCCATCCCTCTTCAAATCCACACCAGCGAAATAAAACATACAGAGCAAATCTTCCACAAGTTCACACCTTCACCAGGGGAGTCACGCTCCAGCCCTGCTACCTTTACCAGGGGAGTGATGCTCTAACCCTGCTACCTTTACCAGGGGAGTCATGCTCTATCCCTGCTACCTTCACCAGGGGAGTGACGCTCTAACCCTGCTACCTTTACCAGGGGAGTGATGCTCTAACCCTGCTACCTTTACCAGGGGAGTGACGCTCTAACCCTGCTACCTTTACCAGGAGAGTGACGCTCTAACCCTGCTACCTTTACCAGGAGAGTGACGCTCTAACCCTGCTACCTTCACCAGGGGAGTGACGCTCCAGCCCTGCTACCTTTACCAGGGGAGTCATGCTCTATCCCTGCTACCTTTACCAGGGGAGTGACGCTCTAACCCTGCTACCTTTACCAGGGGAGTGACGCTCTAACCCTGCTACCTTTACCAGGGGAGTGATGCTCCTGCCCTGGAGGGCTGCAGTATCTGCTGGGTTTTGTGGTTTCCTTTCAATCAGCAGTAAAAAAATTATTTAAAAATCGCAGCACAAAAACGTTCGCTATAATTCGGCTCTGTTGCGGTTGCAGACACCGTCAAGTTAACAATGTCAATGCTATCAAATAAATTAAACATCCTCATTCGCAATTTTGCAGTCAGAAACACCCATAAAATTGTCAGAAACAATATGACATGCTTACACATCCAGATTACAAAGAAATGACTACGGAGCAAACAGACACAAGAAAACAAATTTACAGATCAGGAAATAGAGGTAATGGTCAATAGTACAGCTTCACAATGCCACATTATTGCATCGGAATAGAACACTAACAGAGAGGAGAAACATCACATACAAAATGAAGTCATTAGGTATAATAAAATGAACAGTAGAGGATGGCAAAAGAACAGACTGCATGATGTTAGGCGGCGTACAAAATATAAACTTTACGAGGGCAAAACCACAGGTGATCCAATTAAGGAAAGAATATTAACACACACAGAACAACAGGTGGAAAAATCCCTGCAAAATGTGCAAGTCGTGGGGGTGGAAGGAATAGACATGGATGATGGGAGAAGGCCACAGAGTGTCTGAAGGTACAACTGTATTCACAATTCATAATATAACCTACTGAACGCATAGGCACAATAAGTGACGGACAAGGAAAATCAGTAATAAACTTATGACCACGTTATTTATGGCTATTAAGCTATGTATTGAGCACCAATAAAGCATGAGGAATCAATTCCATTGCAATCTCGTTCAATTTCAGTCTGTCTTTATCTATTTATTCTTGTATGCTGAGAAAAAAGGGTGGAGTCAAAAATGGGTCCAAATTGAACCAATACATACTTTGATCTCATTACATAACTCCTCCCATAGCTTGAGGTGAATAAACCTGTCTTGTCCCACAAAGAAATCCTCTAATTGAGAGTTTGAGCCAAACACTAATTTTGTTTGCCCTTTATCAGCATTTGAAATTTGAGATTTGGAATAGTTAGTTAGCTAAAGTGTTTATTTTATCCCTCTCCCAATGTCTTTCACCTATTTATCCATCCCTCCGTGGTGCTAGCGAGTAACATTAGTTTGCTCCTTTCACAGCTCGGCATGGAAACGAACTAATCACTCACACGTTGTTTTTACTTGGTGCTCATTTGTCAGATAATATATCGAAAAGAACAGTTAGCTAAGATTCTGCCAAATAAACCATGCCTTGGAAATGGCTTTGTCGTATTGTTCTGTGGCTGATCACAGTTAAAAATAATAATAATTCAAGAACCATGATCCACCTAAGTACTTAGTTGTCATGCACATCATTTTTGTTCGATTAGCAAGTAAAATTAATGAGTGGGCCTTTAAAAATAAATAAATAAATAACTCAATAAAACTTACCCTTGTGTAATGATTTGTGTGAAATTTGCATTTGGTGAAACGTTAGCTTTACAATTTAGCTTGCTTTAAATAGACTAACGGTAGATCTCAAGGTATACATAAGCACAAACACACCTAATTTACATAATCTCGGCCCTGTTTTAGCGCGTTCACTCCAGGTATACAAAAGCACAAACACACCTAATTTACATAATCTCGGCCCTGTTTTAGCGCGTTCACTCCAGGTATACATAAGCACAAACACACCTAATTTACATAATCTCGGCCCTGTTTTAGCGCGTTCACTCCAGGTATACATAAGCACAAACACACCTAATTTACATAATCTCGGCCCTGTTTTAGCGCGTTCACTCCAGGTATACATATGCATGAACACACCTAATTTACATAATCTCGGCCCTGTTTTAGCGCGTTCACTCCAGGTATACATAAACACAAACACACCTAATTTACATAATCTCGGCCCTGTTTTAGCTCGTTCACTCCAGGTATACATATGCATGAACACACCTAATTTACATATTCTCGGCCCTGTTTTAGCGCGTTCACTCCAGGTATACATAAGCACAAACACACCTAATTTACATAATCTCGGCCCTGTTTTAGCGCGTTCACTCCAGGGGCCACATGTATAAAAATGCCCTCAGAAAGCTGCGTAAGCGAGTTTCAACGCAGAAATTCAGATGTGTAACATAAGAGAACCTGTGTAGCTCTGCACATGCTGGACACCATGTGTACGCAAAACAAAATGCAAAACGTAAATGCAGAAAATGCAAAACGTTGCGAAAGCAGATTTCCGACTCCCTGAGCATTCTTTCACGCATTCTTTTACTCAGTTTTTATACATGTGGCCCCAGGTATACATAAGCATGAACACTTTTAACTATCCATCAAAAGGAAAGTCGCCCAGTAATCCCCGCAAATGACATCCTGATGGCGATTGACCCATTGCAACCGTTTAGTAAATCTGATCAAATTAATTACTTCAGTGCTACCTTGAGTAACAAGCCAACATAATACCTCTGTATCTGTGTAGTCAACCTTTACATTAAATATTTATACCATATATTCAGTCTGTCCAATACACATATAGTGCCTTTCAGTCTGTCCAATACATATATAGTGCCTTTCGGTCTGTCCAATACACATATAGTGCCTTTCGGTCTGTCCAATACACAGATATAACTGTGGCTTTCCTGTGGGTTTTTTTGAAGGCTGGTGAAATGACTGGATGATCTTGTTCTATTATTGTAAAGAGGGACTTTTACTTTGTTACTTTCTCAGAGCTTGAGTAGGCTGCAGAAGGTTAAAGCAGATGACTGTGAGCTCAGAGCCCTGGTGTCTTCAAATTAAACTCAATATCAGAGAAAGGGAAGAGCGCAGGGCAGGAGAATGATGATCAATTACACACACACACACACACACACACACACTCTTACTCGCTCGCGTATGCAAACACGTGCACGCACCGCCGTGGTTTCTGGCTGTTTGTTTGCTTTTCTTTTGCGGCTCTCGTCCTGCCTTCACGATTGTTAATCAATCTGATTTTTTCCACGTTCCGTTTCGTGGTTTGGCAGTCTCGTTGTTGTTTTCACCTGGGCTTCTACGTGCGGGTTATTTAAGTTTCTCACTTCCGCTTCTCTGATGCTTTATTGTCTCACGACATTGCTTTCGAGCCAGGTATAGCCAGGAACTAGCGACCTCCTGATATTAAACTTTGTTTATGTTCAGGGGGGACTTGCTATAGCTACTTAATCGGGTATAGGATTGTTGTCTGCCTGGTAGCGTTTGGTGCTATCTCTTTTGTACTTTGCTGTTTTCTCTGAGACAGTTTTTCTTTGTACTTTCGTTTTGGTTTTTCACTCTACCAGCTTTGAGCTACGGTAGCCGAGAGTGTTCTTTTGTTTTACTAAGTTTCCCGTTTTTAGCTCATTACTTGAGCTCGGGAGATTTAGTTGGTATTCTACTAGTTTTAGTAGTTCGCCCATTTTAGTGGGTTATTTTCATTTTGGCTGTTAGCCTTAAGGAATTAGTTTCCTGTCTTTTCTTTCTTCCTTTATTATTTTTCTCCTTATTGGTTCTCACGGTTGTGAGCTGACTTGTTCTGATCTCCCCACCTCTCCGAACCATCAGTAAACCCATCATTTCCACACATGCACGTGACATGCCGTGCACTTCCACGTGCACACATTCCCTCTCTCTTTCTCTGCTGTCAAAACTATTTTGCGAGGGGTTCATTAAATCCTGCTGGATCCGTCAAGTTGTGCAAATTGGCTCCAAATTTCCTTCAATTAATACTGCAAAAGCAGGGGATATGTGCTACCGTTGCCGCTGCAAAAGGTTAACCAGAGTGTGATTATCATTACAGCAGGGCTGTGTTGCTGGAGGCAGCTGTTCACACACTGCCCCCAGGTGAGGTATTAGAAACAGACACTGGATCAGTACTGCAGTACCAGGACCCCGATGACCTCCTCACAAACCAACACTTCAAGCCCAAGCGCTTCCTGCCGTAGCTCAATGCACAGGGCCCAGGGAAACCTAGTGTTTTACTCACGCCGCTCACGTGTAAGCAGGTGCAACAACCCAACAGATTTATGGGATATCTGCAGTGGGGAAAAGCCCCAAGGTCGAACCCAAGCACGCTACTGAACACATACTGACCACGACCACTGGCTGCCCCCTCTGTTAACATTTAATGATGGAATCATGTGCCTTGTTACCCTTGTACGTGCAATCTCACCTCTGTACCGATCCATCCTGTCTAATAAAGCTCCTCTATACGCGATGTACATATATACAATCACTCTTTGTAATGTGACTAACCTCCAATGTAGCCCTTTAGATTTCCCTTGCCTTGCTGGCTGTACTGTGTTAAATCTTTGTCCTCAATGTTTAATTTGAAAGCTTCCCGATATCATGTGTGCATGTTAAAAAAAACTTTGACCCTCTTTTTTGAGGTTTAAAAAAGGTCTGGTAAAATTGAGTGAATTTATAAAACAGTGGGGAATCAATTTAATAAAACACAGAGTATTCCAATTTCATATTTTATTTATTTATGTGTATTTTGATAGGCATTGGGTACCTCAAGTCTTCCTTTGTGTGAAGAACAAAACTTATGTCAAAATACCCCTAATTAGTATTATAAGACAAGGCTTTTCAGCTGCATGTAAAACACTGAATGTATTTTCATGTATTAAGTGGGGTGGCCTCGCATGGCAATAAACAGATAACATCACAATTACGCTGAAAGCCAAAGCCAAACACCCTCAAACAGAAACGCACTGAAATCTTTCCATCACTTGTAGCTGCCTGAGAGAAGACAGCGCAGTTTACCCAAACAGCACAAACACTATACAAGTGGAACTGACTACACAATGGAGGAAATGACAGACAATGAGCTCTTTAAAATCTACATTTGAGGTATAGAACAACCAAACAGCACAATACTCTAGTATCTTCACCAATTATGTTGTAAAGAATCCCTCTCGAACATATTAAAACGAGAATTGTAATTACATGTCCAAAAGATGTTTATGTGTGACTGGATGTTACCTAAAATTTATTCTAATGAATATATTTATTTTTTTAATTAATAAAATCGGTGAAATCATGGTCTTGGATCTTTCCAGAACTGCACGAGGATTTGCTTTTCCTTGAGTATTTAATCTGCCAGCAGGAATCATGCAGCTGCTTATCACACACTTTACTCTGTTTGCTTCTGCTGCAAGGGCATTCAGTAGCACGATTGGGCATGAGGGGAGACTGACTAGGAGATGAGCTTAGATTCTTAATTAGCTGTGCAATTAAACGGCTTTCATTAAAACACTTGGTTTCTCGTCTCGCTTTGGAGCAACGTGCCGGAAAGCGTTCCACAAATGATGTCTGCCGGTCCGTATCCATCATATAAACAATGTCAGTGGCATTTCAATCCTGACACACAGTATAGCCTCAGAGCTAGAGATGGCCTCAGAGCTAGAGATGGCCTCAGAGCCAGAGATGGCCTCAGAGCTAGAGATGGCCTCAGAGCCGGAGATGGCCTCAGAGCTAGAGATGGCCTCAGAGCCAGAGATGACCTCAGAGCTAGAGATGGCCTCAGAGCCAGAGATGGCCTCAGAACTAGGGATGGCCTCAGAGCTGGAGATGGCCTCAGAGCCGGAGATGGCCTCAGATCTAGGGATGGCCTCAGAGCCAGAGATGGCCTCAGAGCTAGAGATGACCTCAGAGCTAGAGATGGCCTCAGAGCCAGAGATGGCCTCAGAGCTAGAGATGACCTCAGAGCTAGAGATGGCCTCAGAGCTAGAGATGGCCTCAGAGCTAGAGATGGCCTCAGAGCCAGAGATGGCCTCAGAGCTAGGGATGGCCTCAGAGCTAGAGATGGCAGATTCAGTCATTAAGAGTGAGACACTGCTTAATGTGCAAGCCATGACCATTCCTGCTGAGCAGACAACCCGTGAGAACAATGTCGGCTTTGTCCCATGTGCAAACGGATCAAAAGTTATCACTGGTGTCAAACAAGTTAGTGAAAACTGCACGTTTTCATCTGCCTTATTGCTGAAAAGGTCATACAGTAAGGTCATACAGTAAGGTAATCATGTGCTTGGGGTAGCAGTGCACTGGTTAGACAACTGGGCTTCACACACTAGAGTTATTATGAGTTAAATTCCCAGCTGGGGTGCACTGCTGCCGTTAGACCCTTTAGCAACACGCTTGAACAGAACCTGAATTACTCCAGCAAAATAATGAGTCATGTAATGAGTATGTAGGATGGCTAAGAGTGTCTGTCTGCTAAATGCTGAAATGCAATGAAATGTCTGATCTAAACACAGCTAAATGTCACAGAAGAAAACGGTCATTAATCATATTTCTAATGTCCAATTACACAACATGGTATGTTTTCATCTTTGTGCTTCCTCTGATTAGGGGAATATCACCCCATTAAAAAGGAAGTAAATATAGTTTAAGTTTTAATCAGTGTCATCTCACACACCCACTCATCCACAGAATATAAATAAATCAAATACGGAATGTGAATGAAAACAGAAATGTTTCGGTTTTTCCTTAGAATCAGAAGTTCATAACTAAAACAAATACGTCACTGTCACCGACTATACAACTCTACTGATAATTTTTAAGACAGAGAATCGACTCCATCTGAAACATACTGTATATATATATATATATATATAATAAACTATACTGAAATTGATTCTATTCAGTCCTATTAATTGTGATAGATTGTTCACTTTCACGGCCTGTTTTTTAAAGTGAAGGCATTTTGTCACAGCATACTCTTTCACTTCCCTGGGAGTAAGGCATTTATCTTTCTGTCAGTTTGCATATGAGCTTGCATTTAAAAACTCAGCACATCCTGTAACAATTTGTTATAAGTTATCAAAGAAAGATCTGTCACCTATTTTTTCCTAAAATGACAATTTTGCTTCTTTAAAGACGTTTTAGGGAGAAATGGCCCGTGGCTGGATAACTGCAATAGAGTGACATTACTGAAATAAGCTCTTAAATAAATAAATAATTCAGCACTTTGATACAAGCAAGAACTTTAAAAAACATAAAGGCACTATTTTTGCACAATGCACAGTGATGGTGAAGTACATTGCGCCACAGTTGCTACTGCTACCCTTACATGTTGTTTTAGGACTTGTGTAATAGGTACAGGACCATTCATTTGGAAGAGTGGAGTAGTGACTAAGTAGAGTTGTAGTAGTCGATATGTATGACAGTCGTATTTTGCCTTAACCACCTGATAACATGTGTCAGCAAAACCAGAAAGATGGATATGGAATTATTGTGATATTAAACTACAACATAATATAACAGCTGAAGATGACATTGAATATGGTAGGACGGCATCTGGTAATCTAATGATCCACATCTGTCTCCGGTACATAATCCACATCTGTCTCAGGTACATAATCCACATCTGTCACCGGTACATAATCCACATCTGTCTCCGGTACATAATCCACGTCTGTCTCCAGTACATAATCCACATCTGTCTCCGGTACATAATCCACATCTGTCTCCGGTACATAATCCACATCTGTCTCCAGTACATAATCCACATCTGTCTCCAGTACATAATCCACATCTGTCTCCAGTACCTAATCCACATCTGTCTCCAGTACATAATCCACATCTGTCTCCAGTACATAATCCACATCTGTCTCCAGTACCTAATCCACGTCTGTTTCCAGTACATAATCCACATCTATCACCAGTACACAATCCACATCTATCACCAGTACACAATCCACATCTGTCACCAGTACACAATCCACATCTGTCACCAGTACACAATCCACATCTGTCTCCAGTACATAATTCACATCTGTTTCCAGTACATAATCCACATCTATCACCAGTACACAATCCACATCTGTCACCAGTACATAATCCACATCTGTCTCCAGTACATAATTCACATCTGTCACCAGTACATAATCCACATCTGTCTCCAGTACATAATTCACATCTTTCAAAGGGCCATCTTTCATACCACGGAACACTATGCACTAGGGCCATATTTCATACCATACGCACTACGCGCTAGAGCCATCTTTCATACCACGGAGCACTACGCGCTAGAGCCATCTTTCATACCACGGAGCACTACGCGCTAGGGCCATCTTTCATACCACGGAGCACTACGCGCTAGAGCCATCTTTCATACCACGGAGCACTACGCGCTAGAGCCATCTTTCATACCACGGAGCACTACGCACTAGAGCCATCTTTCATACCGCGGAGCACTACGCACTAGAGCCATCTTTCATACCACGGAGCACTACGCGCTAGAGCCATCTTTCATACCACGGAGCACTACGCGCTAGAGCCATCTTTCATACCAAGGAGCACTATGCGCTAGGGCCATCTTTCATACCACGGAGCACTATGCACTAGGGCCATTTTTCATACCACAGAGCACTACTCACTCGGGCCATCTTTCATACCACAGAGCACTATGCACTAGAGTCATCTTTCATACCACAGAGCACTATGCACTAGAGTCATATTTCATACTACATGCGCCTGTTGCTCCACTGGGTAAATGGCTTTATTTAGGGGCCACTTCATTAGCACCGATTCCTTTCCCACTTTCCTCAGCAAGCAGTAGTTTTAATGTGACTGCTCTCACCCATAACTGCCAGAGCAGTGGCTCTGGTCAAGTTCTTCTTCATGGTCACGATTGCTTCCAGAGTGCTGCCATCCAGGTTGCATCTGTTGATAGTTCCATTCCCTGAGCTTATCCAGTACAGCTTGTTTTCAGCATAGTCAATTGACAGACCTGGAATAGAAAAATAAAAGTGGTGGTCATTTTCAGTCAGTGTGGATACATTTCAGTTGTCTTTTAATACTGGCAGAAATTAAGTAAAGCGCTTACTAGATTAATGGTCAGTGTTAGCGTTTTTGCTGTTTGTGATAACTAAAGATGATGCACTGTATCTATTTTGGGATAGAATACCGGAATTGGGTTTGGCTTGAACCTGGAAGTAGTTTATATGAGAGAAAATTGCCTTTTTCAAGCCTAACTTACACTGACATTGCAACTGGTGTGCTTCCAAAGCACCAAACTCATGATTTAATACTGACTTGTGATTAATCATAATGTAGAATAACAATTAATTTCTTTTAAAGGCTGTATTTTACAAGCAGCACTAAATGTTCAAAATGATCAGCTATTAAATAAAACTCCATCTTATAACAGTCTTTGTCTGAAAAACACTAGTTCTAGCTTCTAGCTCTAGCTTCTAGCTCTAGCTCAGAGCTAGGCATCTCTACACACATGCTCCCTCCCTTAAATGATGTTCCTGCTGGATGTGGTTGGTTCATAGATTACAAATGTACAGCAAAGCACTACTGACTTTAGAGTAGCTATCCCCTGCCAAGTTTATTTTCGGTGGCAATCAAATAGTCAAGTACATCAGTGTAACTATGCTGGCAGATTCACATAGGTGTGTGTGTGTGTGTGTGTGTGTGTGTGTGTGTGTGTGTGTGTGTGAGTGTGAGTGTGTGTGTGTGTGTGTGAGTTTGTGTGTGTGTGTGTGTCTGTCTTAGCCCCCTACACAACCTCAGAAATATAAACCAACTGGAAATGGAGGGGTTGTTTGGAACTCTGAAATATTCATAAATTGTATTTGAATTTATTTTATTATGTATTTTAATTGTATTTTAGCTCATCACTAATAATCAAACAAGCCATTTTATTAGAACATTAACAAGGACATTATTGTTATGATGTGACAGCATAATAATATTCGGCATAATAACGGTTTGCTGTTGACAACTGCTCAAAGAAAATTATACAGTACCCTTCTTGAATTCAAGAAAATATTAAAAACTGTAGGCTTAGTTATTGTCATTGTCATTAACACCGGCACGGGTTCCCGGTAATAACAGTGCTGTTATTTTAGAAAATATATGCGGTTAAATTTTATTAAACGCACCTGCAACAACCAAGAACAAGCTACCAGAATATGGCTTCGGTCTCACCTTAGAAAACACCAAATTAGCCTGCTTGTGTAACAAATTTTGTTTGATTATACAATGAAGCATTATCAAACATAAATCAAGGCTATGATCGATGCACACTTGAAATTCTGGGTCTTGTCAAGTACGGAAGTCCACATTCGGGGATTTTAGAATATACTTGCTTTTTGCATACTTGCGGTTCAGAACGCACTAATGACAAACAAAATGGCGTTATGTGCACTGACTAGAGTGCAAGTATGCATAATGGAACACAGCCATGATCACATGATGTTGGGAAGTTCAGTGCAGAAGTGCCACACGCCTGTTTCCCCTGCAGGGATGGAACATTGCTGACCATGACCTTCGGCGGCAGAGATGGAATCCTCCTATAGGTTATGTACGCACGGCCTGTACGCAAAATCTGTATGCATGTCCTCTGTATGCACGGCCTGTACGCACAAGCTGTATGCACGGCCTGTATGCACGAGCTGTACGCACGGCCTGTACGCAAAATCTGTATGCATGTCCTCTGTATGCACGGCCTGTACGCACAAGCTGTATGCACGGCCTGTACCCACGGCCCGTACACAAAATCTGTATGCATGTCCTCTGTATGCACGGCCTGTACGCACAAGCTATATGCACGGCCTGTACCCACGGCCCGTACACAAAATCTGTATGCATGTCCTCTGTATGCACGGCCTGTATGCACAAGCTGTTTGCACGGCCTGTATGCACAAGCTGTATACACGTTCTGTATGCACGAGCTGTATGCACGGCCTGTACGCATGGCCCGTACACAAAATCTGTATGCATGTCCTCTGTATGCACGGCCTGTATGCACAAGCTGTTTGCACGTTCTGTATGCACGAGCTGTACGCACGGCCTGTACGCACGGCCCGTACACAAAATCTGTATGCATGTCCTCTGTATGCACGGCCTGTACGCACAAGCTGTATGCACGGCCTGTATGCACAAGCTGTATACACGTTCTGTATGCACGAGCTGTATGCACGGCCTGTATGCACGGCCTGTACGCATGGCCCGTACACAAAATCTGTATGCATGTCCTCTGTATGCACGGCCTGTATGCACAAGCTGTTTGCACGTTCTGTATGCACGAGCTGTATGCACGGCCTGTACGCACGGCCCGTACACAAAATCTGTATGCATGTCCTCTGTATGCACGGCCTGTATGCACAATCTGTATGATCTTATGATGATCTTTTTTTTTTTAATGATCTTATTATTATTATTATTATAATTATTATTATTATTATTATTATTATTATTATTATTATTATTATTATTATTATTATTATTATTATTATTATATCCCCTACAGCGATCGGTTTGAATGCTCATGCAGCGGAACGCAGCTCAGTGCAATTACTCCAAAGATGCTGATACATATTTCTGATCTCCTGTTTCTGACAGCGAGCAGGGCTTATTCATGGCAGTGTTGGACCAGCAAAGGTCATGATCATCTGTACATGTAATTCATTATCACAATTCCCCAGTCCGCACTATAATTATAATTGCTGTTATTTATATTTTGGTCCCTTTTGCAATCATACGCAAAGCGACTCAAGAAGATGTATGGCGTAAACATTGGGACTGTGTGAAAAATAGGGTCAGTGTGTCTGAGAAGCAGGGGTGTTCATCTTGGAATGTGTGATAGCAATTGAACTGAAATCAAAATAAATCCCAGGGGTTTTAAGGACAGCCAGGAC
Source organism: Ilyophis sp. 1 JC-2022 (assembly GCA_022702515.1). Classification (NCBI taxonomy): domain Eukaryota; kingdom Metazoa; phylum Chordata; class Actinopteri; order Anguilliformes; family Synaphobranchidae; genus Ilyophis; species Ilyophis sp. 1 JC-2022. The sequence continues at coordinate 6,525,012 of CM040398.1, read as the reverse complement.
AGCTAGCAGCATAGCCTGTTCTGGGCTCTGACACTCCTCCCATATCAGCACAGGGCAGCCAGGCCCAGTGTCACTGATAACCATGGTATCCAATGCCATCAGATACTGCATTTTATAATGGAACATTTCAGGGCATTAGTCCAGAGGGTTATTTAGTTCTGGGGTAAAGTGGCAATACTCCAGCAGTAACACAGGTCATTTGTGACCTGGGCAGTCAGATTATTTTGTCGATTTCCATTGCTCACTCGATGGCTCTATCAGGAAAATGAAGCTGTTGATCGCAGTAATGGTGTAAGGCCCTGTGTGCAAGTGAGTCATAGCACCAAGCGCTGCTGAAGAGAATGAAGGGCTTTCTGGAGCTCATTGCCCAAGCTTTCTTCCCTGGCGAGAGTCTCAGTAACATACGAGCACAGATCTGAGTACAGTCGTGTAAAAAGTCTTACTCACTGGCTCTCTCCTCTCACTAACATACGAGCACAGATCTGAGTCATGTGAGAAGCCTTACCCACTGTATACGAGCACAGATCAGAGTACAGTCATGTGATGAGCCTTACCCACTGTATACGAGCACAGATCTGAGTACAGTCATGTGATGAGCCTTACCCACTGTATACGAGCACAGATCTGAGTACAGTCATGTGATGAGCCTTACCCACTGTATACGAGCACAGATCAGAGTACAGTCATGTGATGAGCCTTACCCACTGTATACGAGCACAGATCTGAGTACAGTCATGTGAGAAGCCTTACCCACTGTATACGAGCACAGATCTGAGTACAGTCATGTGATGAGCCTTACCCACTGTATACGAGCACAGATCTGAATACAGTCATGTGATGAGCCTTACCCACTGTATACGAGCACAGATCTGAATACAGTCATGTGATGAGCCTTACCCACTGTATACGAGCACAGATCTGAGTACAGTCATGTGATGAGCCTTACCCACTGTATACGAGCACAGATCAGAGTACAGTCATGTGATGAGCCTTACCCACTGGCTCTCTCTGGTTCTGCTGCAGGATCTTGCTGTTGCTTCCGTCCATGTTGGCCACGTTTATCGTGTTGCCATCGGTCCAGTATATTTTCCTAAAAAAGAAAAGAAAAGATAAACGCAATATACTGAATGCATGCAACATTAATTTTAGACCTGACTGTGACCTTAGAATAAATAAATAAAAAGCAGCTCATGTTTCACTTAAGATACTGTATATTATATTGAATATGTACCGTCTATGTATTGTACTTCCAGCAAGAAATTGTGTTAAAAGCAAGAAACATCAAATGAATTCCAGGTATCACTGTTATTTAGATGATGCATAACCTCATATGCAGTATCTGTGCCATTATGGTCATACATAATTATTATGGAATATAATTTTGAAGGCACAAAATTATTACTTAATGGATGAAGGAACTTTACCATTAGCTGGAAAACAAAATAATTTATTTTATTTGTACAGCCCTCTTTAAGAATCATCACATGAGACATAAAGTCCTTCTGTCACAGGCAACCATCATGAACATCTTATCAAAATGATTTACATACAACAAGTAAGAAGAATAATAACAATAATAATCCATACAGTAGCACCATAGATATAACATAATAAATAAATAAACACTTAACCTATACATAACATAAAGCATTACATGTTACATACATGTGTTATTTCCTCTGCTTACCCCTTAACTGGATGTAGGACCAGGCACTTGGGTTTATCAATGCCGTGAATGATGGAGGTTTTCAGGGATCCATCCAGGCGAGCCACACTTATCTGAGTCTCATCGCTCTCTGAGCTCAGCCAATACATGTTCCGCGAAAGCCAGTCTAAAGCCAACCCGCGAACATTCAGTATATCTGAGAAATATACAAAAATATGTGTCTCATCTCATCAAAATGTCATGCACACACATAAACACACATGCACGCACACGCGTGCACAAATCAATGATTCTACACCATAGACAGTTTAACATGAAGGTTTTAGGTACAAAAGCTCACAACCACCATTTCTGCAGAGCCCTAAAAATGGATCAATGCATTTAATACTAAACAAAAAGTGTGTACCCTTACTCTGTAATGTGCTTTGCTGATTAATTTAATTACAATCCATATACTTACACAATAGAATGTTGCAGACATGTATTTTACAGAAAATGCATAGCTATTCTCTGACATCATTTTGCTTAAGAGGGTAAATAATCCATCGAAACATAAAAAGTGCAATTAAGAAAAATTAACAGCTTGTTAAAATTCTCAGACCACAATTGTGGTTGGAATGAAAACCAGCATACACAGGGGGCCCCAGGACCGAGTTTGAGAACCACTGCTCTATGGAGACCCAGAGGAGCCTTTTGGAACCTTTTCTTCTGAAAGTGTAGGTTTGGGTTCCTCTATGGGGACACAGGGGAGCCTTTTGGAACCCTTAATTCTGAGAGAGTAGCTTTGGGTTCCTCTATGGAGACACAGAGGAGCCTTTTGGAACCCTTAATTCTGAGTGTAGATATAGGGTTCCTCTATGGAGACACAGGGAAGCCTTTTGGAACCCTTTCTTCTGATAGTTTAGGTTTGGGTTCCTCTATGGAGACACAGGAGAGCCTTTTGGAACCCTTTCTTCTGATAGTTTAGGTTTGGGTTCCTCTATTGAGACACAGGAGAGCCTTTTGGAACCCTTTCTTCTGATAGTTTAGGTTTGGGTTCCTCTATGGAGACACAGGGGAGCCTTTTGGAACCCTTTCTTCTGATAGTGTAGCTTTGGGTTCCTCTATGGAAACACAGGGGAACCTTTTGGAACCCTTTCTTCTGAGAGTGTAGATGTGGGTGAAAAGTGAAAGTAAGAAACCCCTGTGAGCCCATGGAAAGTCATTTTAAAAAAATAAAGTTGGCGTTCATCGTCATCGCTAATTCCCATTCAAATTTGGAATGGCTAATCGGGTGCTTCTTTTCACACCGCTAAGCTCGCATAGAGTGGAGTCGGAGGAACACCTTTCATACAGCTTCAATATGCAGAGCCCGAATGAGCAGCGGGGGGTCAGTAGATGGCGATGAACGCGGATCCCTAACCGTCTGAACCCTCCCATTCCCTCGGAAATGCAATCGTCAATTCCGCATCACCCTATAGAGCCAAGATGGCACTGGCACTGTCCGAATTCGATCCAAGCTTTCTGCTACGGTTCTCGTCATTTCTCTCCTATTGAGAATCCATCTGATTTTTTCCTCGTTCCGTTCCGGGGTTTTGCTTCAACCTCGCTGATTATTCTTTTCACCTGTGCTTCTACCTGCAGGGTATTTAAGCTCCTCACTTCTGATTTCCAGGTGCTTCTTTGTCATTCCGTATTACATTGAGTCAAGTATAGCCAGGTACAAGCGACCTTGTGATATTATGATCCTCTAAACACTCTGGCCTTATTGCAATGCAAATAGGGAATCAGACTGCTAGTCTCTGGATGATGCTGTGATTCAGGCATGCCCTCGATCCTCTAAACACTCTGGCTTTATTGGAATGCAAATGGAGAATCAGACTGCTAGTCTCTTCTATGTCAACACCTTGTGTTTGGAGGTTATGGGCTAGATTAACAACAAGTCCTTGGAAAAGGTTGTGTTTAAAATCAAAGCGGTGTTACGAGGTTATGGGCTAGATTGATGGTAAGTCCTTGGAAAAGGTTGTGTTTAAAATCAAAGCGGTGTTACAAGGTTATGGGCTAGATTGGCGCTAAATCCTCGGAAACGGTCGTGTTAAAAATCTAAGTGGTGTTACGAGGTTATGGGCTAGATTGATGGTAAGTCCTTGGATACGGTTGCGCTAAAAATCAAAGCGGTGTTACGAGCCATACCTCCAGAGATGACCGTTTCCACAGCGGTTCCGTTTATGAAGGCCCGCTTTATGGTTTGAGTTTTTACATCGGTCCAGTAAATTCTCTCCTCCTGTGCATCGTAATCCACCACTGACACATTGTCGATGTCCGGGACAGTCAGGGCTGTGATGATGTTGAGGTAAGGATTGTCGATATCTACCCCGCGAATTTCAGAGCGCCGGGCGTACAGCAGGAATCGCTTCAATGCTGTTGGAAATTAAGTATAAAGTAATATTACATCCAAAACAGGAATGTGAAGCATGACTGATTATTATGATTTAACTGTCTGTGGGATTATTAATATCCAAGTACAAAACAAACATTTGTGAACACTCTGCAGTAAGTCCATGTGATAATATATCACATAAACCTAATTCAAAACTAATGACAGGCAATTGAACATGGTTGAGTATTTAATGTCCAGAGCAAGATGGACACGTGATGACAGCATTAATCATGTACATCAGCATGATGAATTTAAAGACGAAAAACAGATCATTAACAGCAAATTGTAATGAAAACGGAGCTAGACGTGCTTCTGATGTCTGCAAAAGGACTGTTTCCTCACAAAGGAATGTTTTTAAAGCTGACAATATTTATTCCAAGAAAACAAAATGGCAAAAAAAACGACAAATAATCCCAAACCTGGAGAGATATCAGTGATATCCTGAGATTTTGGCACTACGTTCTTCACTAGTACAGAAAACTAGAGTAAAATTAAATATCATCTCTAAGACAAAACAAGCAGCGTCCATTTGTTTGTTGTAGTTACTCTTTCATAATTATTAGAAGAAAAAGTACCACAGTAAATAAACATTAATTTCAGAAACGAAAGCAAAGAGTATATCCTGTATGTCTTCTACAGAGTATATACTGTATGTCTTCTACAGAGTATATACTGTATGTCTTCTACAGAGTATATACTGTATGTCTTCAGACTTTCCTTTCCTGATGAAAACACTTTCTTATATACTGATCAACACCCTAACAGGCTTGAAAATTATTTTTGCATTATGCTGTGTCATTTTATTAGCATTTCTGAGAAGTCAAAATCTTAAGATTTGTGTCCTACAAATTGTGAGTGATCTATCTCAGCTCCTCCATACTCAGCTCAGTTAGCTGCACATCTATCTCATCTCCTCCATACTCAGCTCAGTTAGCTGCACATCTATCTCAGCTCCTCCGTACTCAGCTCAGTTAGCTGCACATCTATCTCAGCTCCTCCGTACTCAGCTCAGTTAGCTGCACATCTATCTCAGCTCCTCCATTCTCAGCTCAGTTAGCTGCACATCTATCTCAGCTCCTCCGTACGCAGCTCAGTTAGCTGCACATCTATCTCAGCTCCTCCATTCTCAGCTCAGTTAGCTGCACATCTATCTCAGCTCCTCCGTACTCAGCTCAGTTAGCTGCACATCTATCTCAGCTCCTCCATTCTCAGCTCAGTTAGCTGCACATCTATCTCAGCTCCTCCGTACTCAGCTCAGTTAGCTGCACATCTATCTCAGCTCCTCCATACTCAGCTCAGTTAGCTGCACATCTATCTCAGCTCCTCCGTACTCAGCTCAGTTAACTGCACATCTATCTCAGCTCCTCCATTCTCAGCTCAGTTAGCTGCACATCTATCTCAGCTCCTCCGTACTCAGCTCAGTTAGCTGCACATCTATCTCAGCTCCTCCATACTCAGCTCAGTTAGCTGCACATCTATCTCAGCTCCTCCGTACTCAGCTCAGTTAGCTGCACATCTATCTCAGCTCCTCCATTCTCAGCTCAGTTAGCTGCACATCTATCTCAGCTCCTCCGTACTCAGCTCAATTAGCTGCACATCTACCTCAGCTCCTCCATTCTCAGCTCAGTTAGCTGCACATCTAGCTCAGCTCCTCCGTACTCAGCTCAGTTAGCTGCACATCTATCTCAGCTCCTCCATTCTCAGCTCAGTTAGCTGCACATCTATCTCAGCTCCTCCGTACTCAGCTCAGTTAGCTGCACATCTATCTTAGCTCCTCCATACTCAGCTCAGTTAGCTGCACATCTATCTCAGCTCCTCCATACTCAGCTCAGTTAGGCAAGCTGAGCATTATGGGTAGTCCTGGACTTTGCTATCACTTTGCGTGAATTTCACCTACTGTCCCGTTTCTGAGCAGTAGATTACGACATGGCTGTTGTGAAAAAGTAAGATATGACTGACACTGCTCACTCGTAAGATCACAGTGTGATATGACTGACACTGCTCACTCGTAAGATCACAGTGTGATATGACTGACACTGCTCACTCGTAAGATCACAGTGTGATATGACTGACACTGCTCACTCGTAAGATCACAGTGTGATATGACTGACACTGCTCACTCGTAAGATCACAGTGTGATATGACTGACACTGCTCACTCATAAGATCACATTGTGATATGACTGACACTGCTCACTCGTAAGATCACAGTGTGATATGACTGACACTGCTCACTCGTAAGATCACAGTGTGATATGACTGACACTGCTCACTCATAAGATCACATTGTGATATGACTGACACTGCTCACTCGTAAGATATGACTGACACTGCTCACTCATAAGATCACATTGTGATATAACTGACACTGCTCACTCGTAGGATATGACTGACACTGCTCACTCGTAAGATCACATTGTGATATAACTGACACTGCTCACTCGTAAGATCACATTGTGATATAACTGACACTGCTCACTCGTAGGATATGACTGACACTGCTCACTCGTAAGATCACATTGTGATATAACTGACACTGCTCACTCGTAGGATATGACTGACACTGCTCACTCGTAAGATCACATTGTGATATAACTGACACTGCTCACTCGTAAGATCACATTGTGATATGACTGACACTGCTCACTCGTAAGATCACATTGTGATATGACTGACAGGGGTGATACTCACAGGAGCAGGTCCTGTTGTCAGCGCTGAGCTTCATCAGGTAAGGGCAGGAGCAGGTTGCTGTTCGGTTGTAGTTTATGAGACACAGGTGCGAGCACAAACCCCTCCCCTCGTTTGCTTCACACGGGTTTGAAGCTGCAGGAATGAAATATGTATAACAAAGATATTTATAACAAACAAAAGAAACTCCCCAAAAACAACATGCACCCCCCCCCCCTTAACCCCATGTGTGTGTATGCGCACACAAATATACACAAAAGGCATTGAAATAAAAATTGTCATGTCAATTAATCACAGTCATTTAAAAAGAGTAGATAATTACTTGATATTTCTATACAATATTAAATATTTTTATACAAATAGTTTGAGTGTCTTCATCTCCTTGAACAAATCTAGATGGCCATGCCTCAGTGGATATCAGTGAGAAATACATTTATACTGTATTTAATTAGTTCTGTTATCTTTCTGGTGCGACTGGTTATTGAGTGAAGATTAAAACCACTGACAGTAAGTGTGCAGAGCAGTAAGACCGCTGGATTACTCACGCTTCCCATGCTATCAAATGTACAGAATATTCACCAGTATCAGTAAAATATATTCTGTTGGTTTTATCTCATGTACATTAAATAAAAGAAGAGATCATTATAAGAGCTTTAATAGCTTTAAGAACATGGTTATGATTGTCATACAAAACATAGCACATTTATATTTATAGAGCTATAAATAAATGTGCTATAAGAACACTAGCAAAAGGGTATTTCACACAAAGGGGATTCCATAATAAAACCATTATTTAATTTATATTTATATACGAGTGAAAACAGACTCGACTTCACACTCTACTTGGAGCTAATTTGTCAAACTGAAAGAGTAAGCCCTGTGACAAGCTGGCCTATCACAGTCAAACTAACACCAAGGCCCCCTCCCCCCCCCCCCCCCTTTTCTGTTTTCTTTTCTTCTTTGTCCGATCATTTGCAGTCCCTGAGCGAGCGAACCTCGTGCCCCTGTTCAGAGAGTGTGCCTGTGGGCTCCACACCACACATAATGTATTTACACCCTGAGCCCTGCTAGGGGACCTGGGGCTGTGTTTATGCCACTGATGCCTCTCCATTATGCTGCCAAACGGAGAGCGTGGCCAGTTAGCCTGCCCCCCCCCCCAAATATGGCTTTTGATTATGGGCGTGCAGGGCCAAATTAGGAAACAGCATCCTGATGCTACAGTTGGTAGCCTGGACTCCATGTAATAAGCCTTTTTCCCCACTGGGCTCTTTAAATGGGATTAGACACAGTCATTGGCTGCTGTAGTGAGACGCTTATCTATGCAGAACAGTCACAAGGCTACTTAAATCTGTGGTTTTTTGTGTGTTTTTTTTAAAGATCTGAATTGAATTAGCTTTGTACTGGAAGCATTTTATTGACATTTTTGGAGAAGCAAACTGGAATGTGGCTACATTAATGACAGTGAACGGATGGAGCAATTCATTTGTGAACAGCTGGACCAAGACATAATTTGTATCCATTGGGATATTCAGAGAATAAGAGTTCCTATTTTTGGGTAAATTAAATGGGTATGGTTGAAGATGGTATGAAACTTCATAATCCAAATGCAGCCAGAAATCGTAAGGCTTCTAAAAAACAAGCACTTGAGTCAGATCCAATAAATTCAAGTAGTAGGGTGTGAATGACACCTATTTTTAATCAATGTAACACAAACACAGATGACTAAATGACTCAAGAGAGCAGTATGGGAAAAGTCTGGCCTGGATAAAACACACAATTAACAATTGCGCCAACACTCAGCAATCACTGTGAAGAAAAATAATGTAACAGATGAATTTATTTGCAGGACAAAGTTTATGGAAAACGTTTAAATATTAAACATTTAACATGCTTCTGTGACGGAAAGTCGGGTTCAGAGAACCAGATGCGACAGAGAGGGAATCTAAAAGTTATCTACAGAGCAGAATAACCAATAATAAAGAATAGGGAAACAAAAACCCCCGACGTAGCACCTACGAAAATGAACCCAGGAAAATGGGCGAGGCTCGAGTCCGAGCAGCGAAGGGAGAAGGTTCCGCTCACTCTCAATAAGAGAGAGCACTAATCAGAGAGGTAAAAAAAAAAGAAAATAAAGCGACCCGAATAACTGGGTGAAATGGACTCGAGTGTAGTCGAAAAAAGGAAAGAAAGACCTCTCGCTCTCAATACGAGAGAGCACTAATCAGAGAGGTAAAGGAAATAGACGAAAAAGGAAAGAAAGACCTCTCGCTCTCAATACGAGAGAGCGGTCAATAGAGATGTAGAAAAGAAACGGTAAAAACAAAACTGTCTCAGAAGGACTAGAGAAAAAAAAAACAGAATGAGAGACAGAAAATGCAAAAGAGAAAACAAAATCCTAAAAGGAACTCTAATGCACAAAAGGCAAGTCCCGTGTTACACCAAAGCGAGGCGATGGAGCAAAGTGGTGACCTTTGGTTGCCAAAATCCTATACCGTTTACCGGCTACTTGTCAACACATTGCATTTACATTACAGGCATTTAGCGAACACTCTTATCCAGAGCGACTTACACAACTTTTTTAGCATTTTTGTACATATTATAATAATAAATATAAATAATATATTTATATATATAGCTTTCTCACTCACTCAAAGCGTTTACAATGATGAGGGGGAAACTCGCCTCAACCACCACTAATTATCCATTCATACAGCTGGATATATACTGAAGCGATTCAGGTTAGGTACCTTGCTCAAGGGTACAACGGCAGTGTCCTACCTAGGAATTGAACCTGCAACCTTGGATTACAAGGCCAGTTCCTTAACCATTATACTACACTGCCAACACAAAGACAAGATGGAAGCCCCGGAAAACGGAAGCACAGAGCTTAAGTAGCCAGCAGAATACTCCGGATAAGTGCCGAGTGAAAGGGAAAGCCCGGCACGGTCGGTGGAAAAGTACAGCAAGCGGTCACGCCGCTCCGAAGGGAAAAGATCGCAGAGATAATAGGGAGGCAGCCAAACCATGACAGCGTCATTCAAGGGTTCCCTTATTTTATATTCCCATCCTTTGAAGCCGACTACTTCAAATTCAGTTATTCAACTTTTGTAAATGGGCAGTTTGTATATGCCTGAAAAACTGAGGGCAGTAGCATTCTCCTTAACATAAGCAAACAAAGACCCACTGATTCAAACAGACATCACATACACATGCAGCATTTAAATAGTCTAGAGTTCGCTTTTCCCTTCCCCAAACAAAAGTGCCCATACACAACCTGCAATCAACCAACTGACTGGACAACTAGCATAGTGTAGCAGTGAAACCTGTTTGTTATTGCAGTCTGCTTCGTAAGTTAATGTACCGTTCCAAATTCATCTTTTGCTTAATAAGAGAAATTAAAGAAAAAGAAAAAAAAAACAAAGAAGAAAAAAAGAAAAAAGAAGAAAAAAAGAAGGTTATTTGTGGGGTAGCTGTATAAAATGTAAGATAATTTACAACCTTTTTTATTTTTTATATACATTATTTTTTTTTTGGGTGAGTCTGGTGGCACTTTCCCATACAGGTTTTTTCCACTTACCTCAGGCTCTAAAATTAGATGTTTCATCACAGATTTTTTAAATATTTAGGGATAAAAGGCTAGTCAATTGAGAGACACACAAAATCTGAGACAGAAATTGTAAAAACATTTATATTACATTTGTTTTATGTCAGTTTAAACTTTTGGGATCAACTTGACCCCAAACATAAAAAGCGTCATAAAATGTCAAGGTGATATGAGGTTCAATAAGCATCAGTGGCTGTGCCCACCAGGGAAGAACAGCCTTGATACACCGAACAAGAAAATATCAGCACACACACATCTGGCCTGAGAGCTGAAGAAGAACTGAAGCTAAAACTGAACACAGGACCGATGTTCCTCACCCTGGGGCTGTCTGCTGGGGTGGTAGACCTGCAGGTCGAACGGCTGGGCGCTCGTCTTCTGGATCACGGTCACGTTCTGGCCTGTCCACTTGTTGGCTTTGGCCAGTGTGTTGGTCCTCCAGTCGGTCCAGTAAACGCTGCCCTCGAACAAGGAGACGGCGAAGGGGTGAGACAGGTACTCGTGGCCCCTCAGAATTTCCATCACCCCCGTCCCGTCGTACAAGGCCGAGTAAATGGCATCAGACCTGGGGGTTACATAAGCCATACATCAGTGCTCATGTATGGCCTTCACATAAAAAAATTACAATAACTGATTAAAGAAAGTGCACAAAAATAGCATGTATTTCTTAGACATGAGAAAAACCAGGCCTACTCAGCCACATACAGACAGAGAAATCTACATTACATGACAACACCAGACCTGAGCCTCCTAAAAGAGGCACTCGATTACAGAGAATATTTTTTGAATACAGAGCTATGCAGAAGTATTTGCACCCCTGGTTAATTTGCATGTTTTGTTGATTTTCTAAGCAATAAGAAGGTTGTTCCCAACACATCTTCTGCAGGGAACAAACTGAAACATGAAGTGTCTGTACATTTTAATGTACAATTGCTTTTTATTTGCAGAAATTAACAGATTTTAAAAAAATAAACAATAAATGTGGCATGTTAAAGTTTGTACCCTGTACAGATTTGTGATAACTTCTATTCACTTCGAGATTCAAGACATGCAATATATATATTAGGGGTGTAGTGGTACACGTATGCCTCCAGAAGCGTTCTGTTATGTTATATTTTGTAAGAACAATAAAACACTGATGATGCATGCCATTGCTGCCTACCGAGCATCAGTCCACACAATCCTCTTTTCCAGGTGATCTAAGGTGAGTCCATTAGGCCACGCCCCTACATCCATGTCCCTGAAGACGACGTGTCTCCCAGTCCCACTCATTGAGGCGGCTTCGATCCGTGGAAAGGTGGCATCCCAGTCTGTCCAAAACACAATTCTAAACACAAAGTGACCTGTTAACATCATCCAATCACATATCTCTCTACACCTCCCTGCTTTCAAGCAAAACAAGCTTCTGTTCAGTACTTATTTATTTATTTAATGAAAAACTAACATTATATCGTTGTTTTTCATTCATATAAAATATCATATTAGATATCATATATGCACCCTACATTAATAACTTTTGTGAATTCAGTATTAATTTCAAACTTTAACCCCCAGATGCATAATTTGGTCAATCCTTGCCTATTTAGGTATTGTGCTATTTAAGGCTTTATAACGCCAGGTATGAGCATCACAGAAACGTAGACAATGGCTTAAATAAAGTAAGAGTGAGCAGCGTTTTTTCACCACTGTATTGGCATACGTTCGGGGTATTGTTGTCTTTATCTTGTTACTATGACGGAATACAAACTTTTGGTGGTGAACTCCCAGATAGACGCTATAGTCCAATGTGTCACGCTTGGGTTGGTATAGTTGCAGGTCAGACTGGGTGGGGGTTGTTTGTTAAAGGGATCACCTACACAACTATGGTTAGAAACTCTGTGTTTGGCATAGTCGTCATGTATCATGTATTAATAAAGTGAGAATGCAGAGATGGTTGTTTCCACTCTTAGTTCGGTTGCAGGAGCAATGAACGTCTGAGTTTAACAATCTCACGGAGGTACTAGGGGGAGTTTGCTTAAAAAAACTGCATATTTTTAAAATGTATAGTCAATTCAGAATCACACTGTATTCCACTGCAGAGTACCACTGCCATGCTCTTTTCAGATTCTCATAACAGCAAATTCTAAATTGAACAATGGGTGGTGGTGCTTTAGCATAAATTAGGTGCCTACTGCCAAATGCCTGTTTTCATAAAATCGCTTAAAACATTGAAAAATATTGTACATTGTTTTTTTTCATTTTATTGAAACCATGGTCATTTGTTCCATTAGCAGCCATTTCCTCAGTCATGCCCTTGGCTATGTTAAAGGTATAATGATCAGAATAATCACGTCAGTAACCCTACCAAGCACTTTTCCACGCTTAACATAAAACTGTCTTTGCAGATGCGGCCATCGGCACCAAATGGATCCTGGAATCTTAACCCTCTTCAATGTTTATAGCTGCTGACAAAGCAGCCCGCATTTTAAGTGAGCAGCCCCCCCTTTTACTCAAAAAATCTCTCAAATTAAATTGGGAAATTCAGTCTACATTTCAAAAGAGTAAAGTGTGCACTCAATAAATTTAATCTGGTCATCCAAAGCGGGCAACTTTAAATATTACTACTTACATAATGGTTTAATTTCAGTTCATTCACATTCTTACTTTATTTTAATCAACTTGCTAAACTGTACCACAGTAGTGTCCTGCAGAAGTTTTACTTTCATAAAATTGGAAAACGCTCAATTGGAAATTGGAAATCATAAGCTAGAAGTAAAATATTATATTAAAATCACAATAAATGGGAAGAATACACAAATTATTGCCACATGATTTAAAAAATGTTGCTGTGAAATATATTTATCATTACATTTTTATAAATGTTCACATCTTTACAATATATTGCAGTATTATTAATTTCTATAAGAACAGAAAAAACCTGGAGGGGACAGAAAAGAGTGATTCTGTGAAAAAGTGAATCATATAAGTGAATCGTATAAGTGAATCGTATACGTGAATAATATAAGTGAATCGTATAAGTGAATCGTATACGTGAATCATATAAGTGGATCATATAAGTGGATCGTATAAGTGAATCGTATAAGTGAATCGTATAAGTGAATAATATAAGTGGATCATATAAGTGAATCATATAAGTGGATCGTATAAGTGAATCGTATAAGTTAATAATATAAGTGAATCATATAAGTGGATCATATAAGTGGATCATATAAGTGGATCATATCTCGCCCTGTGATGGTTAACGAGCTGCATTCTCTGACAAACTGCCTCCCGGGATTAACAGTATGATTATTGTCTTTCCCTGCAGTGATGGGCAATGTAGTCACTGTGTCGTTTTCTGAAGGCAAAAAACAAAATAGGAACCGTGCATTTAACCATTCAAAAGTGAAAATAAAACAATATTACAGGACTCATCCTCAGATCAATGATGTTGTTCATTGGATCGGACCCTCAAATCAATAAACCAGTCCTGTGAGTTAATACAAGTAATTAGATAAATTCTGATTAATTACTCCTCTTCTTTGCTAGTGCAATATGTCAACAGCCAAACAAAAGCAACATTCATGTGTGGCTCAGACATTATTATGCACAATATGCGCTTACATATTAAACATGAATTATAAATACTTATTGAAAAAAAAGTATCTCTTTGTATAGCCTAATTAGTTACAATTATACAATATCACATAAATGATTTGGATCACGTGTGATTCTGACTATACTACTCAATATTTTGGTTATTTTAAGAAAATAAAAAGGTTATGCAGAAGAAGCTGATAATGACGAAACACAATATGACCCAAATAACGCATTTAACCAACTCCCAATTCTCTGATTCATTTCCCCCCAATTCAGTTCTACCTGTGTAAGCACGTTATTGCTTTGAAAAAAGAACCTGCTTCAAATATGCTACTGCTTTGAAGTGGACATCATAATGGTGAAGCTCTACATATTACATATACATATACATATACATGAGTACAATATGTAAGGAATAAACCATGACCACTGATATTTACCTGTGATACTGTATTTAAGAGAATGTATGTCATGTTGCTGTGCCAGAAAGGTGTGCTTTAACGCACATGAATGAGTACATCTATAGACTACATGTCCATCAATCCTCTACTTGAGTCAAACTCTAAGGAAAAATGCTTTCACACATCAATAAGTAGGTTTTTCTTGCAATCCATTATTCATGGATTATGGTTATTTTTGTATGAGACATCACAATTGGAAAATAATTGTAACTGTCTCGCGAGTTTATTCTTCGTAAGTAGTTTGATATCTGAAAGGAATATCAAACAATTTATATAACAGTGCATGTGTGTGTGTGTGTGTGTGTGTGTGTGGGGTGGGGGGTCAGAACGCACCCATATCCGGGATCCAGGGCAATGGCTCGTGGGTGTTCCATGCCCCCAGCGATGAGGATGGTCCGCATGTGTCCGTTCAGCTTGGCCACCTCAATTTGATCCAAGTTGCTATCGATCCAGTAAAGGTTTCCCGCTATCCAGTCCACAGCCAGCCCTTCTGGCGTGGCCAATCCATGCTGCACAACCACTTCAATACCAGTCACACCTGCAATGGCACAACTCATAACTCAGATATGAAAGAACTGGCAGGCTCACAGTTAAATGCCATGACTCAGATATGAAAGAACTGGCAGGCTCACAGTTAAAGGCCATAACTCAGATATGAAAAAACTGGCAGACTCACAGTTAAATGCCATGACTCAGATATCAAAGAACTGGCAGGCTCACAGTTAAATGCCATGACTCAGATATAAATGAACTGGCAGGCTCACAGTTAAATGCTATGACTCAGATATAAAAAAACTGGCAGGCTCACAGTTAAAGGCCATAACTCATATATCAAAAAACTGGCAGGCTCACAGTTAAAGGCCATAACTCATATATAAAAAAACTGGCAGACTCACAGTTAAAGGCCATAACTCATATATCAAATAACTGGCAGGCTCACAGTTAAAGGCCATGACTCAGATATCAAAGAACTGGCAGACTGACAGTTAAAGGCCATGACTCAGATATCAAAGAACTGGCAGGCTCACAGTTAAAAGCCATTACTCTGATATCAAAGACTGGCAGTTTCTGAAGGCTTTCAAAGGCGCCTGCAATATTGACAGAAAGCCTGTGATTATCCAGTCTCTGAAGGCTTTCAAAGGGGCCTGTAATATTAACAGAAAACCTGTGATTATCCAGTCTCTGAAGGCTTTCATAGGGGCCTGTAATATTAACAGAAAGCCTGTGATTATCCAGTCTCTGAAGGCTTTCATAGGGGCCTGTAATATTAACAGAAAGCCTGTGATTATCCACAGTTTCTAAAGGCTTTCAAAGGGGCCTGTAATATTAACAGAAAGCCTGTGATTATCCCCAGTTTCTAAAGGCTTTCAAAGGGGCCTGTAATATTAACAGAAAGCCTGTGATTATCCACAGTTTCTAAAGGCTTTCAAAGGGGCCTGTAATATTAACGGAAAACCTGTGATTATCCACAGTTTCTAAAGGCTTTCAAAGGGGCCTGTAATATTAACAGAAAGCCAAGAGCTGAGTAGAGGTCTTACTCTCATATCCAAACACCAGAAAAAAATGGACATGTTAAAAGAATAAAACAGTTCAATATTCCTCTGAAGATACATCAGAATTTGTTAGAGAAAATAATGTCTACATGAGGGCATTATTTCCATAAGCCACACAAGGTTATTGTAGTTATTTGTATTTTCCATTAGTTAATTAATTAAATTTCTAGTTCAGTTTAGACTTAATGTTTTGGTGAAAGTGCTATGAGAATCAGGCACCTTTGCCTAAACAGGAAGATAGTGGAAACATCAACAGCAAATGGACTCTAGAAATAAACAGCAACCTTAGTTATGACTAAGTAAGACAGACATTTTAAAAAAATAATAAAATGGTTGTAAGTTTCTAACAATAAAGTAATGTGACCATTTACCGAACACAGACAAAAAAAAAAACTTTGGGAGACAGGGGAGATTTTGGGAGACAGGCATTGAAATTTAGTTAATAATAAACCAAAGTAATCTCAGCCTGACCTCTGTCTGTTCTCATCTGAAATCAGGCTTCCATTATAGCACACATCTGATTGCTGCTTTGTTGAAACGTTTTTAACATTTATAGTGACGGTAATGCACACATTAGCATATCACTATCTAGTGTCTACAACTATTAGAAACCCAACAGTCAGGACAAAAGCTGCTTTGGTTTACAAATACGGTATATTTTTTATGGTAAGCATCACTTTAGTATCAGCCTGCATTTACAATAATAACCTTGCAGCTGTAAATATCACCCTGTACTGTACTCATGTCTGCTAACTGCTAAAGCTAAGCAGTGCTGGTCAGTCTTAGTCAGACCTCCTGGGAAAACTAAGCTGACTGTGAGAAGGCTCTGGTGTGCAGTCATGGAGCATTGTGTCCTTTAGATGTGAAGTTAAGCTGAGGTCCTGCCTCACTGAGGTCCTGCCTCGCTGTGGTGTGCAGTCATGGGGCCTTGTGTCCTTTAGATGTGAAGTTAAGCTGAGGTCCTGACTCGCTGTGGTGTGCAGTCATAGAGCACTGAGTCCTTTAGATGTGAAGTTAAGCTGAGGTCCTGCCTCGCTGTGGTGTGCAGTCATGGGGCCTTGTGCCCTTTAGATGTGAAGTTAAGCTGAGGTCCTGCCTCGCTGTGGTCATTAAAGATCGCAGAAAACTGCCTCTCTAAAAATAAAATATTTAAAAAGACCTTTCTGATTAGCAGTGATGACCTGAGGCATCATTGTGGTGGGGAAAGCAATGGATTCAGTCGCCAATCAGATTGAGAAGAGGATTATACAGAGGCCAATCACTAAATCAGATACAGAGGATTATTATGCAGAGGCCAATCAGATACAGAGGATTATTATGCAGAGGCCAATCAGATACAGAGGATGATCATTCAGAGAGTCAGTTCTCCGGGAATTTTACCAAGGTGTTGCATGGAATGTTTGAAACGGTACGAGATGAAAGCGATCAATCGTCACTGATGGCACCGCATCACGGATCAGGAAGTAAAGCATATCCGTTCCTATATTTCAATACCTCCAGTGTCAGAAAGCTTTCCTCTGTAGATTTTATCTTCAACAACATCGGTCCAGTAGAGCAGGCTTTGCGTGAAGTGAAAGTCCAAGGCAATGGTGTTCCTCAAGCCAGGGACAAGAAGACTGTAGTCTCGTCTGTGAAGATCTATCCTTCGGATCTCATGCCGAATGGAAAATATGATAAAAGCCTCAAAAGGATCTGACAGAGAAATAGATAAATAACAAACATGGAAAAAACCTAGAGGCATAAAAACAATTCAAACTTTTTTTTAGTACACCTCACGTACCGTGCTGAAATTCCAGAAGGTACAAACAGAAAACAGATTTGTGCAAGTGGATGTTTAGTTGTGTCCCTGTAAAACTTAAATGCACATTGAACAAGATTTCTTATGAATAAAAGAAAAGTAGAATTTATTCGATTGTACAGCTTCTTTAGTTAAACAGAACAATACTTGGCACACTCTTAACATACTGATGCTTATTAAAACAGTGAAAGGCCATTCAGCCCAATCCTGAGTGATCTTAGAAGTCTAGTTATGCTAAATATAACTGCCCTGAAAATAACACTTGTTCCATCTCTAAAGAAATATATCTGATAATAAAAAAATAAATCAATGAATAAACACTTTGAATTATACGTAGGGACACCAGTTTGTCTAGGGCACGTAACAATGATTTCAACTTGCATTACCATCTAAATGCCCATGGGCCACTGTAAGGACTGTATTGCCTGCACTTGACTAATTGTAAAATTAGTGATCAGTTGTGACCCTCATCAAAGCAATTAGTTGACATAATACACCAGGTCGAGGAAGGAATGTGACATGGACCAAATGTCAAATGCAAAAAAGTGTTTGAGTGAGCGGGTGCAATAGCACCCTCTTTGTATACTGTACACCAACAGAATCCATTTTCTTTTGTGCTGTTTGCAACACATCCTCACAGGCACACAAACAAATCATCGATCACAATCTAAAATAAGCAATGAGTGGGAATCCTCTGTCTGTAAGAAAGAAAATTTAAACTAAAATAACTGAATTGAGAGAGTTGTTCCATGAAAAGCGACACCACTCAAGAGGAACATGGCAAAAGTCTGGTTCAAATGAGCCGCTGCTTTGAGAGTAGAGATCGGTATACCCACCACGTACAATAAGGTCCAACAACTGAAAAATTAAAACCAAACACTGGCTCAACAGACACAGCACAGTCAAATGAATAAATAGTGCTTCACAACATTTGAAGAAGTTACTGAGAATCTGACAACATGCGCTCCAAAAGAAGCCGTGGTTCTTGGAACAGTGCAAAAAAGGTAGTCTTAACACATGTTTTAGTCTTGTAACAAGGCTTAGAACCATAAGTGAATTTGTGTGGAAACAGTGCTGTCCACCTGCGGTTCTGTGCACTGAAAGCAGCACATGCCAGTGTGGGAACAGTGCTGTCCATCTGCGGTTCTGTGCACTGAAAGCAGCGCATGCCAGTGTGGGAACAGTGCTGTCCATCTGCGGTTCTGTGCACTGAAAGCAGCGCATGCCAGTGTGGGAACAGTGCTGTCCATCTGCGGTTCTGTGCACTGAAAGCAGCGCATGCCAGTGTGGGAACTGTGCTGTCCATCTGCGGTTCTGTGCACTGAAAGCAGCACATGTCAGCGTGGGAACTGTGCTGTCCATCTGCGGTTCTGTGCACTGAAAGCAGCACATGTCAGCGTGGGAACAGTGCTGTCAGCCAGCATTTGTGCTTAATTAGTAGCAAGTGATGTAGATTACTGGGGAGGGGCAATGTGATAATTGACTTGACAAGAAGGCTCTATCGACGTCTTGATTTGGGATGTCGGACTTGCAGGTGTGAAAACTGCCCTAGATAAACCGGTGTCTCTAATTATATCGAATGAGAGAAGCGTGCTGATTAGCTGCTTTGGCCACGGCAAGGGTTGGATTTACAGTATAACTAATGGAATGTCCTTGGGGGATTTTTCAGCCAACAAATATCATGTTATAACAACCTATCAGAGTTACGGCTGTCTGAACTGTCTTCCATGTATCGGATTACGAAGAAAAACTCTCCAGAAAATCACTGTCAAAAAATGATTTCTCGTATAGCGTGTAATTTGTCACATTTTCTTTGAAGACAGCTGTTTTATTTTTCTTACCGGTGCTGTGGCAGGTCTCTCCATCCAGGCCCAAGCTCCAGCCGGCGTAGCAGGAGCACTTCACCATGGCTTTGTGCTGTTCGCACACCTGGCTGCACCTCAGGTGCGTCCTGCAGTAATCCACCTTCTCGCAGGTCCTGTCGTCTGCCATCAGGTGGAGCCCCACCGGACAGGAACAGGCCACGCCCTCCCCAGGAACCACCGCACACTGGTGACTGCAGCCACCGTTATCCGGAGAGCACCCGTCTGGAGGACACACGGGTCAGAAAGTCACCTTGGAGACAGGCGGCCGTTTCGGAGTTAATACCCACGGAGGAAAGTTTAACTTAGCGTGTGGTCCTGTGACCCGCAGAGACAGATGTGTAGCTAGTCCCACAAAGGTCCAGTCACTTCAGGGGGTGAGTGTTGCTTCAGAGGGTGAGTGTGATTTTGAGGACACTGAGTTATGGTTAAAGAGGATGTTGTTCCTTTTTTAGTTAGCTTCCAGCAAAGTTTTCAAGGGGCTGAAAAGGCAGAGCAATGATTTGTCTGGTTGAAAATGATGACATATTTCTGGACAGCAGCGAAGGCCATCCAGGCTGTTATTTTGTGAAACACCAGAGAGGAACTGAAATTAAGGCAAAATGTGCAGCCATTCCACGTGTGGCACTGTGTCGTACACAGAAGTCTAGCACAAACCATTTTTAACAAGAACTTCATTTTAAATATATTTTTTAAGTTTGTTAAAGAACAACAAAACTGTGAAGAGCAGCATCTGCAGTATCATGCAGATAAATTAACTATGAAAAGTGTGGCTTCTTTGCATAACTGAGTCTGAATATTCTTCCTCTTGTCATTTCAATATTGCAATTATGCCTTGCCACAAATGTGTGAATCCATTTTCTCCACCTGCGGCCTTCAAGGTCAATAACATTTTAGCATTTTTCCACTTGAAAACCACTTGCACTCACCTGAGATTGCACTCTCAATATTTGCTTATTATGTGAGGCCACAAAAAGCTCGTCATCATTAAGTTACTGTGTGAATGGTGCAGAATATGAATACAGAAACAGGTTACACCCCGACACTGAAATTAATTATTTGAAATGGAAAAAAGAAAATAATTATTATCGCTCCTTTGAGGATATTAACTTTTCACCTGTCTTTTGATCAATGGAAACCACACAAAAAATATAATCAGTTTAATATCAGAGTGTGAACTGTAAACAGCAGTCTCATGGTACAATATTTCAGTAATAGATAAATACATAACATAACTTAGAGGAAAGGTGGCAAATGGACATTATTATAAGTCTTCTTTGAGTTGTCCCCGGTCTTTATTGAATACAGTCCATCTCTGGGGATGAGAGACTGCTTTTCATTCCTGACGCGAACATGCAACATTATTACTGAAGAAAAGTGCTTTTCCTGAGCGTATGAAAGCTGTACTGCACAAATCCTGTGGAGTTTCCCATGAACATAGTTCAGGCACTGATGCAAGCAATAACTGCACAGTGAATTCCAAACTGTAAAATGTAATCTGTGTTTTCATTCTTCCAAATCCATGAATGGGAGAATTTGCAAGATACGGTGTGCAGGAGTATTTCTTTATATTATGCATACTACTGGGAAAGCACACAAAGTGATTCAGGAAATACGGGACTGCAGCATCAGGTTGCATTTATCACCCCATACTGATGATACCGCCCTACTGCTTTCCAGCCAGGGGGAAGTAAACACCATTTCAGTCGTGTCTAAACTGGGGGAAAGTGATGCTTTGCTGGCTGAGCAGTGGGGGGTTTTACCTGGAGGGTTAATGTGG
The DNA here is from genome assembly GCA_022702515.1 of Ilyophis sp. 1 JC-2022. Taxonomy (NCBI): domain Eukaryota; kingdom Metazoa; phylum Chordata; class Actinopteri; order Anguilliformes; family Synaphobranchidae; genus Ilyophis; species Ilyophis sp. 1 JC-2022. Next base: position 6,503,606 of record CM040398.1, on the reverse strand, counting down.
AAAAAGAGAGGGTTTAAGTATTTGGGTGTTTTTGTTGGTGATGAAATGTCTGTATAAAAGGAGAGTTTTGTAAATGGTGAAAGGACAACTGGACAAGTGGAGGTGGTTACTGAAACACATGTCCTACAGGGGGCGCACACTTGTTATTAACAATTTTGAGGCATCTGGGCTCCCCAATGTCTGTACACCGGCTACTGGAGCCACTGGTGTGTGGAGTGTGTCTGGACATAGCCTGTGAGGCTACCCTTCTCTCAGGAGGTAGTGCCCATTAATATAACATAGGCGTAATAATATAATAAAAGTTTGGGAAGACCCAGGCCACCATTATCCACTGGCTGTTGTAGTTTTCCAGGATGTAACCTGGCTGTTTTACCACAGAACTGTATCGTATATTTTCAAATACTTGCTGGGGATTGACATTGGGAGCAACTGAAGGAGGTAGTTAACTCTGCGAATACAGTTGGTTTTAAGAACATTGACGTTGCCCCACAGAGATAAGAAAAGGGGAGCCCATCTCTCCACGACAGCAGATATTCTGCCTAGCAGTGGGTCAAAGTTGTCCCTAACTATATCCTTTAGTTGCCTGGGGAAAATAATTCTTAAATACCGAATGCCCTTTCGAGGCCACTGGAACGAGCCCGCTTGGAATAGTGATTTGGGACAATAGGATGTCAGCGGGACGGCCTCAGACTTCGACCAGTTTACCCCATAACCAGTTTACTCTATAACCAGAAAATGTTGAAGAAGTATTGATTGGGACAAATAATGCAGGTATTGAATTACCTGCTTCTGTGGCATAAACATAAAACGTAGACTGTTGGATTGAGCCCCCCGCTGTAATTCTTAAGTATAGCTGCTGCAAGGGGTTCTAATGCCAGGCAATGGAGTAGCGGCGAAAGCAGCGAGCTTAAAATATGAGGAAATTACCCCACTTGTTTGGACTGCCACTTCCGGCTGGTTATATAACACCTTCACCCATTACATAAAGGTCTGACCGAAATCAAAAGCCTCCATGGTTAAAAATAGGTCATCCAATTCTACACAATCACACTTTTTCAGCGTCAAGCAAAATGCCAGCACAGGGTACGTTATCGTGAGGCAGTGCCACTTTTAAAAAAGATATTTCCAGATGCTTTTGGATGACACCTGATGGTGTTTCTTTATGGTATTTTTTAAAATTTGTTTTGTACAATTTTGCTTGCTTGGGTTCGCATGTAGTGCCCTGACACTAGTCTCTCACTCTCTCTCATATAACATACATGGAGCACTGTTCTCCCTTGCACCTGGCCTTTAATAGAGAAAGGTGTGTGGATATGAGGAGGAAAATGAACACGGCCCTTTACTCGCCCTGACTATGCCATCCCTCACCGCCCTAACAAGAAAGGATTGGATATTCTCTCTGGACCACTTGAGTCCACCCCCAGTATCTGAGTAACATGTTTTTGGAGGTCGCTGAAAAGAATGATCCTACTGTGCTGCCTTGAATTAATAAGACTCTGAAGGTCTCCTAACATGATCTAACTGAGTGTAATAATGCTGTGGGATGATGGGATACCTCAGAGGCGTAATGCTCTGATTATTTATCACAGTTGGGCCTGGGGTACAGGGACCCTGCTGTTAGGATTCTCGTGTTATCTCGAACACACTGCAGCGTTTCCCTGCTCACATTACACATTTTCTCTTCAGTGCGATGAGAGGTGAGGTGCCGTGTGAAATTTCTCTCCCAGAATTCTGCTCACTCTCATAGAGTTCCATGCAAGCGATGAAGCATCAGGAAATGGCAGCACTGCTTATTTGTAACTAAATTTGTCTTTGCAGGTTTTCAGTTTTACCTTTTGAAATGAAAAAAGGCGTGGAAACATCAAATCAAGTCAATCTCATAGATCTTTCACTTAAAAGTGAAGTTGTGTAGATATAGTGTGTGCCTGTCCCACCTCTCTCTCTCTCTCTCTCTCTCTCTCTCTCAGAACGGCACAGCACCATGGACAGCCCTCTAGTTCCCACAATTATTCAATCATTGGTAACCAGCCCTCATCAATCAGTGCCACTGTAAGAAATCCAGGAATCAGCCAGCACATTATAAGAAACCCAGAGAGACCCAGAGCCCAGCACTGTAGACCCCACTCTATGCACAAGCTCACTGCTGTAAGAGACCCAGAGCCCAGCACTGTAGACCCCACTCTATGCACAAGCTAACTGCTGTAAGAGACCCAGAGCCCAGCACTGTAGACCCCACTCTATGCACAAGCTAACTGCTGTAAGAGACCCAGAGCCCAGCACTGTAGACCCCACTCTATGCACAAGCTAACTGCTGTAAGAGACCCAGAGCCCAGCACTGTAGACCCCACTCTATGCACAAGCTCACTGCTGTAAGAGACCCAGAGCCCAGCACTGTAGACCCCACTCTATGCACAAGCTCACTGCTGTAAGAGACCCAGAGCCCAGCACTGTAGACCCCACTCTATGCACAAGCTCACTGCTGTAAGAGACCCAGAGCCCAGCACTGTAGACCCCACTCTATGCACAAGCTCACTGCTGTAAGAGACCCAGAGCCCAGCACTGTAGACCCCACTCTATGCACAAGCTCACTGCTGTAAGAGACCCAGAGCCCAGCACTGTAGACCCCACTCTATGCACAAGCTAACTGCTGTGCTTTCCTCCACAGCGAGAGGACACAAAAGAGAAAGACCTGTGGCACCGGTAAACCCGGACCTCCCAAACACCAACACTTCTCCACCTAAGGCAGGGGTGGCCAATTCCAGGCCTCGCGGGCCGGTGTGTATGCAGGTTTTTACTGCCACCAGTTACCACGGTTCAATCAGCTAATTAGTCATACACACAATCACCGATTCACTTGTAAATTACAGAACGATAAAATGCTACAATACACGCATTGACGCATACCGGCACAAGAACATTCATCAGCTGCTTTTCATATCGCGGATATGTAGATTAAAATATCAGATCGTGTAAACGATTGGGCTAATTAAATAATTGTTAACTGGCGGCAGCAAAAACCTGCATACACACCGGCCCGCGAGGCCTGGAATTGGCCACCCCTGACCTAAGGTGTCCTGCCCCCACCCCTCGTGTACTCTACTGCGCTGTTTCTCTTTACTCCGCCTGTATATTTCGCAATACATGAGCCTGAAGGCTAACTACACCAGCTGCCTGCCTCATCTGTGCTACTTTCTCACTGTCACTCACACCACAACGCCGATCGCCATCTGTCAACATGAAGAAAATACATATTGCAAAACAATCTGCCAGGTCTTTTTTTTTTTTTTTTTGCTATAAGGTAGGATTTACACTTACTACTCCCCGCACTTGTTAAATTCAAACGTTAATTTTGCAAACACTAGTGCCTGTCAGACATGGGCATCCCTTTGAATTTGCATACTTAGGCTTGCCAATGGTTTCTTTCAAGATATATAGAATGATTAAAACCAAATTCTAGATAACTGTTATCCACTGACTAATAGCCACAAACATTTAATTCATTACTTTTCAGAATTTTTACCACTGAGCAAACAGCTTATTGGTGCACCTGGTAGAATGATCTCACAGCCTATTGGTGCACCTGGTAGAATGATCTCACAGCCTATTGGCTCACCTGGTTGCTTCAATTGGTCAGGTCTTATTTTCAGGTACTCTTACAAGCGATACTATAACTTCTCTGCATTTTCATGGATCTCTATGGGAATTGGGGGGTGGGACTAGATTTAGCTGTAAATTATGGTGGAACAGTATGGAATACATGGTTGGCGAAATGGCTAAGTAATCAAAGATCTGATGTATCAAACAAGCCTCAAACCATCACTCTGCTGCCAGATATGCAGTAGATATGGATGGATAACTTGAACGGTTTCTTCTCCTGATTTTTTTTGTCAGGAGAAACAACATGCAAAGTGATCCATCCATATCTACTGCATATCTGGCAGCAGAGTGATGGTTTGAGGCTCGTTTGATACATCAGATCCTTGATTACTTAGTAATTTCGCCAACCATGTATTCCATACTGTTCCACCATAATTTACAGCTAAATCTAGTCCCACCCCCCAATTCCCATAGAGATCCATGAAAATGCAGAGAAGTTATAGTATCGCTTGTAAGAGTACCAGAAAACTAGATTAACAATTCCTAAAGAAATTGTAATTGTGGTTGCTTCACAATGATCAATTGCTGGAAATGGCATAGAAAGATGGTAATATGGTATAGTGTGAGGTGAAAAATAAAAGGTGGAAATGGTATGAACTGTTAATGTGGTATAAAGGGATCTACTGAAGGTGAAAGTGTTAAAATATGGTGATGTAGCCCATTTTGTGGTAAGTAGTTTAAAGAACCTGGAAGTGATACAAAAAAGTAATGAATTGTGATAAAAGCACAAAAAGGAAATGTCAAATCATCTGGGATAGTATTGTTGGGTCATAACAGTGTTTTAGAGGAAGGCATTGTGAATGCCCAATTTACTGCCTCATGTGTACTAGCATACTGCTTACTGTAGGCTATACTGCAGTATGCAAAATATCCTCCATATAAACCTGGACATAAGTAGGCTATATCAGTTGCTAACGCCTCCTCAATATACTCCTTCATGGCCGCACTCTCCGGGGCCGCTAAGAAATATAGGCTCCCTCTAGTAGGAGTGGTGCCCGGGTAAAATTATATGGCGCAATCATAAGGGTGGTGGGGAGGATGGGCGGTTGCCCTCGGCTTACTAAAAACCTCCGCTATTTCGGTATATTCAGCTGGGACGTTGAGCGGCACGATCCCGAAAGCAATTGTCTATCAGAATGTCAATGGACACTATCTTATCCAGTGAATCAGCCTGCTCAAGCACTGCTAGGGCATCTTGGACAAAATCGTCTAATGCCTCCATAAATAGCATCATAAGGGGAGCTTCTGGCCAACCTGTCTCACCTGCCAGCGTACGAAACCTAATGGAAAATTCGGCCACTGTCTCGTTACCCTGGCGAAGGTGCTTAAGCAATCTCGCCGACTCTTGACCCGAGATGTTATGGTCGAAAACCGACTAAGTGTTTTAGTAGAGTTTAAAACAGGAGAATTGCTCCGGATTAACGGAGTAGCCCAGTGAAGCGCGGATCCGGTGAGTAATGCGAGTACAAACGTCACCTCGGACTCTTGAGTAACAAACCGTGATGACTGAGATTTTAAAAATATCAAACACTGAGCCAGAGACCCTCGGCACTTGCCGGCCCGACCGTCGTAGCGGAGCGGGAGCTGAAGTTTGGGCCCTCTAGGTGGAGTGGACAAATGGGCGTGGTTAATAGGTGCTTGGGGAACTGGAAGAACAGGAGGAGTGGCTGCGAGAGGCAGGGCACGGAGGCTCTGTGTCAGCTCTTTGAGACATTCTCCCTGAAAATGCAGCTGTTCCCTCAGCAGATCCTGTTGTGTGCGCATAGCCTGCTGCCTGGTCTGAAGGACAAGAATGCCCTCCTCATGAGAGGACCAGGCAGAGCACTGGGCGGTCAGCATTTGTTTAACCCCCGATGCCTTCTTTGTACTGTAATGGCTTCCAGTGGCGAAGAGTCAAATGTGACGGGAAGGGGAATCAGCCCACAAAAGTGGAAACCACGAATAGCTTAAACCCCGAAAGGGTAGCAAAGAAAAGGAATAATCTTAGTAGCTAAAACAGCCAAATAATAATCAACCCAGGAAAACAAGGCGAACTCGAAACACAAGTAAGAACACAAAACAAAATGTCCCAAGCTCAATACGAGAGCTGGCACAGGAAACCCGAAAATAAAAAAACACCTTCAACATGTAACACTAACACGGACAGAAGAAGGTGAAACAAAAGTGAAACCACCAAAGAAAAACTGTCTCAGTGAGAACAGCATGGACAAAATAGCACAGCAAAGCTAACAGGAGGAAATAATCCTATACCTGAATAATAAAGCTAAGAAGCAAGTCCCTCATGAACATAAAACAAGTTTAATATCACAAGGTCACTTGTACCTGGCTCAATGTAATACGGAATGACAAAGAAGCACCGGGGAAGTGGAAGTGAGGAACTTAAATACCCTGCAGGTAGCAGCACAGGTGAAATGAATAATAAGTGCGGTGAAGCAAAACCCCAGAACGGAACCTGGGGAAAAAAGAAAGGAGAGAAAGGACGAAAACCGTAGCGGAAAAGAAAAAATAACCCACGAACCATGACAGATTATGTATTCTGCTTATTTAAAAGATCTTCTAGTCAGATACAGATATAAGATTATGTATTATGCTTATTTAAAAAATGCTTTGTGAACACTGGCATAGGACTGGGGACACTACTGCACAATGGATAACTACCAGACACATGCTTAGAAGCTGACAGTCATTTTCAAGGACACAGAAATACAGAAGTGACACCATTAAATGTACCCAACCTGCCATTATCCAAGAATGAGGGCTCTTAATGGACAAGTGACATGCAACACAAAGCCATGAATGGGGAAATGATTCGACCGACTGAAACGCAGGGAGCTCATTCCCAGAAGCTAGTCTGTGACTCACTTTCAACGATATTCTTTGTCCCATTAATAAATGTCAGTTCAGGAAATGGGTACACAGAGGTCTTTAGTCATTTCAAATTGGCCTCCAGAAGTGTCTCAGTTAGTTTTTTACCATATCATTATGGCTCTGCTGACACACACTATAAATCCAACCTTGTTAGCTACTTAAATGCTTACATTTATTTTTACAGCACATAACTATACAGTGTTTACTATATGAGGGAAATGAAAATAGAATTAATTACGGGTAAGTCAACAGCATAACCCACTGCACCATGCAAAGGCATACAGCATATTGTGATGGCCTTGCTGACAATGCAGTACTCTGACTTTCTTTCAAATGTTTTTTTTTTTTGTACTTTCCTATTAAATCAGGATAAAAGCGCATATTGTGATGTACTCTTTGAAGCATTTCCACCTTGAATGCGATGTCCTGAATGCAATATCCTGAATGCAATGTTCTGAATGCGATGTTCTGAATGTGACTTTATGGATGCGATGTTCTGAATGTGACTTTATGGATGCGATGTTCTGAATGCGACTTTATGGATGCGATGTTCTGAATGTGACTTTATGGATGCGATGTTCTGAATGTGACTTTATGGATGCAATGTTCTGAATGTGACTTTATGGATGCGATGTTCTGAATGCAATGTTCTGAATGCGACTTTATGGATGCGATGTTCTGAATGTGACTTTATGGATGCGATGTTCTGAATGTGACTTTATGGATGCGATGTTCTGAATGCGACTTTATGGATGCGATGTTCTGAATGTGACTTTATGGATGCGATGTTCTGAATGTGACTTTATGGATGCGATGTTCTGAATGTGACTTTATGGATGCGATGTTCTGAATGTGACTTTATGGATGCGATGTTCTGAATGTGACTTTATGGATGCGATGTTCTGAATGTGACTTTATGGATGCGATGTTCTGAATGCGATGTCCTGAATGTGACTTTATGGATGCGATGTTCTGAATGCGATGTCCTGAATGTGACTTTATAGATGCGCTGTTCTGAATGTGACCTTATGGACGCGATGTTCTGAATGTGACTTTATGGATGCGATGTTCTGAATGTGACTTTATGGATGCGATGTCCTGAATGTGACTTTATGGATGCGATATTCTGAATGTGACTTTATGGATGCGATGTTCTGAATGCGATGTCCTGAATGTGACTTTATGCATGCGATGTTCTGAATGTGATGTCTTTAATGTGACTTCATGGATGCATTGTTCTGAATGTGATGTCCGAATGCAACATTCTAAATCATAGTTTATCTTTTGTCATTCTGTTGCTTTATTTTGGTTATGGAAACTGGTTTACCTGGACAGGTAGGTAATGCTTAGCTCTAGTGATGGAGACTGGTTTACCTGGACAGGTAGGTAGTGCTTAGCTCTAGTGATGGAGACTGGTTTACCTGGACAGGTAGGTAGTGCTTAGCTCTAGTGATGGAGACTGGTTCACCTGGACAGGTAGGTAGTGCTTAGCACCAGTGATGGAGACTGGTTCACCTGGACAGGTAGGTAGTGCTCTTGTGTTATGTCTACAGGCTGTGATTGCTGTACCCTGATGTTACAAACAGATGTGATATGAATGTAGAACCATCTAGCACTTTTCTCACCACAATAAGGGCCCTCATCCGATCCGTCTGCGCAGTCTCTCCTTCCGTTGCAGATTCTCTCTGGCGGCAGGCAGGTGGAGGTGTCGTTGGCACAGGGATATTTCGGGGGCTTGCAGACTGACACCTCACAGTCTCTTTCGTCTGATTGGTCCTCACAGTCACTGTCACCGTCGCACACCCAGTTCCTACTGATGCACTTCCCTATGGCCAAATACAATCAACGCATCAGTTCTCCATATCTACATTCAAATGCAATCAACCTTCTGTTCTCCATATCTACATTCAAATACAATCAACGTATTGTCTAATTACCAACTCTCCATATCTACATTAAAATACAATCAATGTATTGACTAATTATCAACTCTCCATATCTACATTCAAATACAATCAACGTATTGACTAATTATCAACTCTCCATATCTACATTCAAATACAATCAACGTATTGACTAATTATGAACTCTCCATATCTACATTGAAATACAGTGAACATTTCTATAGCGATTTTTACAGAGAACTGTCACAAAGATGCTGTAAAGATAAACAAGAAAAATTGGGCAGAAACCAATTTTCAATTAAACGGTGAGGGGGGTGCATGTATAAAACATGTTGTCATTTATACGGTGAAACCAAAATATATTAAAATACCCTTTATTAATGAGGGGGGTGCATTGTTGGTGTGCATTGTTTGATTACAAATCTAAAATTGTGTACAGATCAGCCAAATCATGCTATTATGCTAATGAACAACCTGCAATCTAATTTTATTGTCCCGTTTCAGTTTTTTTGTTTTGACATAAAATGGTAAATACAAAATAATGGCAGGTATTCGAAAAAGAAAAGATAATCATTATGCCATTTTGAAGAAAATGGCATTGACATTTCCACCATGAAAGACATTTAGAGTCCATGCAATAATAAATAAAACGCATTGTCGTAAATATTAAAATATTTGGAAAAAATTGTTAGGGCATCACACTGCAAAGTAGTCTGTCCCTGGGGAATTTTACAGTACCTTTCCATGTCAAAAGACTTGAGTAACACAAACTTCCCTCACAAAACCACAAAAACCATCTAAATGACCTTCCAGTTTACACAGCCCTCATCACCAGGGTGAAAGCGTAGACAGGCATAATGAAGGCCATTTAATAAACATAGGGCTGATTTCCTAAAGGTTTCTGTGCACAAAATCACATGTAGGTGCATGTTTGGGAAAGGTATTTGCACATGCATTTTAGTACAAATGGAAAGCAGGTTTCAAAGGACACAATCGATAATATGAAGGCTATCATTGTAGCAAGACACATACAGGCGTGTTTGGAATATCCATAACTGAACATTCTGAATGATTGCGTAACAATGGGGGTAAGTAACTGGCCATTGCTGCTCAAAATACACGAAAAGAGAATCTGTGGATACATCATGAACAATAAGAATAAATACATTTTCTATCATAAAGAAAATTGTGAGTACAAGAGTAACAAGTACTTAAATCAAACAAGCAATACAACGTCTATTATAACAAACAGTGAATAACAAAGCAAGTAAAAACTTTATCAAAATAAAATCCATGATCAGATGGAAATGTGATTTTGTGTGACACTAACGGAGCGACTAGTGCTTGTAAGCACAGTTACAATCATTTCAGTCCGGAAACATCTGCACCTCCTGACAGAAACTGAGTATAACAGTAGCCTATATCTACTTGTGATGGATTTAGTAGCGGTGAATCACTCGCAGAGGTGAGGGAGATCAGACAAGTCACCCACAAATGTGATGACCAATAAGGGGGATATAACACGAACAAAAGAAAAGAAAAACAGGAACTAATTCTTGACAGCTAACAGAAATCTACCCAGGAAAAAACGGCAAACTCGAATAGCACGAGTAAAGTACAAATCTAAATCTACCGAACGCAATACTAGAGTCCAAACAGGAGACTTAGAAAAGCAAAGAAAACACCCTCGGAACATAACACTAAAACGTCCGATAGAAGGTGAAACAAAACAAAACCACCAAAAGAAAACACTGTCTTGTAGAAAACAGCACGGAAATAAATTGCGCGGAACGCTAACAGGAGGAACACAATCCTATACCTGAATAAAGATAAGCAAGTCCCTCGTGAACATAAACACGTTAATATCACGAGACATACAGTAAGTGCATACAGAAACATCATCAAAGTAACTACAGAACAGATAAGACAAGCAGCTATCCCAAGTAATGAACATTGAATGCAGTTCACAGTAAACTGGGTAAATCAGCTCGACTACAATTATATTCTAAATACTATTAGTGACTTGGACATAAAAACAGTGAAAATCCTGCAACAGTTTTTTTTTACAGTGTACTGTGGTAAAAACTGTATTTTTAAAGTAAAATGTTTGTAAAACAAAATGTCAAAACACTGTCAAAGTCATGTAGTAAACTACATGACTTAATAGTCATCTCCTTTTTTCACTGGCAACACCGTTTTCTTGCGAGATATTTTTTACAGTGTAACCATTCCAAACACGCAAAATCTCTTAATTTAAATATGGTTGTTTGCAGCTGGAGTAAATTACATAAAGTTGTAACTCTTAGTTGATCACCCGCAAAGTGTGAAATGATAACACGTGCAAATAATTTGGTCGCACCCACAAAATAACACCCCTTATTTGGGACCTTATTACATCGACCCCATAGTGTTTGCACCTAAACAGTGAGTTATATTTATACATTTTGAAAAAAAGAGCATAATGTGAGAATACTTTCTCTCTGGTCACAGTGGGCTTGAATATTAAATATAGAGACTATTGAGATAGTCATAAAAAAGATGCTGATGCATTATGGGCAGCAAGCCCTTAGTCAGAGCGGCTCAAGTGAAGTGCCTGGTGCTTGAAATGCACCAGCATTATTTGGCTCAATAAACCTTTTGGAACCCCATAGAACTGTGGATCAAAAGCATGCTTTTTTTCCAATATTGTTAGATATTTAATATTTAAGCCTGCTGTGACCGCAGGGAAAGTATTCTCACATTATACCCTGGCATTTGATCACATTTCATTAAATTCAGTCCTTCCATTTTCCTTTTAACCGCAGAATTAAATGCAGAGCTGCTATGAGGTGACAGGCAACAGCACTATCTCCCAAGCAGCCGCAATTTATTTGACTCAAACTGCGAGAGAGACAGTTCACTTCTCAAGGTTCCATCAAAAGAAGGTACTCTCTGCTTGAAATTAAATAAAATAAAATAAATTACAATCTTTAGGAGACACACTGGCAGAATTCTAGATAGCAGATCTCTTGGCGAATTCAGAGCATTTCATCTTGCTAGACTCTCTCTGAGTCCTAACGAAATAATATGTGCTATAAAGTAATGTGCAAAAGAGTCAATAGTGTTCTGTGACATCTGCTAGTGCCTTTACATACCGAGGCTAAGCGCCGGCTCTATATCTGCTCATAATCCAACTTATTATTGCTATTCTTACTTCCGAAGTCCACCTGAGCTATAATAACCAGGAGACACTGATGGAAATTACATTTAAACAAAGCCACCAATACAGCAGAAACTAAGTAAAGTGCTGAAAAACACCCATGTGTTCCCAAAACAAAGTTTTATTTATTTATTATACAAATACAATAGCACTACATAATAAACCAATTGGCAAGTCATCCGCAGAATCACTACTACTGCACAAAAAGAAAACAAACACTGGCTGTACAGTGTAACCTACACAACACAAACTGTAGAAAACAAACACTGGCGCTCCAGTGTAACCTACGCAACACAAACTGTAGAAAACAAACACTGGCGCTCCAGTGTAACCTACGCAACACAAACAACTGAAAAAAAGCACTTGTAGACTGAAACAAACTAAAGCAGTCACCAAAAAAGGAACCAGAGAGCTGGTCACCTGCTGATGACCCAGGTGTGATTGTCAGTAAATGAAGCACCTCGAGCTCCACCAACAGCAGACAGAGCATCCAATAGAAACAAAGGTAGGGGAGGGGTCTGTGCCAGGGGTCCTCAATCCTATCCAGAAAGGGCCGGTGTGGGTGCAGGCTTCAGTTCCACCCATGCACTAACACACCTGATTCTACTAATCAATTTTATTCGCAAACACTCGAGAGGCTGATTAGTAGAATCGGGTGTGTAACTGCTTGGGCGGAACGAAAACCTGCATCCACATCGGCCCTTTCTGGAGAAGATTGAAGCCCCCTCCACTACACAGATCCCATCCTGTCTAAGCGCATGACACTGTATTCTACTTTACCAAAACTGAGCTACACTTTCTGCCAAGTGCTAAGCTATCCCACACCCTCGATACCGCCTTTGAGGACAAAGCAGTGTCTGCCTTTCGTATTGTCAAGATCCTTTGTGTGACACATAAAAACAAACTTTCAACTGAGAACATAGTTTTAGTGATCTCTAGTCTAGGCTATAGGTTCTTCCTCTGAAATATCCATAGGATCCACAAGGTTCCGACTCGTCTCCTTCCTGTTACTTCCAGTCCCCCGGTATGTGCCAGCAGAATGTTCCTGCTCATCTTATCTGCTCAATCTATCCCATTTATCATGCCTCTCCTCTGTCTGGCTATCACTGATAGCTCACATTATATTTAAAACCATGGTACCAGCCTACCAGGTTGTCCTGGGCTATGGAACCCTGTACCCTGCTAGACATCTCAGCTCTGCTGCTTCCGTTCCAGCTTTTATTCCCGTGAGACTGCCCAAACACACCCCTCCTGCCACCCCGTCTGCCCCTCCTGCCACCCCATCTGCCCCTCCTGCCCCTCCTGCCACCCCGTCTGCCCCTCCTGCCACCCCGTCTGCCCCTTCTGCCACCCCGTCTGCCCCTCCTGCCACCCCGTCTGCCCCTCCTGCCACCCCGTCTGCCCCTCCTGCCACCCCGTCTGCCCCTCCTACCACCCCGTCTGCCGATATGTTATAGCCCACCTTTAGACCTTATATCCTCCTCAGACTTAGCCATTAATTCTTGTCCCTTCTAGAGGACATGAGTCTCTGGTCTTAATATAGTATGATATGGGCTCATACAGTTTCTTATGCAGTAACTAGGACTTAATGAATCTACACCAGGACTGCATGGTAGATGTATGCTATGATAGCTGTCACTCCCTCATTGTTTGCCTGTTATAGCGTCTTTCCCCTCGTAATGACTTTAGTTTGTCTTCTTCACAAAGACATTATGCTTACCGAGACATTACTTTATGCAACTCCCCTCCCCTTCTAAGCTAAATAAGGTTTCTGTATCTACACAAAAAATGTTTCTTTACACATTGTTTTTGTTAGCCTGATTAGTAAGTGTTAGTTACAGTACAAGACACTCAATGTGTAAAATCTGAATGTCAATTATTCAGAATATGAATATAGTGCTTTTAAAGCAAGCACTTTAGATTACGCCTATGAATCAATTGTAGGTTATTAACTTATTTAATTAGACACATAATTAATGTTCCCAGTCCTATTTTTCTGAATTGATCAAATTTAAATGTTATACGACGTTAAATATGCTCAGTAATACACACATTTAACCAATGGACAAAATGTGCTATAAAATGGCTTCCATTTCTGTAGCCAGCATTGCAATGGGCGATCCTGTAGTGATGGAGGAGTTGGCGCACGGCGTCCTTTGGGGAAAACGCATCTTTTGGATCGCGCACAATTATTGGCTGAGACTGATGAATGGCTGGTTAGTCGTTTTCTGCTTTTTATAGAATTGCTAATCTGCCCTACTTAAGACAAAAAGAATAATCTTAAAGCTAAACTGCTCATTTAAATAAAAATAAAACGAGACAGAAGAGAGCAGTGACAGAGATGCTGATCAGATGGATGACCTATAGACACTGTTCAGATAGATAGACTCACTAGAAACACTGTGCTCAAAAGGCACATGTGTCTCTTTAAGAACGCCAGACCTGCTAAACTGCTACAGTGCTTTACAAATGACTACACATATTTCATCTGCAAATGTTTCAATTAATTTATTTAAATTGAACAAATAAATGGTGTGTCGTACTCATCCACGTGGTACTCATCCCTGTCGTACTCATCCACGTGGTACTCATCCCTGTAGTCCTCATCCACGTCGTACTCATCCACGTGGTACTCATCCACGTGGTACTCATCCCTGTCGTACTCATCCCTGTCGTACTCATCCACGTGGTACTCATCCACGTGGTACTCATCCCTGTCGTACTCATCCACGTGGTACTCATCCACGTGGTACTCATCCACGTGGTACTCATCCCTGTCGTACTCATCCACGTGGTACTCATCCACGTGGTACTCATCCACGTCGTACTCATCCCTGTCGTACTCATCCCTGTCGTACTCATCCCTGTCGTACTCATCCACGTGGTACTCATCCACGTGGTACTCATCCACGTGGTACTCATCCCTGTCGTACTCATCCACGTGGTACTCATCCACGTGGTACTCATCCACGTGGTACTCATCCCTGTCGTACTCATCCACGTGGTACTCATCCACGTGGTACTCATCCCTGTCGTACTCATCCACGTGGTACTCATCCCTGTAGTCCTCATCCACGTCGTACTCATCCACGTGGTACTCATCCACGTGGTACTCATCCCTGTCGTACTCATCCCTGTCGTACTCATCCACGTGGTACTCATCCACGTGGTACTCATCCCTGTCGTACTCATCCACGTGGTACTCATCCACGTGGTACTCATCCACGTGGTACTCATCCCTGTCGTACTCATCCACGTGGTACTCATCCACGTGGTACTCATCCACGTCGTACTCATCCCTGTCGTACTCATCCCTGTCGTACTCATCCCTGTCGTACTCATCCACGTGGTACTCATCCACGTGGTACTCATCCACGTGGTACTCATCCCTGTCGTACTCATCCACGTGGTACTCATCCACGTGGTACTCATCCACGTGGTACTCATCCCTGTCGTACTCATCCACGTGGTACTCATCCACGTGGTACTCATCCCTGTCGTACTCATCCACGTGGTACTCATCCACGTGGTACTCATCCACGTCGTACTCATCCCTGTCGTACTCATCCACGTCGTACTCATCCCCGTCGTACTCATCCACGTCGTACTCATCCCTGTCGTACTCATCCACGTCGTACTCATCCACGTCATACTCATCCCTGTCGTACTCATCCACGTCGTACTCATCCACGTCGTACTCACAGTTTCATGTATCGCTCACTTTCAAAATCAAGTGTCAGAGAGATTCTGTACAGTGGGATTTTCATTAATATGACTGCAGATAAGGCCACGGACAATGTACCCTACTGCTCTGAACCTAATTAGTTCTCTGGGTCTTATCTGTGTGCTTCGTCTGAGACAGTTAAAAGGGATTTGTGTTTCCAGCTTTGTTCAGAATAAATTAATTTAAACCTTTTCATCAGCGAGTTAGTGTCTGGCAGCAGAAATAATGCCCTTGTAGGGGAAGTATCTTCTTCAGTTACAGAGTAGACAAAAGGTTTTTAAAAAGGGAAGGCATGTTCATTTGAAATCAGTTTGGTTATCTTATTTGGTCATCTGTGAGGTTGCACAGAGCCATTTGTGAAATTTTTGTATCCGTTCAGGTGCACTTTGTCATCTACCTTATTCAAAAGGTTTAATTGAGTCTCCCTACCACCTTTCCTTCATTCTCTATGCCAGTGATTCTAAGCTCTGGCCTGGGGCCCCCTGCGTGTGCTCGGGCCTGGGGCCCCCTGCGTGTGCTCGGGCCTGGGGCCCCCTGCGTGTGCAACCACAATTGCAATCTCAGAATTTCACATTTTTCTTAAAGAGGAATTCCACCGAAAAATTATGTTTGATTTGTAGGAAGCATGGCTGTCCTCCTAATTAAAATGAGCTATCAGCCAACTCTTTACCTGTAGTGAGAGATATAACCCCAAACTACTGCACATGTTTCAGGTACCTGCTTTACTGTGGACTACAAAGGGCAGTTTATGGGAGTGTGACAACGCCAGTCACAGGTTGCCACTCCTACTTAATATAAACGGAGGGACTGAACATTACTATTAGTTCTGAAAGCCGTTCTTCGAGAGGTTAATGTCACTCGCTGACAAGCTAGCCAGTACAGTTCTACTGAAAAATGTCACCAACATTAGCTAGTCGGGAAACAGAAAAATATAGCCATTCGTCATCTACTTTGGGTATAGTGAAAACATACAACATTTTTCCACCTCTCGCTCGGAGTTCGGTCAACGCCTCCCCACGTGACAGCACTGTAGTTTTTCAAAAATTAGGAAGGGTAGAGGTATACATCATCTTGACGTATACCTCTACCAAATGTACATCTTTACCTGTCGATATCTCTGTTCACACATTATTTTGGCCAGCCACAAAAAAAGACGTAAGTAGTTGCGCCTAGATCCGTTAAATACGGTTAATGTTGTTTTTTCGGTGGAATTCCCCTTTAATTGGGTGCTTTTCAGGTTTAGTGGCATAATATACCCTCTTGATCCACATTATGCCAGAAATAGCTATGCATGCAATGCCATGAAGAATTAAAGCCCCATATTCACATTGTGGTAAATTGCAAACTACTACATAAAGAAGTAAAAAATGTTTCAACTGAGATTGAGTCTGAATCAATAGGCTCCTAACTGGAATTCAAAAACACTTCAAAGTGTTCAACAACCTTGAAGCCTAAGTAGGAGCCTATTGATTCACATCAGTCTTTAAATTTCAGTTAAAAATTTATGTTTTTGTTTGCAATATAGCACAATAAGCACAATGTAAACATGGGACTTTATTCTTCATGGCATGTATAGCTATGTCTGATATAATGTGGCTCAAGAGGGTAAATAATCCCTCGAAACATAAAAAGCACATAATTAAGAAAAATTTACAGCTTGTTAAAATTCTGGGATTGCAGTTGTGGTTGCAACAAATACCAGCATGCACAGGGGAAACCAGGACCGAGTTTCAGACCACGGCTCTATGCTATTACCAGCATGCACAGGGAAAACCAGGACTGAGTTTCAGGCTCTATGCTATTACCAGCATGCACAGTGAAAACCAGGACCGAGTTTCAGACCACGGTTCTATGCTATTACCAGCATGCACAGGGAGAACCAGGACCGAGTTTCAGACCACTGCTCTATGCTATTACCAGCATGCACAGGGGAAACCAGGACCGAGTTTCAGACCACGGCTCTGTGCTATTACCAGCATGCACAGGGGAAACCAGGACCGAGTTTCAGACCACGGCTCTATGCTATTACCAGCATGCACAGGGGAAACCAGGACCGAGTTTCAGACCACGGCTCTATGCTATTACCAGCATGCACAGGGGAAACCAGGACCGAGTTTCAGACCACGGCTCTATGCTATTACCAGCATGCACAGGGGAAACCAGGACCACCGCTCTATGCTCTTGTAAATGCTTCTATGCATTGATGTTGCAAAACTGTATGATCATTATTTACTGTACCATTACTGGAACACACGCAAGATGCAAACCTTACGGGTTACGGAGGTAACCCTGGTTCTATGAATACGGTCAACACGCCATGGTATGGGTCATCCTCGTTGGGAGGAGGAGCCGTTAAGAGACTGAATAGCAAAATCAGTCTCTTAACGTCACGCCATAAATATGGCGCTTGTACGCCGCCCGACCTCTTTTGCCGACTTGAGAGCACTTGCCGTCCTGAGGACGCAAGGTTCCCCGCCTGACCACGCAGCGTGGCGTGTTGACCGTATTCATAGAACCAGGGTTACCTCATCTCTCATATGCAGAGCTACATTGTAGCATTGCTTGTTACCACTAATGATAGTTAGCAAGTTACTTTACTAGCAAACATGATTTTACCTGGCTGGCTAATATACACAAATCATGCAACTAATTTGGTTCTTATATATCCCTTAAGGTATATATTCGCAAAAACATTTAATTCTCATCATGATAGAAAACACAGTCACTTGGGCCTTCTGGACATACAATATGCATATACTTATTACTTTGTGAATTCCAGAGATACAGGTGTCTTTTGCCCTCGTTTTTGGATTGAAGTTGGGCAGTAGCTACTATAAGTGGGATTTGTGACGTCACTAATCCCATACCAATCACAAGACTGAGTCGCTTGTCCCTCCCACCAGCATTTGTCAAAACGAATGTGTCCCTGCATTAATGCCTTACTCGAACACAGCCAGTGAGTTAGCTAGCCCTGTGGATTTCAGTAACGTTGCGCGTATCTAATCGTTAGATATTAATGTCACATATGCCTTCTCATCACTGCGGTCGTCAGTGCTGGGTGCGTTTTTTTTTTAAGGCACAGAGCTGAAGCGGAGCTTTAGTTGACAGGGTAACCAACCAAACAATTCCATGGCATTCAACCATAAAAATGCATTCAACATGCAAGCTACCCAACATCAACTAGCTAGCTAACTAGCAACAATACCCACGTCTTTATTGGAAGAAACAAATGTAATAAAGTTAAGAAGTGTGGTTTATTATTACATGGAAACTTAGTATGTTGAAACCCACCATGCCGTCACCACCTGTGAAGCCAGAGAACGCGGGTTACCTGGCTGTGGAATTTTAGGCTTTGTTCTCTGGGGCTTTAAGTATTTGTACAGCAACACCATATACATAATAAGTAGACATGATGGTGGGCATTGAGACATATTTTACATCTCTGACAAGGTTATACAAAGTCAGGTAAAACATACAGATTGTGGCATTATGGCAGAAATGGAATTAGATACTGAAGAAAGGAATGCTAATGACTAGGGTATATACACATTTTCATGTTTAATAATCCCACATCGGCAGTCTTTATTATTTTATAAAGACTATAATGCAAGCATTAGCCGACATGTTTTCTTCACATAATCAGTTTGGTGAGGTAGATTTAGTGATTGAGGGACTCAAACAGTGCTTATGAAGAAAACAAAAATCTAAAAGTTAAGGAAAAATGTCGATTGAATTCCAGCCAATATATTTCAGTGATATGTATGTACTTCATTGTTGCCAATTTTGGAACACCACTGCTCCTTTATTAATCAAACTAATATAATATTGTAGTCATTTATTTATTTATTAACTTTTAATTATACAGGGTAGGTTGACTGAGCATGTGCTCTTTTACAGAAACGCCCTGTGAACAGCCCCCAAACCCAAGCAGACACACAGGTGAACATGCAAACTCCACAGAAAGGAACCTGGGACCTTCTTGCTGTGAGGCGACAGTGCTATCCACTGCACCACCATGCTGCTTACATATAACAAAAAAACATACTTAACTTGGATATACATATTGAGACAGACAGTGCAGCGGGACATCTGCATATTCTGCTGAAAATACTCTTTCCATTGAGAGCTACGCCTCCGCTATCGTTTTTTTAAGTGGGTGTATTTTCTGTGATATGTGGATCAGTATCAGCTTGGGCAGACGGTATACTTCTCAGCTACACCTGAACCCTGCCCACTTGGGTAACATTAATGTCCTTCCTGCTTTGAGTTACAACACAAGCATATGGTCATTTTAGGAGTCTTGTAAAAGTGCCAAATGTGACTCTTAATATCACAAAAGCACATGTGGAAGGCTGGCTTCCACACTGAAACTGGCCAACTCACTCTCAAACCTCACTCTCAAACCTCCAACAGTGAAAGCTGGATTTCCTCTTCTATATTTTAGGTTATAAGTTTGCTCCCCCGGCAAAAACGGGAAAAAAAAGGACAGGTGCAGTCGTACCTGATGTTGTGCAGGTGAACTTGGCCTTGGGGTCGCACGCCCTGCGGGTGCCATGGCAACCGGTCTCATCGCCTCCATCCTCGCAGTCGTCATCGCCATCGCAGCGCCAGAGCTCCGGGATGCACGTGCCTTCGGCGCCGCAGTGAAACTCCTCCCCGCTGCAGTCGCTGGCCGGAAGCAGCGCTGCGAGCCAATCAGGAGAAAGGTAAAGATCGCCTCGCCTACAGCCCACACACCCCCTCTGATGATGCGGCCCATCAATCACAAAGTGGTCAAAGTGAAGCGCGTCAGAAGTGCCAGCTTGCTGTGTAGACGTTAGCGGACGCGGGCAGTTAGTGGGCGTTTAAAAGCGGCGCCTACAAATCTCCATTATGATTATCATGTACCACTGATGGCACGGGCTGACATTTCAATTTAAAAGCCGGTGTTATCTCCACACTGCCTGACTGATCACAGAATGACATTTACATGCAGGGCCAAGCGTGGCATACCACTACCTTCTGCCCTCCAAGGAACAGCGATGCACTCTCACAGCAGTCATACAGTGACAGGAGAGAGAAATTAAAGGGGAAAGTTGGCTTAGGTCTATTTTCCTTATCTCCATGCCAATGACAGCAACATGGTGAAGATGAGACGGCTGCATGCCAGCGTTGGATTGCTAGCAGTGAACTACCCAGATTAAGCCAGATTCAATGTGTTTGGTCATTAACTTTGATTTGAAATTCATTAAGACACTGGACTATCAACTATCATTAAATCCTTACACATGGACCCAATCAATATTTTCTTTAACTTCGATTTAAATAAATGTATATTTTTTCACAGTAACAATAGTCAAAAGGTCACTGTAAAATGTCCATCATAATGGACCATGTGAATTTGAGTAGCATTACATGTTGAAACATCCCCCCACCACACCACATCTCATTCATCAAAAACGAATGCAATATTTTTACTCAGTTCATATATCTTGTACGGCTTTCCCTCCACAGTCAACAGACCTTAACCCCATTGAACATCTATGGGAACATTTGAAAAGGGAGAAGGCAAAACATTCTGTAACATCACAGGACACCCTCTGGAATGCACTCAAAGAGTGCTGGAATAATGTGGATTTTCTGATTCTGCACGAAGAATTCCTTGTAGAATCAATGACAGACAGAATACAATACTTTAAATGGTGGACATTCCAAATATTGAGAAATATTGACTTCTGAATTATGTAATCTTGCTTGAAATATATGAACTAAGTAAAAAAATTGTGTTTGTTTTTGATGATAAAAACAAACAGATCTTAGTCGTGTTCCAGGACTTTTGGAGCCCACAGTATATAATATGAAGAACTCTGGACAGTATCCTGAGTGATCATAGTTTCTCTTCTGAGCTTCAGGGCTATGTCATGCTCAGACACCGCATCCTACAGTGTGTACCTTGGTGGTGGAGCACACTCCCAGCACAGACAGAACCAGGGAAGCAGCTAAAGAAGAGCTTTGGAGGGATAGCTTCCTCATTGTAGTGTCAAGCCAGTGAGCCTTAATTAGAGCAGATTAGCGGACTCAAGCCCGGTGGGTGCATTCCTGAACAGATTTAATCCAGTTGGTGTGCGCATTACGAGGACACTGATATGTTCAAATGAGTTTGCTGCTCTCCAAAGACAGTACTTCAGGATCGACTCTTAAAAAGCAGCTGTACTTTCTTTTCACTGTTCATGTTGCTATTGTGCAATATTGTGCATGGTGTCATAATATTTTGTCCAATTAAATATGCAGAAGTGGATACTTAACACACCATGACCATATTCCATAGTGAACACATTTATTATAATTATAAAAAATTTTTTTATCAACATTAAAACCAAATGTTAAATTATTTCAGGTCAACGTTGAGGGCAGTGTTGACTGAATCCAGGTCAAAGGGTTTTTTGGACATGAGGGGTGCATCCCAAGAGTGCATCCCAATAATCTTTACTCCACACCTCCCTGCCTCCACTCCCCCACTACCACTCCTCTACTACCCGGGAAGTATGTGGAGGAAGGGAGGAGAGGATGGGAGTGGAGGAAAGGAGCCGTGAAAAAAATTGGGACAGCGAATCTGCTTCACCGTCATCAAAATCGCCGTCAACTATTGATGAAGTTGCCCTATCATAACTTTGACTGACGCTGAGCCCACAAATATTCCCAAAGCCAATCACAGATCTTCCATGGCTCAGCCCATTTAAAGGGTAGCAATGCACTAAAACAACTTATTTTAGATGAAACCTCTAGTGGTAAAATGTTAGGTACTGCACGTTCAGTCTGTGATTGGCGAGAAATTTCCTCCAGCTGACGTATTACCCGCGGTGACGAAATAGAAACCTGTACAGCTAAGCCCATAGATATATCTACGGCTACGCCCACTGATAATTCATGGCTACACCCTGAAGTTTTGGAGCGAGGGCGGGCAGAGCAGTGGTTGATCTGCCGGAGAGAAGATAGAGAGAGCGAGCGAGTGATATAGCTAGCTTACAGTTTTGCTTTTTTGAATCTAGTTATAGTGGCCTATTTATAGCTTGATAGTCCCTTGTTTTTTGATAGTTTGTTTTTCAGTCTAGCTTAGCAAGTAGCTAGCTAGTTAATAAAATATATATATATATAGGCTACTTTATTAAATATAAATATACAGTATAAAGCAAATGAAAACTACGTATCTGACAGGGACGTGGGGAGGTACTCTCTGCGTTGCATGCACGGTGTGGATATTTCCTGTATTTTTATGTTAAAACAAAACAAAATGTAACGTTCTGACAAGGTAAGTAAAGTATCAACTGTTTACTTTGTTCACACTGTGCCCTTGCTGGCCTGTTTATGTCAAATATGTTTTGTAAACAAACTATTACTCGCGCTGCACGACACTGTTCAGTGTGAGCTGCAGTGCTGACTGTGGACGAGAGCAGTAAATTAACATTTTGTTGGTTATTAATAAAGTCACTTTTGAAATGGAAACCAATATTGTTGATATTTTGAACACTTCTGAAAAGAGCTGCCCGTATTTTCATGCCTGCCATTATCTATTAAAATCATTAGCCACCAGTTATTTGTCTGATTCAAGTTTATTTCATTCCTGAATTTAGCTTTTCACATAATGACTGTGTACATACAAATTCAGCAAGGTGCTCATTTTACAACAGTTAAACAGTCACTGAGACACCCCACACACTTACAACTGACTGCAGGAGAAATGCATAGATAGATAGCCTACCACAATTTCTTAAATTATGCGTAAGTCGTGTTGCATGATCTTGTGGCACTTAATGCAGTTTTTCTGTCTTACTAGCTTTGATAGCCTAATTAAGCTACGTTAGCATTCATTTATGGTTAGCTCTCATCTTAATTTGTATTATTTTTTTACTGCAGAAGTTTTTTCACATTTTTCGTGCTCACACTCAGATATTTATATGCACCCAAAGAAAAGAAAATACATATATTCTTCCACAGAGAAAATTGGGCGATAGCACAAAGTAAAAGATTCAACGTTAGGTTGACTTCAAAATAATGGTTTAAACACTCAAATCCACCCCGATAGACTGTGGTGGTATTTTCTTTTCTTTGGGTGCACTGTGGAGTGTGCTTAAGTGCGTTTGGTAGTGGATGCTATCTGATACCATTAGGTTGCGCTAGCATTACTGGATGTCCATACGAAAGACGGCATGGAATCAGATGAAAATAGTAAATTAGATATTACGTCCAAAATTCCGAAATAACCCTGTAAGGGCAGTGTTGATTGTGAACCCATGTCAAAGTTAAGGGCAGTGTTGATTTAATCCAGGTAAAAGTTAAGGGCAGTGTTGATTGAATCCAGGCCAAAGTTAAGGGCAGTGTTGATTGAATCCAGGCCAAAGTTAAGGGCAGTGTTGATTGAATCCAGGCCAAAGTTAATGACAGTGTGGACTGAATCCAGGCCTATACCCATGTGCTTGCAGCTGCAGCCCAGATGGAGGCGCATGCTGATTCACTGACCTGTTCCGGCGCAGGTGGTGTTCTCGTCGCTGAAGTCCCCACAGTCGTTGTCGCCGTCACAGGCCCAGTGGTCCGGGATGCACTTCCCGCTGGAACACTGGAACTGGGCGTGGGAGCAGGAGTGCACACAGCCCACCTCATCACTGCCATCCCCACAGTCATCATCTGCATTTACAACAGAGCGGAACAAGCGGGGACCTCATCACTGCCAACCCCACAGTCATCATCTGCATTTACAACAGAGCAGAACAAGAGGGGACCTCATCACTGCCAACCGCACAGTCATCATCTGCATTTACAACAGAGCGGAACAAGAGGGGACCTTATCACTGCCAACCCCACAGTCATCATCTGCATTTACAACAGAGCGGAACAAGCGGGGACCTCATCACTGCCAACCCCACAGTCATCATCTGCATTTACAACAGAGCGGAACAAGCGGGGACCTCATCACTGCCATCCCCACAGTCATCATCTGCATTTACAACAGAGCAGAACAAGCGGGGACCTCATCACTGCCAACCCCACAGTCATCATCTGCATTTACAACAGAGCGGAACAAGCGGGGACCTCATCACTGCCAACCCCACAGTCATCATCTGCATTTACAACAGAGCAGAACAAGAGGGGACCTCATCACTGCCAACCCCACAGTCATCATCTGAATTTACAACAGAGCGGAACAAGCGGGGACCTCATCACTGCCAACCCCACAGTCATCATCTGCATTTACAACAGAGCGGAACAAGCAGGGACCTCATCACTGCCAACCCCACAGTCATCATCTGCATTTACAACAGAGCAGAACAAGCGGGGACCTCATCACTGCCAACCCCACAGTCATCATCTGCATTTACAACAGAGCGGAACAAGCGGGGACCTCATCACTGCCATCCCCACAGTCATCATCTGCATTTACAACAGAGCGGAACAAGCAGGGACCTCATCACTGCCAACCCCACAGTCATCATCTGCATTTACAACAGAGCAGAACAAGAGGGGACCTCATCACTACCAACCCCACAGTCATCATTAAGGAACTGGGTTTGTAACCGAAAGGTTGCAGGTTCGATTCCCAGGTAGGACACTGCCGTTGTACCCTTGAGCAAGGTACTTCACCTGCATTGCTTCAGTATATATCCAGCTGTAAATGGATACTATGTACAAATGCAAAAATGCTGTGTAAGTTGCTCTGGATAAGAGCGTCTGCTAAATGCCTGTAATGTAATGTAATCTGCATTTACAACAGAGCGGAACAAGCGGGGACCTCATCACTGCCAACCCCACAGTCATCATCTGCATTTACAACAGCGCGGAACAAGCGGGGACCTCATCACTGCCAACCCCACAGTCATCATCTGCATTTACAACAGAGCGGAACAAGTGGGGACCTCATCACTGCCAACCCCACAGTCATCATCTGCATTTACAACAGAGCGGAACAAGAGGGGACCTCATCACTGCCAACCCCACAGTCATCATCTGCATTTACAACAGCGCGGAACAAGCGGGGACCTCATCACTGCCAACCCCACAGTCATCATCTGCATTTACAACAGAGCGGAACAAGTGGGGACCTCATCACTGCCAACCCCACAGTCATCATCTGCATTTACAACAGAGCGGAACAAGCGGGGACCTCATCAAGCAGGGGAGGGCTCAGGTTACTGGGCAGTGGGGCGGGATGTGACCAGGGAAAGGTAGAGATTACCAAATGGCAAGGGGGCAGGATGTGACATGGGAGAGGTAGAAATGACCAGTGGGCAGGGGGGCAGGATGTGACATGGGAGAGGCTAAGATTACCAGCCAGTAGGGGGCGGGATGTGACCAGGGAGAGGTAGAGATTACCAGCGGGCAGGGGGGGCGGGATGTGACCAAGGAGAGGCTCAGATTACCAGCAGGCAGGGGGGTGGGATGTGACCAAGGAGAGGTAGAGATTACTAGCGGGCGGGATGTGACCAGGGAGATGCTCAGATTACCAGCAGGCAGGGGGGCGGAATGTGACCAGGGAGAGGCTCAGATTACGAGCAGCCAGGGGGGTGGGATGTGACCAGGGAGAGGCTAAGATTACCAGGCAGGGGGGCAGGATGTGACCAGGGAGAGGCTAAGATTACCAACGGACAGGGGGGCAGGATGTGACTTGGGAGAGGCTCAGATTACCAGCAGGCAGGGGGTGGGGGGGCGGATGTGACCAGGGAGAGGCTAAGATTACCAGGCAGGGGGGCAGGAAGTGACCAGGAAGAGGCTAAGATTACCAACGGACAGGGGGGCAGGATGTGACTTGGGAGAGGCTAAGATTACCAGCGGACAGGGGGGCAGGATGTGACGTTGGAGAGGCTAAAATTACCAGTGGGCAGCGGGGTGGGATGTGACTAAGGCATCATACCACCATGTCTGTTCTGCACCTTACCAGCAAAAATCCATCTTCATACCATACAGGTCCATACAAAGTAAATAAAAATAACTAACTGTTTTAGTTTAGGAAATAATAAGTGGAACCATGTGCAGGAGTACACTCAACCTGAGTAACAGTATAAAGGGGAGGGGCCTCACCTGAGTCACAGAGTAAAGGGGAGGAGCCTCACCTGAGTCGCAGTGCCACTTCATACTGATGCATTTCCCATTGGAGCAGCTGAACTGGGTGAGTGGTTCACAGGTTGGGAATGCTGAAAACACAAAGAAAAGACACCCTCCACTCAAAAAACTGGTTAATCTTGGAAGCATGACTATACTATAAACTATGAACTATATAGATTGATATTTGTGCAGAACTTGTTGTTTTAACATTCTTACATTCTAAAGGCAGAGCTTCTTCATACTTTTTATCGTGCATACAGAAATCTGAGTTGGAACCGTGCCCGTACGAGCACAATTTATGACGTCAGAAATTTGTAGAACCATTTGTAGATCCACAACGCTAAGATATGCAAGTTACAGGAGAGCGTTGTGGTAAACTGAAACAGTGCACATAAAGCTGGCAAGTTAGACATTGTTGTGACAGTTGGTTTGTTAAAATGACAGACTGTGCAGTTTTAGGATGCAATCCTGAGGTAGTGGCTTTGTTACACTAGTTACCAAAGGAGTCCAATTAAAAACAATGGATGGATTTTATTTCTGAAAAATGCTGTGGATGTGCTTGATAGCATAGAGAGAATCCGTGTTTGTAGCGCATTGTACAGATGACTGCTTCAGAAACGAATGGGGCGGCTGTGGCTCAGGAGGTAGAGCGGGTCGTCCGCTGATCGCTGGGTTGGCGGTTCGATCCCCGGCTCCTCCTGTCCACATGTCGAAGTGTCCTTGGGCAAGACACTGAACCCCAAATTGCTCCCAATGAGCAGGCTAGCACCTTGCATGGCAGCTGCCGCCATTGGTGTGTGAATGTGTGTGTGAACGGGTGAGTGAGAGGCCATTGTAAAGCGCTTTGGATAAAGGCGCTATATAAGTGCAGTCCATTTACCATTTACGAAGCAAAAGTCGATGGGTTTAGAATCCGTATATACTGGGACTGTGGGACAACCGCAGAAAGAGGGAGTCAGGATGTAATAGTTATCAATTTGTTTGACCGATGTCTGAAATGTCAGTAACTTTCGTTATCTACACTTCATAGGTCGCTTATCTATTGTATCTAGCTCATTGCTAAATAAATTGTTGGCTGGTTACATTTGTGGTGTGTATTTACAATTGTAGGCCTACAGAGATCTCGGCAAATGTAATTTAGGCTACGGTTACACTTGTCACTTCATGCGACTTCTGGAATCAGAATATCAACATCCGATCACATCAGGCCAGATTTGAGTTGTGTCCACATTTGACACATTTGCAAGTAGGCTATTGCACTTCTGGGTGCATCGGCTGTTTCAGTGGAGAGGAGGGTAGGCTATGGGTCCGTGAACGTAGCCAGCACTGCTGGTGGAACCATATTTTGGTTAATTAATTTCACGGATTCCGACTGGATTTTCTATTTCGTATGCGAAAGCACAACTTCAACTACATTTGTGAACTCAGAGCAGTGTCTTTACCATCAGCATTCTCATCTCCATACGCCCTTTTCTGCTGTCAATTTGCATATTCATAGATTCTGCCATTCTCAATGAGTGTAAAGGTGTAGAGATGATACTAAGCTATTTTCAGTAGTTAATTGAAATTTTTTTGGTGGAAAAAAGACATATTGAACAAATTACCATTCAATATAGAATATTTTTTTAACAGTTTGAAATATGTATGGAGAGGTACTTTAAACTGCCAAAACCTACTCATGTCCCTGCTTTCAGTCTGAAAAAAAGAACCTCACCATTTCACATGCAAGGTTTTTTATTTTCATTAAGCCTTGAAATACTTATCTAACCACACTTTCCCACTCATTTTTGAAGTAAGGCTTCAAAATATTATGATACATGAGATATCATATTCACAACTGCAATTTAAGGTGAACCTTACAGAGGTTTTCAAAAAAGCATGTAGATTCCAGTAATTCTCACAGCAGCAGTAGTAGCTTTTTATTAATATCTTTTTAGACGTGAAAAAATGACAGAACAAATGCACACATATATCCAAACAAGCCTAAACACAATGAATATGCCGGTCTATACAGTGCCTGAAAATAATGATATCTATGAAAATATGATGATCATTATTAATGATATGTCATTATTAATATAAGCAGGCCAGGGGTGCTGCGGTAAACGTGAAGAATGTTTAACGCACATTTTAGCATTTGCATGGTCTTTAAGGATGTTTGGTTTTGAGTCTCACTGGCAGCTCACATTTCCTCAATCTGGTAATAAGACTGTAAATCTTCCTCCTACTGGTCACCAATGCTTTGCAAAACAAGATCAATTCTGCTTCTAAATGAACAGCATGTCTGATTTCAAAAACAAGAAATAAACCCTCATAAACACTCTTGATCATTGGCTATGCACATGTAGTTCTATCAGTGTAAGAGTGTGCATGAAGGGGGAAGCATATAAGCGCTCTCCCAAAGGGAGGATTTGTACACGACTGCCCACTTAAAAGGGATACATGCACACAGGATTCATGGGTAATACGGAGGAGAGCTGTCCACTTTAAAATGTGTTCATTAATTAACACAAGATGGCTAGAAAACAAGTGATTCTACACTTTTTGATCGCAGTTCGCAGGAAGCCAAGGAAAGGCTGGACTGTGTTCAACCAAGGTTGTCTAATTATCATATTGCTAACAAGTGCAATTTATCACCGTTTCCCCTTTCCATCCATTCTTCTCTTCATTATATAACTCCTGGTTGATGTGTAAATACTGCAATAAATAAACTATTTGTACAAACTTTAAATCAGGAGACAGTTTAATCCAATCACCAAACTTTGAAATATGCAAAGGATACTTTTTTGTACATATTTTTCCACTTGTTTGGGTGGGTACTGGGGCAGTTTATCAGCAGTGGGGTAGTATGCACTATACTCTGCCCCAGTGCTGTGAGTGGGTACTGGCGCAGTTAATCAGCAGTGGGGTAGTATGCACTATACTCTGCCCCAGTGCTGTGAGTGGGTATTGGGGCAGTTTATCAGCAGTGGGGTAGTATGCACTATACTCTGCCCCAGTGCTGTGAGTCAAAGTCAAAGTCAAAGTCAAAGTGTTTTTATTTATCAAGTGCACAGTATAACACAAGGTCATTCTGAACAATGAAATTCTTAGGACATGGCAAGCAACAACTATGTAGTAGGCATTAAAAACAAACAAAAACAAAAACATATATCAAATAAGGGCAAGAATAACAAATATAAATATACATAGCGGTGAAACACTAGCAGCAGTTCCAGATATGGACAGTAGGAGTATTAAATATAAAGTGTGGAGGTGCCGATAGACATGTGCAATAGATTAAATTAAGGTGATGTACATTGAATGTACATAAGAAGTGCCTAGAGCATACAATGAGGTGCGATGAATGCGATTAATGCTGCTGGTTGAGAAGCCTGATGGCCTGGGGGAAAAAACTGTTTGTGAGTCTGGTAGTCCGTGCCCGAATGCTCCGGTAACGTCTACCAGACGGCAGCAGCGAGAACAGTCCATAGCCTGGGTGGCTGTAGTCTTTTATGATTTTCTGTGCTTTCTTAAGGCATCGCGTGTGGTAGATGCCTTGCACAGAGGGGAGGTGGCAGCCAATGATGCGCTCCGCTGTCTTCACCACCCTCTGGAGGGCCTTGCGATCAGCAGCGGAGCAGCTGCCATACCAGGTAGTAATGCAGCCAGTGAGAATGCTCTCAATGGTGCACCTGTAAAAGTTGGTGAGAGTTTTGGCAGACATGCCAAACTTCTTGAGTCTCCTCAGGAAGTATAGGCGCTTTTGGGCAGTTTTTACTGCCGCGACCGATTGCCTGGACCAGGATAGGTCATCGCTGATGAACACACCGAGGAACTTGAAGCAGGAGACTCTCTCCACTTCAGCTCCATCGATGTGAATGGGGGCGTGACCCCCCCCCCCTGTCGCTTCCTGAAGTCCACGATCATCTCCTTAGTCTTGCAGACGTTGAGAGAGAGGTTGTTGTCCTGGCACCATGTTGCTAAGATGCTGACCTCCTCTCTGTAGGCGGTCTCATCGTTGTTGGAGATGAGACCCAGGATGGTGGTGTCGTCTGCAAACTTAAGGATGGCGTTGGAGCTGCGCGTGGCCACACAGTCGTGTGTGAACAGGGCGTACAGGAGGGGACTGAGTACGCAGCCCTGAGGGGCTCCGGTGCTCAGGGTCAGTGCAGAGGAGAAGCGGTTACCCATTCTCACCACCTGGGGTCTGCCCGTCAGGAAGTCCAGGATCCAGTTGCAAAGGGAGGTGTTAAGACCCAGGATCCTGAGCTTGGGAATGAGCTTAGCGGGCACAATTGTGTTGAATGCTGAGCTGTAGTCTATAAACAGCATCCTCACGTATGTGTTACCCTTATCCAGGTGGGAGAGGGCGGTGTGCACTGTCAGGGTGATGGCGTCGTCCGTAGATCTGTTGGGACGGTATGCAAATTGAAGGGGGTCCAAGGTGTCAGGAAGGGAGGAGCAAATATGGGTTCTGACTAACCGCTCGAAGCACTTCATGATGATGGAGGTCAGTGCTACAGGGCGGTAGTCATTCAGGCAGGTGATGGAAGGTTTCTTTGGTACGGGGACAATGGTTGTCTGTTTGAAGCAGGTGGGGACTGCAGACTGTTTCAGGGAGAGGTTGAATATAGAGGTAAATACCTCCGCTAGCTGGTCAGTGGGTATTGGGTATTGGGTATTGGGGCAGTTTATCAGCAGTGGGGTAGTATGCACTATACTCTGCCCCAGTGCTGTGAGTGGGTACTGGGGCAGTTTATCAGCAGAGGGGTAGTATGCACTATACTCTGCCCCAGTGCTGTGAGTGGGTACTGGGGCAGTTTATCAGCAGTGGGGCAGTTTATCAGCAGTGGGGTAGTATGCACTATACTCTGCCCCAGTGCTGTGAGTGGGTACTGGGGCAGTTTATCAGCAGTGGGGTAGTATGCACTATACTCTGCCCCAGTGCTGTGAGTGGGTACTGGGGCAGTTTATCAGCAGTGGGGTAGTATGCACTATACTCTGCCCCAGTGCTGTGAGTGGGTACTGGCGCAGTTTATCAGCAGTGGGGTAGTAGGCACTACTCTGCATATTGTGCCATTACATTATGTAGCTGAGGGTGTGAAGGCTCAGATTATCCCATAGAGAGAGTGGAGACGAGACTGAGAGCTATTCTAGGCCCTTCTGCGATTCTCTGTTATCTAAAGAGCGCAGTAGGACCCATCAGCTTTCATTGGCATTGCGTCAGACTCCTTTACGAAGCCACTACAGCATTGTGGCTTCAAACAGAAGCAGAGTCCCAAGAAAAACACAAACAGCTCTCATCTCTCTCTGCATATATCACTGCAGCCATCATACTTTCTCACAAGCAAACAGAGTGATGGAAACATGCAGGTAAAACAGATTTGGGAAAAGAAATGTGCCAAGCTATCCTCAGATGGTTCAGACCTTGGTTATGCACATTTGTTTGAAATCCTGTGCCACAAGGGGGGAAAATAACATCTTGAAGCCGATGCTGAATAAAGATCAGGGTGTACGCGTACATAATACAGGCGGCACAGAAATGAGCGTGTTGATTCAAACAGCTTTCTGGAGATAAGCCAAGGGCTTGAAGGAAAATCGACACAAATCTTTAAGCGTTCGTTTAAGTCGCAGGACGTGCCTTGAGATGCCTAAACGCTTCATCAGCCATCCTTTCTAAAGGCCAGATTGAAGCCACAACTATTGAAGTGCGCAACAAAGGGAAAACTAGAAAACAAACAAAACAAAAAAACAGTAGAGATCCAGAGATGGTCTGGGTAACAAGATGGTCATGTTTTTTTGAGTGATGGAATGTGTAGCGAAAGTCTGAACATCCAATAACAGATTATTGCTTTAATCTTAGCCAATGTGAAATGCAGCTAAATGACTCGGTTTTTCATTGTGTTGAATTGCTAACTGATAGAGGTGAGATCAGAACATCGTTTTGCAGACTACATTTGTTCCAGGAGACATATAGGCAGAGGAGTTGTTACAGAGGGTCACCGTTAACCAAAATAGATACTTGTTGACATAGATAGAAACAAGTCTTCTGTATTGCTTGTCTAACTTTAGTGGAAGGTTATGCACCATTACATTAGTGGAAAATGGCTGGAATTCACACAAGCCTTATTTTATCATATCTTCTGGACAGATTTATTTAACTCTTAAAGTGTCTGTGCTATCTTACACCCGGCGTTAAGCAGCGCTAACCCAAACGCAAGTGTCTTTGCTATCTTACACCCGGCGCTAAGCAGCGCTAACCCAAACGCAAGTGTCTTTGCTATCTTACACCCGGCGCAGGGTCATTATAGCACCCAGCGCTCACGTCGTTTAAACACCAAGTGATCTTGCGCCCATAGCAAGTTAACTGGGCGGGTTGGTTTTAAGATGAGGTGTGGTCAGGATAATGTTTGGCGCATTGCTAACTTGAGCCAGCAGAAAGCGATTGCGCTAAAACCGCCACAAACCTGGTCTTAAAATCACGTCGCAGTTGTTTAAATGTTATTTTAATGGTGCATATAAGTGCGTCTACATAGGCGTGTGCACAACGCGCGTACACCCTCCTGTCTGTTACACACAGGGGCGCGCACAAGCATGACTAAAAATATCAAGATTACAATGTGAAATATTATAATTGTGTAGGCTATATCAAAAAATGCATAATAATAAAAGGGTCCATAGGTCAAAAACCACATACCTGTCCCTCAGCAAAGGGGAATGCAGCATTAGATTGCTTTCAGCCCACTCCATCAACATCCATCCAGGCGATGTGAGATGGTAGCTACGTGTAAGGTTACATGTAGACCATTTGCAATTATCCTGGATCAAGCTATGACTTAGATATATATATATATATTTGCCAATAGTTCCTGTAGCCTAATCTTCCAGGCGGACAATCTTCTGTTCTCTTTGCTGATAACACTTATATCGCAAATTGTCATTTACACCTAATGCGTAAATTGTCATTCAATAGAAAACTTCTGAAAATGCGCTTCAGATGTCATTACAATACAGATCTCTACATCTAGGCCTACAGCCTGTAAGTAAATAGAATGATTTTGACTGAAAAAAGTTCAAAACCTTGTCCAGTGAATATTTCATGAATTGTTTTTCAAATAGCCTAGGCCAGGGGTTCCCAAACTTTTCCATGCCAAGGACCCCCAAATAGCCGTAGCCTCTGGCTGGGGCCCCCCTATTGCGAAATGGCTTATAAAAAAAAACATTTAAATTACACTGGCAAATATAAAAAAAATCAAACATACAGCTTCTTGATACACAACACAATACTTTTGACCCTATTTTGATTCCATAATCGGGCCTTTGGCAGTTCAACGTAACGCTTTGACTGACAGGCAGACGGTTAGTTATTGGCTGCGATTGAAAGAAGGGCATGGCAAAGACCTCATTTCGATATGAAAGGACTTATAACAATTTATGTTTTATTTTAAACCGGCACAATAATCTTATGAATTGAATTGAAATGTATTTTTTAATAAATTTTATTTTTTCCTCTCCCTTCCAATTGGCCCCCCTGGCGCCCCCTGGCGGCCCCCACTTTGAAAACCCCTGGCCTAGGCTACCTTCGATGTGCATAAGTTTTTTTTGATAGCTTATGGTTAAAAAATTGATATTAATAAAAATTTCACCTTTTTAACAGAATTTTAACCTCATTCTTCGTCCTTCATATTTTTTTAATTAGTGACCATGTTTCCATACTCTCATCTTATTAAAACCTTGCTGATTTCACCTGTTATACCATAACTGATCAAAACTATTTAAAAAAGAACTAAGAGTCTAATTAGAAATTAAAACAAATTTACAGCACATTACACAATTCATTCACAATTTATTTTTATGCCATTCTCTGCATGTGCACTTTAACTTCTTGCAGGAGCAAGTCTGTTTCACCTGCTGTAAATCACACTTCTCGGGAAAGTGGACTTGTTTTAAAGCGTTTAAGGGTTTCTTCTCCTGACTTTTTCTATAGTTCTATAGAAAAATTAGTCAGGAGAAAGAACCCTTGCAGTGATCCATCCACATCTACTCCATATCTGGCCGTAGAGCGATGGTTTGGGGCTCGTTCGATAGCTCAGACCCTTGATAACTTACATCCATTTAGCCAGCCATGTGTTCCATACTGTACCAGTGTAATTTACGGTTGAATCTAATCTCACCCCCCAATTCCCATAGAAATCCATTCAAATGCAGAGAGGTTATATTATTGCTTGTAACAGTATCTGCTGTTGATGGGTTACAGACTTCAGGAAGTAACAGCATGCAAAAAATATGCGACCAAATATTAAATATGATACCTTAAAAATACATTAAAGCAAAGGGTGTGAATACTTATGTAAATGTGATATTTCAGTTTTTTATTTTTAATATAATCCTGAAGATATCTAAATACTTTAAAGGAGTAGAAAAATATCCCATGTAAATATGTTTTAATTTGACTTTGCAACACAACAAAATGAGAAATAATCAATGGGGTATGAATATTTTCTCAAGCCACTGTATATATATATATATATACACATATATATATATATATATATATACACATATATATATATTATTATTATTTATCATAAATGTTATGAATATGCAGGGAATGAGGGGGGGGGGGGGGGGGTTGTCTGTCCTCGTGCTTTAACTTTGAAATGTGAAGTGCTAAAGTCACCTTTCAAAGAGAGGTATGATCATAAAAATAAATGAGAGATTGAGGCACACTTTGAATGAAAATTATGCCATTGGCATGGAGATATTCACATACATGCCAGGCCTGCTGGTAACTCTATGGGATTGTTAGAGAAATTGCTTTAAGTAGCCTGCATTCAGAAAACACCTCCACTGTTGCATGTCAAAACCGTTAACAGCTCATACACAAAACTTTGAGTGAAATTGCATCTGGGCAATCTATTGGTTAAGGAGGATTTAAATGGTGCATATGAAACACTACATATTATCAGTGTGGCGATGAGGTGGGAAATTCACCAGATGTTTTAACCAATTAAATAGTAGAGGCCATTTCCCCTTCAAAACATTGGGTCTACTGTATCAAATAAAGCAACTGTAAGCCACATGTGTCTCTTCAATATTTAAAAGACAAAAATAAATGAATGGCTCTGACCTCAAAGATAAAATAAAAATAATAATTTGAAGTGCTCAGCTAACTCCGAAAAACCATCATTCATTCACCCGCCCACACAAGCTATACCTCAGCTAACTCCAAAAAACCCTCATTCCTTCACCTGAGTACTGAAGAACAGTAACTCGACAGCTCAAATGGACAAGAAGCAACGTGTGTCAGTGGCCTAACATTTCTAACTTTGACACACAATCTAATGGAAGTATTCACAGCCACAGTTGATTTGAGCTACTATTACTAGATTAATTTGTCGAGCTGTGTGATGGAAATGTTACCACTCACATTTATTTGAGAATCAAAGTCAAGATGCACACATATTTTTATATTCCTGCTGAGCTTACTCACCTCATTACAGAATTATATAATTAAATGTCTCACATTCAACTTCCATCTTAGACTGAAAAAAATTACAAAGAATGCAAACCGCTTAATGAAAGCAGCTGAACAGATTAATTAAAAATACCTTTGTTTCGAGAGCAATTATCTAAGACTTTGATTATCTAAGACTTTTAGCATGTGCAAAAACTTTAGCACACGCAAAACCAACAACCGGTCATGGTAGTTGTTCTGTACCAATCATTTGTTGTTTTATTAAATTTGCATGTGCTAAAGGTCTTAGAAATCAGGCCCTTGGTGTGTAAATCCTTCAGAATGTCTTCAGACTCCAGGCGCTGTCTATTCATTTATTACCTGTTACGGTGTATTCAACTAGTCTCCAGGCAGTCTGTATCTATCTTTACACGTCCTAATGACGAGCAGAAAAGGGAAGCAGTAGAGTGCAGCTTTCCTGAAAGAACATAACGATTTCCTGAGCACCCTCTTCGAGCAGTCTGGGGCTAAATATAGCACCTGTAAAGATCCACACAGTCCTTAAAGCACCAGGGACATCGACGCTTCTCATTTACAGAAGTGAGTATGCATTTGAAGTTCACTCAGTGTAGGTTCCACAATGTGCGACCAAGTGTGCTCGCATGCTTCATTCCTAAAGAGCTAAAACTAATTATTTTTTCACTGTATCAAAGATAGTATCAAAGACTGGAGGCCTACAGTCTGCAACCGTTCAGTGGCCTTTTTGTGAATGTAGGTAATTCTGTACTACAATTTTTATGTTTTCATTTATCAAAACACATCCAGTCCACACACATTACGGGCAAAACTGCCTTTCACTGACATGCTTTACTTGTATGCTGTGTGCGTGTGTGTGTGTGTGTGTGTGTGAGGAAAGTGTTGATGTGTGTGTGTGTGTGTGTGTGTGTGTGCATATGTGAGGGAGGTGTGGAAGTGTGTGTGTGTGTGTGTGTGTGTGTGTGCGGGAGGTGTGGATGTGTGTGTGTGTGTGTGGATGTGTGTGTGTGTGAGGGAGGTGTGGATGTGTGTGTGTGTGTGTGTGTGTGTGTGTGTGGATGTGTGTGTGTGAGGGAGGTGTGGATGTGTGTGTGTGTGAAGTTAAGAGGAAGGAGGAACTTCAGTGACCCACCACAAGAAGATGTTTCATCGGAGCGGTCGCCACAGTCATCCTCCCGGTCACAGCGCCAGTCTTCAGGGATGCAGCGGCCGTTCCCACAGGAAAACTGCCTGGGTTGACAAGTTTGAGCTGAAACAGAACCCAACCATGTCAATGGAATCACATATTTATAAAATAATTAGAGAAACCCGTTCCTTACCAAGCAATAATCATGTACACTGGTAGATATACCTGCAGTTCATGTTTTCCAATAATCATGTACACTGGTAGATATACCTGCAGTTCATGTTTTCCATGTGACAACTAACATCTGTTTTTACTGCATCACAAGGCAGCAGAGCTGGGCTCACAGCTCACTGATTCTATGATAACTATACCAACCCCACTGGCTTCCCATGGCCATCTGTTCAGCTGGAATGTACATTAAATCTTAGGCATTTAACAGATGCCGTTATCCAGAGTGACTAACACAGCTCTTTTAAAATACAGTCAATTTGTACAGTTGGACATATACTGAATAAATTCAGGTTAAGCACCTTGTTCAGAGGTTGGCTATGCCCCTCCTGGGACTGAAACCTGCAACATCTAATTTAGAAACCCAATTAGCTCTGGGCTGCTGGATGGCTCATTCGGTTAAAGCACCACACTGTGGTGCATGGATGAGCTTCACGGCCTCGGATCGAATCCGGACCGTTCCAGTGCTGACTGACCGGTAGCTCCATAGGTTGACGTGCAATTGTGCGACAACTGGCCATTCCAAATTGGGGTGGGAATTGGATACGCTCAGCCCCGCATTTGGGTGCCAAATTTATGTTTAAAACAGAAAAAAAAAGATTTGCTAACCATTATGATACATAGGCACCACACGCGCACACAGATCTGAATTCCAGGACAATTTTAAAAATCGCCATGAATTTCTCTGAAACATCTCAACGTACGTATACATAGAGAAGATACATAGTGCAGGCTGCATGGCGAACGGTGTGTTCATTAAGCTCGGCTTTTCTAAACCTCTTTTACGAGTAAAAAAATAACATAAATCATTTAAATCGTGTTAATCTTACCATTTAATAAGCATTGAAATGTTTATCCGCAATGAAATGAATATCAACACTTTAAGTGTTAAATACATTAAGTGATTCTTTGATGTTGTGTAGGCCGGGTGAAGCTGCACCCTTTCTGCTGAATCTCTCTCATTTGCCTCAAGTGCTCTTTAATAGGAGAAGCTTCAGTTTCTATATTAGCCTAATTGCATGCATTTCCCTAACAATTTACATCATGGCCTACATAAAGGATAAAGAACATGAGGATAGGATCCAAAAAGGGCACATTCAGACAGGAGACCACAGAGGTTAAAGGTTCAAATGACTCTCTGTCAGCCTTGGGCTTGAACCCGCTGGCCTGGGCAGGCTTGAGGGATGTGCTCTGGATGGAGTTTATGGGCTCAAACACAAACTTAACACACATATTACTTTAAAAAGAGTATGCATCCCTAACAAAGACCTGACCGTCAATTACCTCAATAAGCATGTGGCTGACATAACCGGAGATCAGGCTGGTCTGTGCAGGAATATGTCCCTGAAAACGGAAGGTAAGTGCAGGAATATGTCCCTGAAAACGGAAGGTAAGTGCAGGAATATGCCCCTGAAAACAGAAGGTAAGTGCAGGAATATGTCCCTGAAAACAGAAGGTACTCTAACTGCTTGCTTTTCCCTTTTCCCTGATGGCTGCCATTGAAGTGGCTTATTTAAAAATACCTGAAAGATCTCAGTTAGCACACTTAGCCTGAAGTGGGCAGCCATTCTGCACAGTGTGAAAATGATGTATGGGCGTAGATTTTTTTTCACTGGGGAGGGGGTTATGTTGTGTTTGTACACCAGGGCAGGCTGTAAAAAAGGATTTACCTGAACAGGTGAAGTTGGACTCGTCCTCGTTGTTCCCACAGTCGTTGGTACCGTCGCACAGCCATCTCTTGGGAATGCAGCGGTTGTTCTGGCACTTGAACTGGTCACCTGGGCAACTGTGGTTATCTGCAATGGGCCAGACCAGCATTCAGCTCCATATGAATTTCACATTGGATTTTTTCACTCATTTGCACATTACTGGATTAATCCTTTGAGAAAGTAACAGAAATTAATAACTTGAATGAATATCCTGTTTTTTTTTTTTTTAAAACATCAATTGTACAAACGCCAATTCCAAAAAGACAGTATGTAAAATGCACATAAAAGCAGAAAGCAGTGAGTTGTAAATTCTCTTTTACATATATTTAATTGAAAACAGTACAAAGAAAAGATATGAAATGTTTTACCTTATCAACTTTATTGATGGTATCAAGAGTCTTTTGATATCCTTTTATACCCTGTCATGATAGCATCACCTGTTACCTGTGGAATGTTCTAAACAGGTGTTTTTTGGAACGTGTTGCAGGCATCAAATTCGGAATTAGCGTATATTTACAAAAATCAATACATACTGTCGCAAATTTTTTGGAATTGGGGTTTGTACAAGCATGTACATTATCAAACCTATCAGCATTAAAAATCCAGATTCAACCTTCGTTTTTTTTTTGGTCACTCAGTGAATGATATAATGCATTTATTTATTTATTGATTTATTTACATTTGTTCTTATGATAATATTATAATATCTTTTGCGCTGAAACCATAATACTAATAATAATAATTATTATTGTTTTAAATAAAGTGCCAAAATGTGAACTACAATAACAGTCAGATTTTGTAAGTGTATACATCCTTCAAAAAGGTTGTTGGCTGGATTTATTTTTTGTTATTTCAGTCATGCACTTGCTGGCTACTATAGTCCTGATGTCCACAACAACACCAGCCTGTCATCTATGCACTCACATACACACTTATCACACCCAGTGTAGAACAATACGGTCTATTTTACACAAATCGAATAGCTGAAACCTGACGTAGATTTAGAATTGTGCCTTACATTGCTCATACTGGGCTATATTGCTATTTAAAAAGGCCCAGTCTAACAATCTTTGTGGATAGTTTTAATGAATGTAAGAGTATTTGTTGTCCAGTCTTTTCAATAAAGGTAAAATCATCCAGCATTCTCAGTAAATCTGTCCATTTCTGTACAAGTTTACAGAAGGGTTAATTAAGATAAACTGTAATGGCATGCAGTGGGCAAAGATATTTAGCATTCTGACACCAAAGGCAAATCCATACGGCAAATGTGAGGGTCTTCGTCGCTGCTGTCCAAACAGTCATTGTCACCGTCACATTTCCAGGACAACTGGATGCAGTGCTGGTTCCTACAACGAAACTCGTCGCCTTTGCACCCCTGTGGCTCTGCCTCCAACGTGCTGACTGCAGAAGAAAGGCGTGGTCATAGTTACCCTCAGATTCTCAGTAGACAGCAAAGATTTCCCACTGTACCCAGTGCTGCACTATACTACGGGAAAATATATTGAAATTCAATATCGCGATACAAAAACGTGGCGATACGTATGTATCGTGATATTAGCTACAATTTATTCTGCTGTAGTAATCGCAAATGAGATCACTTTCTCATGCTTTCTGTCACCCATTACACATTTCGTACAGCAGAGAGAATACTCCAGCTAGCCTGTCCATCAATACGTTTTATTGCAGACTGAATTTTGCTAGCCAAATTAACTTGTCAGTGTAAAGCTGGCTCTCCTTATGCCACTGTTTGCACAGCTAGGTTTTAACCAGACTTACAAGACTTGAAGTCAGTAATCGCTGTTATTTAGTGTGTATCGTTGAGTATTTTGAAAATGGTGAACCGAGCAAGGCTTACCTGAGCAGGAGACGTTATTCTTCCCCAGGCGCTGGTTATCAGCGCACGCGCAAACCCGCCCACTCGGGACCGCCAAACACAGGGTACCGCAGCCCCCATAGTTTATACGGCACGAGTTATCTCCTGAACGACAAACACAACAAATATGGCTCACATTATCTCCTGAGCAACAAAGACAACAAATACGGCATGTCTTATCTCCTGAACAACAAAAACAACAAATACGGGACGCGTTATCTCCTGAACAACAAATATGGCAGTGTTATCTCCTGAACGACAAACACAACAAATATGGCACGCCTTATCTCCTAACGACAAACACAAAAAATACGGCACTCGTTATCTCCTGAACGACAAACAACAAATCCGGCACGTGTTATCTTCTAAACAACAAACACAACAAATCCGGCACGCGTTATCTTCTAAACAACAAACACAACAAATAGTGCTTGCGTTATCTCTTGAACTACAAACACAACACGCGCTGTCTTCTGAATGACAAACACAACAAATATGGCACGTGTTATCTTGTGAATGACAAACAACAAATACAGCCCAAGTTATCTCCTGAACAACAAACAACAAATATGGCATGCGTTATCTCCTGAATGACAAACGCAACAAATACGGCACACATTATCTCCTGAAAGCGCAACAAATATGGCACGCATTATCAAAACATCCTTTTCAAGCTCTCAGAGTGGACCATTTTAACAGCACTACATCTGTCACCTACATCTAAGACTCACAATTGTTTTTTTCCCCCTGAAAGGACATGAGTCTCTGGATTAATTTCTAGAACCATGTATTCTACTATGCTGAATCCTATCCTACTTCCTACAAGGGACATTCAATAAAAATAAAATAAATTATATTTTTGAAAATGTCATCCAAGACACTTAGAGGGTAATTCCACCCACAAACAACATTAACCTTTTTGAACAGATCAAGGCGCAACTAATTAAGCCTTTCTTTGTGGCTGACCAAAAAAAATCTGTACTGAGTTATTTGAAAATTTTGACGTATACCTTTACCACTTCCTCATTTTTGAAAACCTACAGTATTTTCAAGTGGGCGTGTAAATTACATAGCAAGTAGGCGGAGCCAGCGAGGGAAGAATTGCTGCCTGCATCTCACTGTTCTGAATAGGGATGGGACACATCGTAGATCAAACTAGCTATCATTGCTATTTTATTATAATGTCAGAAAATTACATTAATAGCCTACGTTATTTCCTTTTTGTTTTGGCAAGCTAAACTAAACATGACTCGAGTGCTGTCGGTAATGGATCTCTGAGAATTGGGGGGTGAGACTAGATTCAGCTGTAAATTACACTGGTACAGTATGGAACACATGCCTGGCTAAATGGCTGTACGTCATCAAGGGTCTGAGCTATCGAACGAGCCCCAAACCATCCCTCTGTTGCCAGATATGGAGTAGATGTGGATGGATCACTGCAAGGGTTATTTCTCCCGACTCATTTTCCTATAAAACTCTATGGGGAAAAAAGTCAGAAGAAACAACCCTTAAAGGGATCCATCCACATCCAGGTCATACAGTATAATGCTCATAATGTGACACCTGTTAGCGGCATTTAAAACCTACACTGCTGCAACCTATTTCATTCTTATCATAAGTGTTATTTAACCATTTTTGTGCAGGCAATACAATTGCGCTTTTGATGTCAACTTTCAATTGCTTAGGGAGAAAAAAAACAACATTCCCATTCAACACTAAAAATATATGTGGTATTTCTGCGGTGCCACGCTCTGAAATCACACGACAGTGTGGAATATAGCTGCAAATCATGGTCTGTGCCTAAATAATGGAAAGTGATGTTGATTACTGGGCTGACGAGGCAATGTGATAACTGACCGATAATAAGGCGCTATAAATAAGGCTTGACCTCTTGTTGAGGGATGACTGAATTGCAGGTGAGAAAACTGCCCTAGAAAAACTGCTGTCTCTAACCATGAGGCCAAAACACACAATAAATATTCACACCCTCATAAAGTTTTCAGATTGGGTTCTCTGTGGACCCATCTGGGTAAATGAATAAATAACTAAATCAATAAATAAAGCCATTGTACTCTGTTGTTCTTCAAAAGTCGCTGTTGACCTCATAGTGGTTTATCTATCCCATCTGCTCAGGTTGAGGAACAGCCTAATCTAGGCAGTATCCAGGTAGCGT
This sequence comes from Ilyophis sp. 1 JC-2022, assembly GCA_022702515.1. NCBI lineage: Eukaryota > Metazoa > Chordata > Actinopteri > Anguilliformes > Synaphobranchidae > Ilyophis > Ilyophis sp. 1 JC-2022. Next base: position 6,460,597 of record CM040398.1, on the reverse strand, counting down.
GATACAATTACCCACTTTGACTTGACCATGATAAAAGTGACACTCAGTGATTTAAAAAACAAATGCACTCCTGATCTGTGCCTTCCTACAACATTATCCGTGAGTTGCTTTGGTAACTCATATATGAATATATGCTTGAAATTCATCACCTGGTTATTTAATGTAGCAATTTAGATTGACTATCTTGCTCAAGAGTACAATGCCCTATCTGCAAATATAACATACAACCTCTTGTTGACTGCTGTATAGTTCATTACACACTGCTGCACACAAAACTGGTGTTTTACCTGGACTTGCTACTGGAAAGACACATATCTCACATATCATATACTGTATGCACGGCACGCTGCTATTCAGACTGTATTTGGGTACACACACAGAAAGGTATATAATTCAGACTGCACTCCTCTGGTTTGTATTTGGGTACACGCACAGAAAGGTATATAATTCAGACTGCACTCCTCTGGTTTGTATTTGGGTACACACACAGAAAGGTATATAATTCAGACTGCACTCCTCTGGTTTGTATTTGGGTACACACACAGAAAGGTATATAATTCAGACTGCACTCCTCTGGTGTGCATTTGGGTACACACAGAAAGGTATATAATTCAGACTGCACTCCTCTGGTTTGTATTTGGGTACACACACAGAAAGGTATATAATTCAGACTGCACTCCTCTGGTTTGTATTTGGGTACACACACAGAAAGGTATATAATTCAGACTGCACTCCTCTGGTTTGTATTTGGGTACACGCACAGAAAGGTATATAATTCAGACTGCACTCCTCTGGTTTGTATTTGGGTACACACACAGAAAGGTATATAATTCAGACTGCACTCCTCTGGTTTGTATTTGGGTACACACACAGAAAGGTATATAATTCAGACTGCACTCCTCTGGTTTGTATTTGGGTACATGCACAGAAAGGTATATAATTCAGACTGCACTCCTCTGGTTTGTATTTGGGTACACACACAGAAAGGTATATAATTCAGACTGCACTCCTCTGGTTTGTATTTGGGTACACACACAGAAAGGTATATAATTCAGACTGCACTCCTCTGGTTTGTATTTGGGTACACACAGAAAGGTATATAATTCAGACTGCACTCCTCTGGTTTGTATTTGGGTACACGCACAGAAAGGTATATAATTCAGACTGCACTCCTCTGGTTTGTATTTGGGTACACACACAGAAAGGTATATAATTCAGACTGCACTCCTCTGGTGTGCATTTGGGTACACACACAGAAAGGTAAATAATTCAGACTGCACTCCTCTGGTGTGCATTTGGGTACACACACAGAAAGGTAAATAATTCAGACTGCACTCCTCTGGTGTGCATTTGGGTACACACACACAGAAAGGTAAATAAAAGGTTAATAACAGCCCTCAGTGTCTTGCAGAAGAAGATCCCTGTACCTTGCTGGCTCTGAGCATGGTAAACCCGCAGCCCAAAAAGAGGCGGCCTCTCCCTCCTCATCAGTGTAACTTCCCCCGACGACAGATCCAGCTGGAAAATGGAGGCGTTCATATAATCCGTCCAGTAGATGTTGTTATGGTAATGGGAAATGCCAAATGGGTGGTTTAATTCTTTGCCGTTATAGACCACCTAAAAAAGATAAGCAAATTAAGATCATGAGGAATGAAGCCAGACAAACATCGATCTTGAGTAAGGAGATTCAAACAAGCAAACTGCAATCATGACAAATTGTAAATGTACAATGGGCCTCATTCATAAAACGTGAGCATAACAAATGTGTACCTAAATCGTTCGTATTTGCAAATTTGGCCGTATTTTGGCATTCATCACCGTTTTTGTATCTGAGATTTGTTCGCATGTGTCTTAATAGTAAACTCGGGAAAACGTCTTGAGGGCAACTGTCCAGTAGCCTAAGCTATTATGGAAGAACATAACAGGTTCCCGATTCAATTTTGCGGTTCAACTGTGAATTCAGAATCAGGCATTGATATACCATACGGCTCGCAGGGGGCCATCAGCTGTTCTTTTCGGCCAAAAGTTTGCGAATCTTTGAGAAAGGACACCGCTGCGGGCAAAAGGCCATATGTGTCTTCTTGAAATCTTGTATTCTGTTCTGTGATCTGCGTGTCCAGAATGTTATTCCATGTTTGCTTTAAATCGCTGTTGTTCTTGCTTGACGTTTTTCCTAAAGTGGGCCGTGTTGCATTTACAGAATCAATTTTGAGGGTAGTTTTAGCTGCCGTGAAGCAGTGACATCCTAGTTAGTGATGATGTCGTGTTTGTTCATCAGCTCCTCGGTTAACTTCAGCACCTCGTCGTAATCAAAATCCGAATTATCTGTGAATTTATTAGCTAAATGATAACTCACAAACTAATTTTGGAATCCACAGACGACAGCTTTGCTGCATATAGCCTAGGCTAGCCTTTTTTTTACCGTGTGCAGTAACTTTTTTATGTTCCAGAGTTTTAATTGGCCACAATACAATGATGGCACATACAGAAAACCAATCAAATTCATTATCTTAAAAAATTCTAATGTAAAAATATGTTTTCTGCCATTTGATTGGGTAGGCCTATGATCAATATGGATAGGCCTAGGCATACCGAGGCCTACCCGTGGCTACGCCACTGATGCCAGCTCTTTGATAATTGCAAGTTAGCTATGCAAAAAGAAATGTGACCAATATTATGTTGAAATAACATACACTCATTCCAATATCCACTAATGCGAAAAATGCAGTATTTTTCATAATAATCTATTGGCGGCGCTCGACATAAGTGTGAAAAAATATGATTAATTGAAAACTCTGAATACGCGTATCTTGCACGACTTGCTTGCAGACACGCCTCAGTTTTATAAAAATCTCCACCCTGCGCGCGTAATGCCGCGTATATACTGCAGAGACGCTTAAAACAGCGGATAAATCAAATGTCTGAATCACAAATAGCTTAAGCTACGCGGAATTTCGGGAGTAAGTCCCATTTGCGCGTGCTTATCTCAACTCTGAATCTGGCCCTTTACATATAAGATTGTTTTGCTTTCTTAATTATGGCATAAAAGGGCTGTGCTTGTTAAAAACAATGACCTGCATTCAATTCCCTCAACTTTGACAAGCAAACACAAGCATTACACTTTTTCTTCACAAGCACAGTTTGTGCAAACTCAAAGGCTTGCATTCATTTTAAATCTGATTTGTATGTTGAGGACAAATGACAAGTACTAATGGAACACAGGGTCAATGGAAATAATAATAATAATAATAATAAACATAATCGCAACCATTCTTCAAATAATTACCATTCTGTTGGTGCCGTTGAGGAAGATTTTCTCAATGTGATCATAATAGGCATCACACCAGTACATGGTGCTGGTTCTGTGGTCCAAAGTGAGTCCATTGGGCCATAGCATGTTTGAGGTGACGAATGTCTGTCGATTGGACCCATCCATCCAGGCCTTCTCTATCCTCCCGATGCTGTCGTTCACCTCGTCCTCCTCCCAGTCTGTCCAGTACATCCATCTGAAGATTATTACACAAAACAGCAAGTCATTCAGCATCTGTGTCGTTCATACAGCCGCAAAATGTGTATATCTCACTCCTCTAGAGAAAGTACCATAGTAACTTAACAAATTATTATTTTAGGTACTGTAAAAATACAGAATAAAAAAATAAATAAAAAAACTATTTTAATGGAAAGCCTTACAGGATTTCATTGTTTTTTTTCCCAAAAGACTGTCAAAGTCATGTAGTATAATGGCAATAACTCATTATTTAACCCCTTCACGCAGATGGCAAATTTGGTCAATTCTCATCTATTTAGGGGGTGCCGTTTAAGGCTTTATAACTATGTTTTATAATTTAAGTCAAAATAAAGTGCCACAAATGCAAAGAAACTTTGTAAAAGAAAAATGTTTTTCTTTAGTTTGTAACAAAATACTGAGCGCTACGTAAGTGAAACAGGTAAATATATAAATTTCCTGGATCATGTTAACAAGTGTGCAAAATCTGAGGATGATATGCAGAATTACTAAATACAAGTTCACTACTCTAAATACAATTTTCTTTTTTATATTTAACTACAAATCAACAGTTTTGGTTCCTAAAACTCACTTTTGCATCATTTTCAAGTGGGAATGACTATATTTTCATCAGTATAGGGGGGTAGATATCTATGGGTCCAAAACCCCGATGCAAAACATGTCATAAAATGAATTAAATTAGTTTTGTCCATTATAAAGCATATACATTTGCTCCTTCTGATGGCTTGAGATAAAAACATTGATATCACAGTGTTACATACACCTAAATATGTAGCCTAATCATTCACTCTCGTACCTCAATAAAACCCTAACCTTTCCCTGTACTCTACAGTATGTATACTTTTGCCCCAGAATTGCATTTTTTTGTATTTTTTAATTTGTATATGTTCCTATTCATAATGACTCCAAGAAAAATGTTTACATTAATCTACTACATATCAGTGCACAGTAAATTGGAATGAGCATTTGCCATGCCCTAAGTGACAAGTATATACGCCTTAGCCTATATTATGTACAATAACATAAAAATAAAAGAGTATTCCACCATCTGCAAAATGCTGCCAAATGTTATAGACTTCAATAAAAATTGGTAGCCTACATCAAAAATAAATTTAACGATTGCAGTACAGTATGTGAAATGCACTCAAAATTCAAAAATAACAATAGGCCTATCAATCATATTGGAAAGACAGTGCTTGAGTGATAAAAAACGAACATACATATGTAGCCAGCGAGGCCAACCGCATTTTAGACCAAAAATACTTACATATCGGGAAAGGAAATACTCCCCTCCATCATGTGTTTTCTATAGAGCTTGCGTAATACTAGACGATTAAAACGAAAACTGCCGTTACGCTCGGCTGTAGTAAATTGTTCAATGCACCCAAGAAGGCATGACATATACCGTTGCTAAGGTTATAATGTACAAAAAAGATGTATAAAAAGAGCCGGCAATTAAACCAGAATGAACTGTAATGAGACATGGGGTGGATTACAAGTCAATGTTTCAGATAGTGTAATAGGTGTATATTTCTCAAACTGATTGTACCAGACAATAAATGACCACTGAATTTTGAAAGGAACATCTCGAGGTGTAAAACCAATGGTAGGATTGTATATTAATTTAATATTTAGTAGCATGTATTGCTAGTAGAATACATGGGAGAATGAGACAATACTTTCACATGTTTATTTTGCATTTGAGTGAGCAGGGCTTTTCACAGCTTTTCTGGCATACAATCAGGCTATTGTTGGGTTTATCCTGTTTCTATGACAGAATTCTAATTGTATATGATGAATAAATATATTTATGAACTCAAACATAGACACTATTGTCCAATATGTCATCCATGGGTAGGTATAGATTGGGTGGGGGGTTGCTTGTTAAATGGACTTGCTATGGGAAAATAATGATACTTAGAAACTCCGTAATCGGCAGAAATCGTCATGAATCGTCAACCAATAAAGTTAAAACACAGAGTCTGTGATTTCCCCTAATAGTTTGGCTGCAGGAGCAACAAATGTTTCAGTTGTGCAAAATGATGACCCTGGCGTCATTATCACGAGGCAACTGTGCAAATGGTTTGTTAAAATTCTGTTAAATAACAGGATACAGTTATTTTTTTCTCTTCAATAAATGTTTTTTCACTGGCAACATTGCTGAATTTTTTACAGGATATCTTTTACAGTGCAGGGTTTGACAGACTCAAGCATCCTAAAACACAGGAGTGTAATGGATTTTCGTGGCGGATAATCAAACGCGAAGGTAGGGGGATCAGAACAAGTCACTCACGCAGTGAGGACCAATAAAGGGAGTAACACAATAATAAATGCAAAAAAAGAACAGACTGGAAACTACTTCCTTGCGGCTAAACAGCCAAACGAAAATCAACCCACTAAAATAGGGTGAACTCGAATAACGAGTGAAACGCAAACTAAATCTCCCGAGCTCAATACTGGAGCCAAAACGGGAAACTTAGCAAAAAAAATAACACCTTCGGCACATAAGTTTGAACGGCCTGAAGGATGTAAAACGAAACAACAAAGAAAAACTGTCTCAGAGAGAACAGCAAAGGACAAAATAAATAAAAATAAACGTTGTTAAAAATTGCGGCAAAAAAGGTGTCACGATTTTAGTCAGATTGAAGATAAAACAACAACACAGCCGTCTGAAGACTTGCATGATATACGATGTTGTAGTTGTGCTGACCAGAATGTACATTTAAATATGCGTGGTGGTGTATTTTAAATCACGCAATTCCATGAAGAATACTCTGAAAGGAGTGCCTAACATTCGTTACACGTCGTGTCCAAGTAGGCTTCCAGATTTCAAGCATGCCTGAAATAAAATCAGAACGTTTCCTGGCTTTACAAATTTCCTAAAATCTGAATAATACCTTGAATTGTCTATCCTCGAAAAAGAAAATACTCCTCAATAATGCAATAATCAATAATAATAGAAATTGACAATTTTACGATAATGTGGTGTCAAACATGTAACGAATGTTACGTGATAGAAAATGTACGTTGCCAACTTATCATCAGCCACTGCACTGAAGAATACAATTTTGGCTCGAATATCAATGACGTAGATCGTGTTGAGGTCATACCCTATCCCATCATTCTCCTGTAAATCAGTAATTCAACTCTGGGTTATTACATTGGTTACATTGGCGTCTTGGTTACGAATGTTGTAGTGGAACGGAGCGCCGAGTTTAACACCACTTTGGAAGTGGCTGATGTGGAGAAAATTGCGTAAATAAAGGTATGTACGAATACTTTCATGTTTACTTATATAAATTATTTTTTGGGAAAGATGTGTTAAATCAGATTTGCTCGGATAGTTTTCATCGAATATTGTCGGATATTGTCGTAACGACACAAATCATTGCCTGCTTTACCAATATCCCTACAATTGTTTAGTGTACCAAATGGGATACATATTTAATTTTAGCCTTGAACTTAGGTTGTGCTGTCAATTACAATTTTTGTACACCAAGACCCCACTCTGTTTTCCAGTACCATATCCTTACACTTATAAAGGGTGATGTCACCCTATGTGTGTCAGAAATGAGGCGTGATTCATGTTCAGCGCATACCATAGAATGCAACAGAAGATAATCACAGAGATCTTCACCCTGCATCCCACTGACCCAATAAATAACTCTGCACGCACAAGGCATGGAGCCGATTGACTGACAGCTCCTGCTGTAAAAAATAAAAAAAATAAAAAAAATAAAAATGAAAAAGAATCCCTACCAAAGTACATGAAAAGTAAAATCACATGACCCAAGCACAAGCCATAAGGGTTAATCCAGCATGTTATCGCAGTAACACAGACAGGCACAGGAGCGGCAGAGATACAGAAATACAGAGGGAAAAGGAGAGAGCAGGGATGCTGATTTTACCTGCTGGAGAATGGCACGCAAGACAGACAAGACTGTGGTCTGCTGTCTTTAGATGAGGGTGATGGAGCACTGTCTGACGTGCCTCCTTTTAAGCTCATAAACAACTCCAGGCTGATGCATCAGATAAAATGATGCAATATTTAAACACACATAAAATATGTAAATATAGTAGGACAAAGAAAACAGCCCATGGTTATTCCCACGGTAATATGTTAACATACCGCCCCTCCTCCCTCCATTTGATGGGTGTGGACAGGACAAATAGGTGCTGAAGTGCTGAAGAAGATGTCAAGGCAATGCACTTAAATAAAGTTAAAAAAAGGGCTGAAAATAAAACAACAATAAGCTAAAAACATTTCACTGAAATTCAGGGCAGTCAAATGAAACACTAAACGTGCTACTTGCAGTGTACAAGTTACAGTTAAGTTAATGGCATGCCGTGCCATCGCAAAATCATTTCTCATGAAAGTTGCAGAGAGTAGGGCATGTATAGGTTAGGAGACAAGCAGTGTGTAAAAGTAATCTACATTAATATACAATGGTTTGCCAAGGTTTGGGCACCCTTGGTCAAAATGGTTTGTTGAATCCCTAAGTGAAAATTTAAACATGGCATATTTCTGCAAATGTTAATGCGAAATTACTATATATTTGTGGAATTCAGCAGTTTGAAAATAAAATAAAATGGTTCATGTGGCAGGTGAGAAGTGTAGGCACCCTTCCAGTTGATCCATTAATCCTTTTTTTAAGAACTCAAAACTTTATTGGCTTTGATTGGCCTTAATCTAAGCCAGGTGAAGACAATTCCAGAGCTGAATAAATAGTCTGACCCACCTAACCTCTCACAGTGCTTACTCTCAACAACCATGGACTACTCTAAACAGCTGGCTGAGGACTTGAAAATAAAGAAATTGATTCTCACAAAACAGAGGAAGGCCATAATATATCTAAAGGCTTCCACGACAGAAAAACCATTAAGAAATGAAAGTTAAGGGGAGATCTGGAAGACTCTGATAAAACAGCTCATAGAGTAGCCAGGTATGCAAAGCAAAACCCACCTATCACTGCAAAGGACCTGGACCTAGCTGACACTGGAGTAGTGGTGCACTGGTCCCCTGTGCAGTGTTGCTTACACAAACATTATGTGCATGGAAGACCTGTCAGAAGGAAACCTTTCCTGCGATCTCATAACAAAAGTCAACATCTGAAGTATGCAACACAACACTTAAGATAAGCCAGAGATCTTTAATGCAACACAACACTTAGATAAGCCAGAGATCAATTGGAACAAAGTGCTGTGTATGGATGAATCAAAAATGTTACTCTTTGGCCACAACCACCAAAAGTACATTTGCATAAATGCAGAAGAAGCATTTGAATAAAAAGAGCTTTTCAGCCGTTAAGCACTGGAAGAGTGAAGAGCTTTCCAGCCGTTAAGCACGGGAAGAGTGAAGAGCTTTCCAGCCGTTAAGCACGGGAAGAGTGAAGAGCTTTCCAGCCGTTAAGCACGGGAAGAGTGAAGAGCTTTCCAGCCGTTAAGCATGGGAAGAGTGAAGAGCTTTCCCGCCGTTAAGCATGGGAAGAGTGAAGAGCTTTCCAGCCATTAAGCACGGGAAGAGTGAAGAGCTTTCCCGCCGTTAAGCACGGGAAGAGTGAAGAGCTTTCCAGCCGTTAAGCACAGAAACATTTCATGTTTAATGTTGTACCCTGCAGTGGTTGTGTTGATTTATTTTAACTTTAAACAATCTACAAAACATGCAATTTGACCAGGGGTGCCCAAACATTTGCATACCACTGGACATACATTTTAGTTCAGCAACTCAAAAGGCAGGCGAATCAGGTCTGATTCTACACAACTTAACATGTTAGTGTCCTCTACTAGTGGATAAAATACATTAATAACTGAAATGCAGCAGATGCTGGCTTGGACACAATAAACTGTAGTGGGTAGGGACACAATTCACCTTATCCTACTAGGAACCTTTGTTTACAGCTGTTGTTGCTTTGCACTGGTTTAGGGTAACATTGACTTCCGCTACGCGGGACGTTTTGTTGTTGTGATGAATGGAAAATAAATGGTGCACGTTCGTGTGACCACACGTGAGAAGTTGTTCGACTCCTCTATACCTAGAGCTCCTCTACACTGGTGACCCCGACGTTTGTCTCTTGATAAGTCTTCAGGGACAACTTTCAAACAAACGAACATGGCTGAAGTCAACGCAGTTTCTCTTAAATTGCCGGAGTTCTGGGAGTCGTCAGCTGCAACGTGGTTTGCCCAGGCGGAGGCGCAGTTTGCCATTCGAAAAATTACCGAGGATGCTACCAAGTACTATTACGTGGTGTCGGCGCTCGGGTGTTCGACTGCAACTAGAGTGGTGAGCCTCCTTACGAATCCGCCAGATGAAGGCAAATATAAGGCGCTCAAAGATCACCTCTTGAAGATTTTTGAGCTTTCCGACGCCGAGAGGGCCAACCGTCTCTTTTCTCTGCAAGGCTTGGGCGACAACAAGCCATCCGAGCTAATGGATAAAATGTTGAATCTGCTGGGGCCGGCGCACACACCTGATTTCCTTTTTGTCCAGCTGTTTCTGCGACAGCTGCCTTCCCAGGTACGGGCCGCTTTAGCTAACACCAGCATTACCGACTGCCACAAGCTCGCTGAGGAAGCTGACAAGTTCTTCCTGGCCAGCCAACAGCAACACTGCGCGTCCGCACTCACCTCTGCCCACCCCCACACTCCGTCACCTGGAGAGCTAATGGGCGTCGCCGCGGCAACCCCCAGTCGGTGACAGGAGCCCGGCCTGTGCTTCTATCATGCCAAGTTCGGGGCCAAGGCAAAAAAGTGCAACTCCCCGTGCAGTTTCAGCCCTTCGGGAAACGGCAGGGCCAGCGCTCACTAGTGGCCATGAGTGCTGGCGTGGACGACAACAGGCTGCTCTTCCTTCGTGACTCCATCTCAGGGCGGCGTTTCCTGTGTGACACTGGGGCGCAGAAGAGTGTCATACCTGCATCATACGTGGATGCCCTGTCTGGCGCTCACGGCCCACCCATGGAAGCTGCTAACGGCAGCCCCATCCGTACGTATGGCATGAGACACATTGAAATGTGTTTCAATGGACAGCGGTTCAGCTGGGATTTTGTCACCGCTAGCGTGGCATTTCCCCTCCTCGGCGCCGATTTCCTGTGTGCTCATGGACTGCTTGTCGACGTTAAGAATCAACGCTTGATTGACGCCGTCACCTTCGCCTCACACGCGTGTACACTCAGCGACACAGGCTCCATCAGGCTGTCCAGCATGCTTTCCAACGAGGACGCGTTCCTCCGCCTTCTCTCCGGGTTTCCTGACCTCACTCAGCCCACATTCTCGTCATCCACGACCAAGCATGGAGTTGAGCACCACATCGCCACCACTGGCCCCCCTGTGCATGCCCGAGCGCGGCGCCTCGACCCAGCCAAGCTAGCTGTTGCCAAGGCGGAGTTTGACAACATGGAGCGCCTCGGCATCATACGTCACTCCAGCAGCCCCTGGGCCTCACCCCTACACATCGTGCCTAAACCTGGCGGTGGGTGGCGCCCGTGTGGTGACTACCGTCGTCTCAATGATGTGACAACTCCGGACCGCTACCCGGTCCCCCACATCCAAGATTTCTCCGCCCACCTGGCTGGGAAGGTGATCTTCTCCAAAGTGGACCTGGTCCGGGGCTACCATCAGGTGCCTGTCCATCCCTCAGACGTCCCCAAAACGGCGGTGACTACGCCGTTCGGACTGTTTGAGTTCCTGCGCATGCCGTTCGGACTCAAGAACGCGGCACAGTCCTTCCAGCGCCTCATGGACTCGGTATTACAGGACCTGCCTTTCCTCTTCGTGTACTTGGATGACATCCTGGTCGCCAGCACCTCAGCGACCGAGCACTTGTCCCACCTCCAAGCCCTTTTCGAGAGGCTCAGCCTGCACGGGTTGATTGTTAACCCGGCCAAGTGCGAGTTTGGCCTGAGCACCATCGACTTCCTGGGCCACCGGGTCACAAAGGACGGGGCGGCCCCTCTCCCGTCTAAGGTGGAGGCCGTCGCAGACTTCCCACGCCCTCACACTACCCAGTCCCTCCGGGAGTTCATTGGCATGGTCTCCTTTTACCATCGCTTCATCCCCCGGGCTGCCAACCTGCTCCGCCCCCTGTACGAGGCCCTGAAGGGTAAAGCCCCCAAACATGCTGTGGATTGGTCCGTGGAGAGGGACAAGTCGTTCAAGGATGTGAAGGCCGCCCTGGCTGGTGCGGCGATGCTGGCACACCCTGCGTCCGGAGCACCCATCGCCATCACAATGGATGCTTCGGACTACGCAGTCGGTGCTGTGTATGAGCAGTGGGTGGGCAACGCGTGGCAGCCGCTTGCTTTCTTCAGCCGGCAGTTGAGCCCTAGAGAACGGAAGTATAGCACCTTTGATCGTGAGCTCCTGGGCCTTTTCCTCGCCGTTCGACACTTTCGTTTCCTGCTGGAAGGCCGCCAGTTCACCGCTTTCGTTGATCACAAACCTCTAGTGTTCGCGATGTTGTGAGAGGCTGGGCTGACACCTGTGTGGAGTGCCAACGCTCCAAAGTGCTACGCCATGTCAAAGCCCCCCTGTCACCTTTCGAGGTACCTGAGAGGAGGTTCGACCACGTGAATGTGGACCTGGTAGGCCCCCTGCCCCCCTCCCATGGTTTCACATACCTGCTCACCATGGTCGACAGGACCACACGATGGCCGGAGGCCGTCCCGCTCTCATCCACGACGTCTGCAGAGGTTGCCCGAGCGTTCATCGGGACCTGGGTCACCCGTTTTGGTACCCCATCTGACCTCTCCTCGGACAGGGGACCGCAATTCACGTCAGCGCTCTGGGATGAGATCGCTTCAGGTTTGGGGGTGAGGCTACATCGCACCACAGCATATCACCCTCAGGCTAACGGGTTGGTCGAGAGATTTCATCGATCGATGAAGGCCGCATTGCGGGCTACCCCCAGGGATGACCGTTGGGTCGACAAACTGCCTTGGGTTATGCTTGGGCTGAGGACCGCTCCCAAGGAGGACCTCCAGTCTTCGTCCGCAGAACTGGTCTACGGACAACCACTTCGTGTCCCGGGGGAGTTCCTCCCCACTGCCACAGCTCCCTGGTCCGCCAGCCGCCAACGGACCGCGCTGCAGGAGGACGCCAGGGTTTTTGCACCGGTCCCAACCTCTCAGCATGGTGTTCCGCAGTCCTACGTTCCTACCGAGCTGCGGTCAGCGGAGTTTGTTTTCATCCGCCACGACGCACACCGCGGTCCCCTGCAGCCACCCTACGACGGCCCATTTCGGGTACGAGACACTGGGGATAAGCACTTTGTGGTGGAGGTTGGCGGTAGGCTGGAGCGAGTTTCTGTGGACCGTCTCAAGCCTGCTCACTTGGACTTAGACCGCCCTGTTGGTCTAGCCCTGCCCCCACGGCGGGGGCGCCCCCCGGCCCTGCCCACGGTCCCCGACGAGCCCCCCCCTGCATCCCCGGGCCCTCCCTTCCCCCGGTCCGGCGGTGCGGTGCCCGCCACTTCGCCGGTGGTTGACCCGCCCCAGGTTCCTGTTCAGCGGAGCCGTCGGGGCAGAGAGATCCGGCCCCCCCGCCACACTGACTTTTCTTATTAAGGCGAATTCTGGGGGGACGTGTAGTGGGTAGGGACACAATTCACCTTATCCTACTAGGAACCTTTGTTTACAGCTGTTGTTGCTTTGCACTGGTTTAGGGTAACATTGACTTCCGCTACGCGGGACGTTTTGTTGTTGTGATGAATGGAAAATAAATGGTGCACGATCGTGTGACCACACGTGAGAAGTTGTTCGACTCCTCTATACCTAGAGCTCCTCTACAAAACAATAAATTACTAATTATATTTAGGTCAGACTTTTTAAAATAGCTTTCTCTGTTCTCCTGCACCCCCAAGCAGTGGTCCCTTTCCCAGACTGGGGGTGCTGCCGCACCTGCTGCACCCCAAGTTACTGCATCTATGAGACACAGAATTATTTTACAAGACAGATGGGGTACCCTACTCATAAAAGTACATACAGATTAAAGAGAGACATGATCCTACACCTCCACCACAGAGCTAACCAGTTAACCAACTCAACACAATCAAGCAGTTCCCGTACTGGTCAAAGGGACAAGTGCTCTCCATTTTTATGCAACCAGCTTGTTTCAGCGTAGCACTGGTCTGGGTTCAGGTGTGAGTCCATCTTCCTCATCAAGATACGCATCCAAATTTATGGCAACTACGCTAAAGAGCGCCCATGAATACAAGCTGTCTGTAAAACGTAAAGGGATTCTTTTCAGAAAGCACTAGGAGCCATAGTCCTATCACTGCACCAACATTATGGTGATTATGATTATGATTATGATTACGGTCTTGTGATGGAGGTGGCTTCATCCGCTGATGTCGCTCTTGCCCCGCCCTTCATTTCACAGCATCAGCTCAGACAGCAAAGACATTACTAGGGGCCGGTTGTTGGGCAAGCTGACATTTATTTTTAATAACATTTAAAAACTTATGCTTATTAATATTATGCACAGTTATGGACATGTTTTTGTAATCTACTGTATGAGTCACTACCTGTTCTCTTAATAATGCGCAGTTCTTCTGTAGAGAACTTTGGCTTTCTCTGTCGTTCTGTCCATTGGAACTTACACACAGGTGTGGACAATCAGTGTGGTTGTTCAAAATGCAGGCATTAATTAACAAGCTGATTGTCATTGGCTATCACCTGAGCAGTCGCTAAGAATAACAAACCTGTAACGTGGCACTGTCGAGCCAATTGCAGGCACTGTAAATTTATGAATAGCTTTAAATTATGGAGCCACCGAATTTGCATTGCGCAATGCTGTTAACTGTCAGATTTTATGACCATGTTCCAGAATTTTTTGTTGCATAATTGAGAAAATGATCCCTCTATGACATAAGATAGGAAGAGAGGGAATTACAATCGCTGAATGTGTGGGTCTGTCCTCTGCATCCATGGTTTTACTTCACACTGTGTGAGAACGGTAATGAGACTGGCCCTAGACTATAAAACTCGCCAGCAGCGATTCTGTACAGATACACAGCCTCTAAATCTGCTCTACAGCATGTCCATCTGCTTTGGAGACAAAATAAAGTGCTGGAATGGGAGCGTGTTCACTAAAAAAACAAAACTAAAAAGCACAGATGACACTGACAGGGAGGTAAACACTAATGCGTTACAGTCAAATGGACTTGCTGAAGAAAGAGGTTAGACATTAAAGCAGCAAGAAGTTAAGTTCTACAACCTCCTCACCCTGGTTCTACAAGAAAACCAGTCTGAAAAAAGTGTTGCATATTGTAAGTCTCTCTCTACATGTATATAATATTTGACGAATGCATCACTGATGTGAAATACTGTATATACAGTCAGGTCCATACGTATTTGGACAGTGACACAATTTTTGTTGTTTTGGCTCTGTACTACATCACTCTGGATTTAAAATGGAACAGTGACTATGATGTTAAAGTGCAGACGTTCAGCTTTAGCTTTTAGTCCATATCGGGTGAACAGTGTAGTAATTTTTATACATGGTCCCCCCCATTTTAGGGGTCCAAGAGTAATTTGACAAATTAACATAAACTTTAATAAAGTTATCATATTTAATATTTGGTTGCATATTCTTTGCATGTCATTACTTCCTGATGTCTGTGACCCAACAAGATCAAAAAAACTTTCGATATCTTATTTTCAGGTACTCTTACAAGCGATACTATAATCTCTGCATTTGAATGGATCCCTATGAGAATTGGGGGGTGGATCTACATTAAGCTGTAAATTACATGGAAATAGTATGGAACACATGGTTGGCTAAATGTATGTAAGTCATCAAGGGTCTGAGGTATCAAACGAGCCTCAAACCATCACTCTGCTGCCAGATATGCAGTAGATATTGATGGATCATTTAAGGGTTGTTTCTCCTGACTTATTTTTCTATTGAAAAATGAATCAGGAGAAACAACCCTTAAAGTGATCCATCCATTTAACCATTTAACCAACCATGTGGCCACTGATCTACATCCATGACTTTACAGTTGGAATGGATCACAATAATACATGTGATTATTTCAAAATAAACAAATGAATAGTAACTGAGATTCAATTATATTTCAGTATTTATAGAAAATGTTAATAAATTGCAACAAAATGTCCTCCAGGGGGTGCAAGAGGGGCACAAAGGCAAAGAAAGGTGACGTTCCACAGATTTTACATGAATTGTTGATAAATAGAGACAAACAGTAGTAACAGGGTTGGTTAACCCATATTTACTAAAGATAAATTGACTGACAATATTATAACTTGTAATAATGACTTGGTAATAAGCAAAATCATAAGTTACAATCATATTACATTGGTAATATGGTAAGGTTTAAATTCAAAACCTGATTGGCTATGCACTAAGAAAAGAAAAAAACACAACTGATCTTGAGTCATGACCTGCACTTTACACTGATCTAGAGCCATGTGCAGCACTTTACACTGATCTAGAGCCATGTACAGCACTGTACACTGATCTAGAGCCATAGCCAGCACTTTACACTGATCTAGAGCCATGTGCAGCACTGTACACTGATCTAGAGCCATGAGCAGCACTGTACACTGATCTAGAGCCATGTGCAGCACTGTACACTGATCTAGAGCCATGTGCAGCACTGTACACTGATCTAGAGCCATGTGCAGCACTGTACACTGATCTAGAGCCATGTGCAGCACTGTACACTGATCTAGAGCCATGTGCAGCACTGTACACTGATCTAGAGCCATGTGCAGCACTGTACACTGATCTAGAGCCATGTGCAGCACTGTACACTGATCTAGAGCCATGTGCAGCTCTTTGCACTGATCTAGAGCCATGAGCAGCACTTTACACTGATCTTGAGTCATGAGCAGCACTGTACACTGATCTAGAGTCATGTGCAGCACTGTACACTGATCTAGAGCCATGGCCAGCACTTCACACTGATCTAGAGCCATGTGCAGCACTGTACACTGATCTAGAGCCATGTGCAGCACTTTACACTGATCTAGAGCCATGTGCAGCACTGTACACTGATCAAGAACCATGGCCAGCACTTCACACTGATCTAGAGCCATGTGCAGCTCTTTGCACTGATCTAGAGCCATGAGCAGCACTTTACACTGATCTAGAGCCATAGCCAGCACTTCTCACATATCTAGAGCCATGTGCAGCACTGTACACTGATCTAGAGCCATGAGCAGCACTGTACACTGATCTAGAGCCATGTGCAGCACTGTACACTGATCTAGAGCCATGTGCAGCACTGTACACTGATCTAGAGCCATGTGCAGCACTGTACACTGATCTAGAGCCATGTACAGCACTGTACACTGATCTAGAGCCATGTGCAGCACTGTACACTGATCTAGAGCCATGTGCAGCACTGTACACTGATCTAGAGCCATGTGCAGCACTGTACACTGATCTAGAGCCATGTGCAGCACTGTACACTGATCTAGAGCCATGAGCAGCACTGTACACTGATCTAGAGCCATGTGCAGCACTGTACACTGATCTAGAGCCATGAGCAGCACTGTACACTGATCTAGAGCCATGTGCAGCACTGTACACTGATCTAGAGCCATGTGCAGCACTGTACACTGATCTAGAGCCATGTGCAGCACTGTACACTGATCTAGAGCCATGTACAGCACTGTACACTGATCTAGAGCCATGTGCAGCACTGTACACTGATCTAGAGCCATGTGCAGCACTGTACACTGATCTAGAGCCATGTGCAGCACTGTACACTGATCTAGAGCCATGTGCAGCACTGTACACTGATCTAGAGCCATGAGCAGCACTGTACACTGATCTAGAGCCATGTGCAGCACTGTACACTGATCAAGAGCCATGGCCAGCACTTCACACTGATCTAGAGCCATGTGCAGCTCTTTGCACTGATCTAGAGCCATGAGCAGCACTTTACACTGATCTAGAGCCATGAGCAGCACTGTACACTGATCTAGAGCCATGTGCAGCACTGTACACTGATCTAGAGCCATGAGCAGCACTGTACACTGATCTAGAGCCATGTGCAGCACTGTACACTGATCTAGAGCCATGTGCAGAAGGTACACTGATCTAGAGCCATGTGCAGCACTGTACACTGATCTAAAGCCATGTGCAGAAGGTACACTGATCTAGAGCCATGTGCAGCACTGTACACTGATCTAGAGCCATGAGCAGCACTGTACACTGATCTAGAGCCATGTGCAGCACTGTACACTGATCAAGAGCCATGGCCAGCACTTCACACTGATCTAGAGCCATGTGCAGCTCTTTGCATTGATCTAGAGCCATGAGCAGCACTTTACACTGATCTAGAGCCATAAGCAGTACTTTACACTGATCTAGAGCCATGCCCAGAACTTTACACTGATCTAGAGCTATAAACAGCGCTTTTCACTGATCTAGAGCCATAAACAGCACTGTACACTGATCTAGAGCCATAAACAGCACTGTACACTGATCTAGAGCCCTGACCAGCACTTTATACTGATCTAGAGCCATGACCAGCACTTTACACTGATCTAGAGCCATGGTCTACAGCTGGTGTATGATGAAAATGTCAAATGTGAGATGAGTGCATGGTTATTATTATTGAGAAAACAAAGCATTTCACAAATATTTATGGCATATTCTGAGAACCAGCAGAAAAAAGTACTTATAAGTATGTATCTTTTGACATAATACAAGTGTCCTGGACAACTAAAAACATATATATTTTCAAAAATATTTAGTTTTTTTCCTTGCATGTCTTTTGCAGCAATGAAAGACAGCATAGTAGAATATAGGGTTGTTCAGATAAAGAACAGAGACTCATGACCCCTACAGGGGATATAAATGAATGGCTGGGTCTCAGGAGGTGTGATAACTTGAGTTCTCCAGAGTTATGTCAGGAAGAAATGCAAATAGTGTAAGAAAAAACCAAGACTGAAACAACACACTCACCTCATTTCTGTCTGAAAGCCTGATTATCAAGGATGCTATTCTGGCACTATGTACTACTATGTAGTCAAAAGCCAGGTGCAATCCAGTGCAAAAATCAATATGGCATGTCAACAGAACTAGCACTAGAAGAAGAAGAAGAAGTACAAAAACAGTTGAGTGGTTGAGCCTTTGAAGCACCTACCCGTTGAGAGGATCCAGCACAATGGCTCTGGGATGGGACATGCCTCCCTCCAGAAGCGTTTTTCTGGTCTGAGACGACCTCTCTAACCGGGCCACACTGATTGTCTTTCTGTAACCGTCGTTAGTCCAGTACAGGTTATTCCCGATCCAGTCCACTGAAAGCCCCTCCACATTATCCAGGTCTGAAATGTGAGGCGGAAACAGAACCCGTGCAATCTGTTACTGGCTCCACATCCCAATCCCTGTAATTTAGGTCTGAAGGCATTTCTCTAAGAGATGTATCTTTTGCACACATGAAAATCAAGGAGCATGCAAGTAATCTTGCTTATAGAAATACATATGGGCATTCGGTGTTGACCCAGTTCAGATTTATGCATTTATTTCAATAAAAGGGTACAGGATCCACCCATGATTTTAAATACTAAAATTAAAGAAGTGGTAGAAATAAACAGCACACATTCAGAGTTGAGTGTAACACTCACCAGCATTGAGTATAGTTTCTCGGCCACTCCCATCGATTTTCTGCCGACCAATCAAAAAGCTGGTAGTGTCGGCAAAGTATACGTAGCTTGTTTCCGCGTGGAAATCCAGAGCACGTGGGCTGACCAGATCCTCAATCTGTACCATGTGCTCATCGCTGGACTTAATATTCAAGTCCAGCCCTCGGATGGTGCCGGGTCTGCCTTTTCCGTAAAACAGGAACAGCTCGTTCTTTGGTTCTGCAGATGGGATTACGAGACATAAACAAACCGACAGAAACTAATCTCCTCGTCCTCTCCACTGTCAGGGACTCATTACTACACATAATTAGCCTGTTTTTCTTTTTTTTTCTTCATTTTTTTAACTCAGCTCTGTAGATTGAGTAATTTGGCAATCTAAAGACAGCTAAGCTTAAAATGTCCACTCAATTAGAATAAGAGTTAGTTCCACTGATTAGACCTTATCAAATTAATCACCATTTTGCTCAGAATGGTCTGTGCCTTCCTGGGAGAAAGCTGCTCACAGGGGGATAGCGCTTTAGCCAGAGAAAAACGGGAATGTATTATTGCTGTGGACATTTAATTTTACAATTCATTAGTACCTGCCGGAGCTGCTATTTGTATTGTCCGGGATGTTCATTTGAACTGACAGTGATATGCGCCTGTGCAATACGGGTGGAAATACAAGTGCACAAAGCCATAGCCAATCTATTGTCCACATAAAAACACGCGAAGTAGAAGCCATGGGTCAGTTTAGAGAGTCCCTAAAGCAAACAATGATTCAGAAACCAAACATTTTGAGTATTATATAGATGATAATAGTTTCTCAGCAAGCCAGGAATTTTGGTCTCTTTTTACAGCAATGAGGGAGACAGAGAGGGAGCGAAAGAGAAAGAGAGGGAGATAGAGAAAGAGAGAGAGATAGAGAAAGAGAGAGAGAGAGAGAGAGAGAGAGAGAGAAAGAGAGAGACATAGGCATGTCAGTCCCCTGGTGTATGCTTCATATCAGTTCATACCTCAAGAGATGTGGTTAGCTACTGGGAGAATAGCACTGCATGGGCTTATATGAGAGAGCGGTTAGCCAGCATAGCTGCAGTGGTGAAGAATGTCAGGTAGCATCTGTGCTAAGAACTCAACCAGGCTGCTCCCATATTTCAATCATATTAATATGGACGGAATGTTTATTACGTTACTCATTTTCCTCCTTGTTTCTATTGTCATCTGCATCATCCATATTGATCAGAGTCGCCAACAAATCCAGACAAATTGAAATATATTAAGCTGGTAATGAAATATGCCTGTTGCGGGTCAATAAAACAACACCATTTGAAAATGGCGTAATCCCAGTGAGTCTTCATCTCCATTTACTTAGCGGAAGCCAGCACGCCACCCTGTCCCATGCAGGCCCTTTAATCTTCCTACTTGTCAATAAATAAATGAGAGAAATCAAGTCTTAATTCAGCGTGTTCGGTTAATAGACACTGAAGCAGTGTGATGAAATAAACACAAGAAAGCAAGCATAATTGCACAAACAGTAGTGAAAGTTATATTATCCTAAAACCCAGCAATTTTTTTTTGTCTCCGGTCTTAATCTCAAGAACCATGTATTCAACATTGACTGACACCTACACTACAAAGAACATTCAATAGAAATAAAATAAATAATATGTAGAGCAGAGTTTTTCTGCCAGGTCTCAGGAGTTTATGAAAGGTCAGGAATGTCGAGTGAAGGAGAGCACAGGAAAGCTGGAAAACTGACTTTTGCATGATTTCCCGTCGCTTCCCAGACTGGATCCGGCGCGGCATCGACAGGATCTGGATTTGTAGCTGCCGCTGAACAGGCAGATGTGAGAACACCCTCCCGCTTTCCCGAAGGCGTCGGCGTCGCATGCGTGACTCCTGGCTGCAGAAGAGGTTATCCTGATTACCCATAATCCCCTGCAAAGCCTGTGGCCTGGGCCATAGGCCCCGGCCCACAAAGGAGGTAACTAGTGGCAGCAAAAACCTTCCAGAACATTATCCTGGGCCTGGATCCAATATTTCAACATTCGCTCTCAACTCTGACACTCAAATAAATAATAAAAAAACATAGTTTTGTGAATTCAGAGATCACCAAAATTAACTATTATAAGAAACAATGTAAAATCTAACACCTGCATGTATTTGTCAGTCAAAATGAAGGGAATGTTGACTGAATACAGGCCTCTGAGCTTTTGCCCAACACCATGGCAGTGTGCCCGAGTCCTCAGTGCAGGTGCCCTGGACGGACACTGCATAACAAATTCACAAAATAAAAAATGGGCATAACCTGCAATAAATAAATAAAAAACACACATTCCATACTGTATATGTAAGCACAAACATGCATGCGCATAAACTCTCACCTATATACAGTATCCATGTGCATGCAAATGCACAAAGTGTTTACCTGTTGGCTGGGCCAGCTTGTGGTAAACACGTATCTCTCTTGAATTCCCCATGCTGGTTAATGTCTGTCGGTCTGTACCGTTAAACCGATTTATTTGCAAAATGTCCACTTTAGATCCTTTGGTAGGATCGGCGTGCGTCGCAAACAAGTAATCTTCAAAGACCGTTAATCCACGGACGTATGACACCTGTGAGAGGAGACGTGAGGTCACTAAGCATCATTTTATACAGAAGTTTAATCCTGAGTCAATGCATTTCTATGGCCTTCTGCTTTAATCTTTCCCAGGCAGCCGGTATAAATGAAAGCATTTAGAAAGAGAGATGGGGAGCTATTAACAAGGCCATCCAAAAGTTTCTCAAAAAGTAATCAACAGAAAATGGCGGTTAGCGGAAATGAGCGGGCCTGCATCCAAAAGTCCCATTAGGGCTGCATTAGAGTGCAATGCTGCCCAAAATGCATACATTATATATCAAATAAACACCTCAGAATTAACAACTCACCTGCTGGACAATTTTGTGCTCCAATAAAAGTGTTACTTGTCGGGTCCACAGTGCTCGGATACTTACATGACTTGGCGGAATTTCCATTCAGTGAAAATCTCTGTCATCAACAATGACAGTTTTATAAGAGTGGAAAATATGACCTCATACAGACCAGGAGCATTCCAGCCTTTGTCACATAAATATAAGAAGGAACAGTAACAGTGTCTTGCAAATATATGCAATGCTTGCTTTAATATATTATCTTTATCTAAACACCCATTGGTACAATTCTAGCACGATAATTTTCCCTTATCGTGCTATAATGAATAAACAAAGAAGATTTTTGACGTCTTTTTAAAATAATAATGATTTGGTATTATTGGGCATAAATAAAGTTGTCCTCCTATAAGATGAGGGGGGGTGGAGATGGGTTTAAAATGTAATAAAATGATCTTATCCACTAATATACTGATTAGCCTATGCTTTAGCTTTATATGAAAGCATTTCAAATCTCATCTAGGGCTTTGAAAAATAAATAAAAATAATTCTTCAAAATGTTAATAAATAACATTTTATTTTAGAAAATGCCCTGTGTGAGGTTGTGTAGAAATGCATCTTAACTTTGAGTGTCACATAAAGAAATCAGTCCAGACATGCTTCTACCAACTGAGGAACATCTCCAAAATCAGAAAAATATTGTCTTTTGAAGATACAGAGAAAATTGTACATGCGTTTGTGTCATCACGCATAGACTATTGTAACTCGCTGTATAGTTGCCTGGGACACAAAACTATGGTCCGGCTCCAAGTGGTGCAGAATGCAGCCGCCAGGCTATTAACTGGGACAAATAGGAGAGAACATATTACCCCTATTCTAGCATCCTTACACTGGCTCCCAGTTGCTTTTAGAGTTGATTATATATAGTTGAGCTTCTTACCCCTTACTTACCAAACTCTGGAACAGCCTCCCACTCAACTTAAGAACTGCAAACTCAGTATGCACTTTCAAAAATAACCTGAAGACTCACCTTTATAAACTAGCTTTTACTTAAAAGTATTATTTTATTTATTTATTCTTCTCTCTTTTTTATTATCTTGTATTTCTGTATACTTATTGTTCTTGTTCTTCTGTTTGTTATATATTTTGTCATTTTCCTTTGCCTGTCAAAGCACCTTGTATCCTTGCATTAGAAAGGTGCTATGCAAATAAAGTTATTATTATTATTATTATTATAATGCAGGAAATTAGTTTTAAAAGGCTCCAATTTTTCTGGAGGAGGACCCCCAGATCCCCCGCAACTTCGTCCCCGCCTTCTGCCCCACCAACATCTCTTCATGCCCCCCCAATCAAACCAGTCTAGAAACGGCCCTGTCCCATACTCTGGGGTTTGCAGGTGCCAATTGTGCGTCGCCCTGTGGAGCTACGGGCCAGAGACGGCATTGGCACGGTCCGGATTCGATCTGAGGCCATGATGCTCATCCATGCACCACAGTGTGGAGCTTTAACCGAATGAGCCATCCAGCAGCCCATATTGTGTGCAATTCCTGAACATGCAAACAGCCGCCTGATACGAGCACGGGGGGGGGGGGGGTGTACTTTGGGTACCTGTATTTGTATTCATAAGACCTGTGGCTACAGTCAACTAAAAAATACTGAAAAGTTAATTATACTTCATTTAGTAAGCATAGAGGGAAAGTTACACAACAGATAATAAAATGAATGAATTCTCAACTGTAGACACTAATATCATGAATATTATTACAGCAACGGAAGAACATTTGTAATTTGTACTCACAGAACTCCCGTGAATAACGGTGTGCCTGTTTTTCCCATTGTAATCCACAACCTCGATGTAGTCCAGGTAGACATCTGCCCAATACACCAGCTTCTTCACCAGGTCCAGGGCCAAAGCAGTGGGCTGCTCGGTCTTGTGATCCACGAGCCGGGTTCTGTTGGTGCCGTCCATATTGCATCGCTCCACCTTGCCCATGTTTCCAAAGTCCGTAAAGAAAAGTTTACTGGGAGTGAAATGGATGAAACATTTCAGACAGGTAATATTGGAACAGCTAATGATTTGTAATAATGTGAATTATGAGTTTTGTACAGAGCCCTGTTAAAGATAAGCTAAAAAAGCTCAAAAATGTCATTGTTGTTTACCAGCTTAATCTTGCACTCAAAATATGAGAGAAATCCAACCTATAATTGAGGTAAAATTGTCGAAAGAAAGAAAAATATTCAACAAGAAACGTGTCCCAATTAGTGGCACCTCTAGAAATCCTTAGAAAAATGTAATAGATGCATTTTGCAATTTATCTTTATACATAGTTTATCTGAGTCTTCAAAAAGTCTAAAATTACCATCCATGACTTCCAGTTTCACACAGATATAAATATGAAAAAACAAGCCAAAAGCTGAAAAACACGGGAAATGTATATTTTCTACGCTTAAATCTGGCCTCTGCATTCACTGATAAGGCCCTCAGATTGGCTTAATATGTCCTGAAGGTTGTTCTGAAGGTTGTTCTGATGGCAGCTCAGTTCTGCTCTGTGGGCACATTCACTGTTTGTGCTGGGTACAGTTAAGCATTGGGATAGAGATCGGTTAAATTTAGGGTTATAACATCGAAATCCCAAGAAACAGTTGATTTCAGTCTATTACGAGCTACCGCTTGCAACATGTATGTGTAGCCCAGAACTGGCCAACGATAGAACTGATAAAACACATTTTTAGTGATATTTCTAAATCCTCAATAAGTAGGCTACATTAGCCTGACTGTCAAAATTTAAATTACATCTAAAAAGCGATTAGGCAGAAAGCGGTTGTTTTTCCCCACATGATGACGTGAATGCATTGATATTAGCAAGCTAGCACAGCTAAATGTAAATTCTGGTTATCTTCACTCATCCTCTTTCTGATAGACAGGTTATTCACTATCTTTCTACACACATAGCCTACTTCCTTGACAAAATTGTAAGTTGGAACTATTAATATTATATTCCCTCACAAGATGGCATGGAGAGAATAATGATAGAAATGATTAGAAATTAATTATAACCATGATAAAAACAAGACTGTTGGAAGGCCCTCCTACTACACAATTGTTTGCATCTGTTGCAAACTGTAATGTTGTGGTGTTTGTCAGTTTTTACTCTTGTTTGGGGTATTCATAACATAGCCCCTATAAATCAGTCCCTCCTGTAATGGCGTTGTAGCGGTACAACGATGAGCCAAACGCGACACAAGAAAAGAAAGAATGAAAAAACCACCCAGCCGTAGCCGAAACCAAAAACACCCTTTTAAAACGGGATAGCCACGTAAACACGGGCAACGCTAATACTGGTAGAAGGAAAAACAGCAAAAAACGAAGACACCCTCGGAACGTGACTATAACGCCCGATAAATGGTGAAACAAATTAAAATAAAATAACGCTCACGCTCTCCTACAACAAAGAGAGAGGGAGTAGAAAAGGAGAAGGGAAAAGAAGGAAAACCTAAATTATATTCCCTGAGCTTCAATGTAGTTATCTAAATACAGCTTTACTGCGCGAATAAAGAAAAACAATCTTTTTAAATGCGAGCAGAGAGAAAACAACAACCGTAACATTCGTGAAGGCACGAAATGATATAGAAGCCCAGGAAGCGGAACTCAGGGGTTTAAATACCTCATGACGCGGACGACAGGTGAACCAGATAATCACCTGGGCGAAAAGAAAATCCCGCAAGGGAATACGGAGAAAAAATCCGATAGACCGAAAAGACGAGGCGTGGAATTAGAGGGAAGGAAGGGAGACCAAGGCACCTCCAGGATGTCGCGATCACAACTATTAACGCGAAATGAACAAAATTCCGCTAAAGTTGCAAGAGCTTGCATTTTTTTTCCAATAACCGCAACCTTCCCGTGAAAAATTGTCAAATCGTCTCGATGGGGCTGCAAAACAAATTATTTCAAACACAAGTGGGAAACTTACAAAATGTTTTTCATTAAAATATCTCCTCTGTTGTAGCCAGTCTCATAAAGCAGGGTCAGTTTCCCCACCATTACCGAGTGTTTCATAATAAAAAAAAACAGGTATCACACGAGCACAGAATTAGCCTACTCCACGAATTACTCCACGTTAACTGTGATTTGCAGGTACAAAAAAATTACTTTTACATTTCAATTTACAAATAAAACAAAAATTGTTATATTGAGCCTTTTTTGTATGGTTACTCAGAACACAAGCTCCACAATATTTCCAATTGTGTTATACAGTACTGTTTAATTCTCACTGAACTTATATTAGCCTACATATGATTTTTTATTGAACTACATATATATTTAAAATCACAATTTTTATTTGCAACTTTCACCAATTACCGCGACTTCAACAAAACACAAACAAAACATCGCACTTTGCATCGCAAAAAGTGTGTCGTCTTAATGTTTAAGTTTATTTAATGGTTTTCCAGAGGGTAGCAGAAACAGTGACAGTGCAGATGAGTTGCAGCCAGCAGAGCCAGGATTAGAGAGAGAGAGAGAGAAAGAGAATGAACATTTTAATTAATGGCCTTATAATCACTATTGTTGATACCAAAACACTAGTGACTGCTCATATCTGTATCATGGAAAGGAATTTGTTACAATTCAGCAGACCAACAGTATGTTGTACCTTACAAAAATGACTCACTGGGTCATCCTACTCAGAATTGTTATGTTAGAGATGAAAAAGTCGATCAACAAGAGAGGACATGAAAAAAATGAGACAAAAAAGACAGACAGCAATAGAGGAAACACCAGAATGGACCAGGAGGAAAGACCAGAATGGACCAGGAGGAAAGACCAGAATGCCCCCGGACCCCGTACAAAGTCTGAGGAAAGCCCCAGATGTATTGGGCTAAGCCCCAGATGTATTCAGGTCCTAGAAACGCCCCTGCATGAGACCAAGAGGTCAAAACTGGGCTTCGTTTTTTAAGCTCACTTCTTGGTGTTAAAAGCGTTGTTACGGTCTATGCGTGAGACTCAATCTACACTGGGTCTCTCAGAGCCAAAGAGCTGTCACATGATTGGCCACTGGGAGTGCCGAGTTTGGCACGGCTCACTCATCATTACCCACTACTTCAGCCACCTGGGGGCCTGTGCAAGCTGCATCATTACACTGTTCTCCAGTGCAGAAACAGCTCAGCCACTAGATATCAGAAGAAAAAGAACCAGGGAGCATATGCATGTGCTTCAGACAGTGGCGCCCCCAGAAATGTCTCATTGTCTCAGATGGGGCCACTGAAAATCTTGGGGTGGCACACCAAAACCAAAAGCCATAACTGAATTTCAGGAATTCTGTAAACTAAAATGTATGTCCAAAAATGAAAAACAAAAAAGCATAATCATGGACAACAATATACATTTTATTATAGCCTACTCATATTCCTGCTTTATTAGGCTACATTCTTCTCAGCCCGTTTTGTCCACAGTTATCATAGACTAGGCTATGTGTAGCCTACGGTTTTTATTTAGTTTTTTTTTTTAAGGGTTTCCGCGTTGTTATGGTTTTGAAAGCTCCGCGCTATTATGGCTATGATGCAGCTTTGGCAAAAACTGGTATGCAGTAACAGCATAGCCTTTTTCTTTTATTGTATTTTTTTTTTTTTCAAAGAGGGCATTTCCCGATATAATTGCTGACTTGTGGCGAGTGGTGATAGATTTACCTTAACATCTATCCGAGAATGTAAACAAGTCATCCATTTTCACTGTAAGAAAACATTTTATGACAACGTCACCTCTATTTCGCTAGCTTAGCCTACTTGAACAGTTACAACCTGCATGAGAAGAGTAGCCTACCCATTGAAAGCTGATTGCTTTTTCTTTGTCTCACCGTTTGTTTGGAATCTACACGCATACAACGATAAAAAAATTATCGTTCTTTGGATGCCCACAACTTTTTTGTTAGTGGATGATAATATTTTGCACTTGCAAATATAATACTTTAACGTTATAGCACTCCCGATTCATCGACATTCCACTACAAACCATTTGCATATGGCCATACATTGACAATTGGATAACTTATTTGACTTAGGCTACCTGTGAAACAATGCCTGCTGCACACATAAGCATGTGGAGTTTCAGGGTCCCACATTTTCCCCTTTCTTCCTGCCGACGCCTCACGTCTTATTGCTCGGATCCAATTTTCTCATCTTGTGGGCTCCGTTTTGCGGTTCGGAATCTTATAAAACCGCAATTCTGTTTTTTGTTTTTTTTACCTTGTTTGTAGTGCATCCCACCAAACAATAACTTTTAGGCATTTTTATGCTGTTGGCTATCGGATCGAAATGAAAAGAAGGCACCAGCACGTCAAGTCAATAGAGGGCGAGAGCGGGATGTGTTTTCCCCCCCGGGATGAGCGGGGCCTATTTGCACTCAGTCTCCTGGCAGTGCACAGCGCTTAAGCGGCTGGCTATGCATTTGTTATTTTCTTTCACATGCATGAACTATTATGAAAAATATAATTATTGATTTAAATGAATAGTACCTAATGTAAAATATCAGATAGCAGCATATTATGCATATGCGACTCGCAAGGGGGGGCCAGTGGGGGGGCCAGCGAGTGTATCAGGGTGGCCGTGGCCCCCCCTGGCCACCCCTTGGCGGCGCCACTGACTTCAGAGGATGTGAGGATGAGGCACTCTGCACTTTGAGAGGATGTGGGTATGAGGCACTGTACACTTTGAGAGGATGTGGGTATGAGGCACTGTACACTTTCAGAGGATGTGAGTATGAGGTACTGTGCCCTTTCAGAGGATGTGAGTATAAGGTACTGTGCACTTTGAGAGGATGTGGGTATGAGGCACTGTGCACTTTCAGAGGATGTGAGTATGAGGTACTGTGCACTTTCAGAGGATGTGAGTATGAGGTACTGTGCACTTTCAGAGGATGTGAGTATGAGGTACTGTGCACTTTCAGAGGATGTGAGTATGAGGCACTGTACACTTTCAGAGGATGTGAGTATGAGGTACTGTGCACTTTGAGAGGATGTGGGTATGAGGCACTGTACACTTTCAGAGGATGTGAGTATGAGGCACTGTACACTTTCAGAGGATGTGAGTATGAGGTACTGTGCCCTTTCAGAGGATGTGAGTATAAGGTACTGTGCACTTTGAGAGGATGTGGGTATGAGGCACTGTACACTTTCAGAGGATGTGAGTATGAGGTACTGTGCACTTTCAGAGGATGTGAGTATGAGGTACTGTGCACTTTCAGAGGATGTGAGTATGAGGTACTGTGCACTTTCAGAGGATGTGAGTATGAGGTACTGTGCACTTTCAGAGGATGTGAGTATGAGGTACTGTGCACTTTCAGAGGATGTGAGTATGAGGCACTGTGCACTTTCAGAGGATGTGAGTATGAGGCACTGTGCACTTTCAGAGGATGTGAGTATGAGGCACTGTGCACTTTCAGAGGATGTGAGTATGAGGTACTGTGCACTTTCAGAGGATGTGAGTATGAGGTAGGTACTGTGCACTTTCAGAGGATGTGAGTATTAGGACTGATGGAGCATGTTCCAGAAATGGGGTGGGCTTACAATTGTGATTAAGCATTTTAATTTTTATATAAAATGTGTACACAATACATGTTAAGCCCCCACCCCTCTCCCATGCGAATCACCAGTTCTCCCTTTCTGCTGTATATCACCAGTAAGCTAATTCATGATGCTAATTATTTGTACCATTTCAACATTTGCTTGCAGTGTTCATACCTTACCATTTTTAACAGACTGCCAGCTTATGAAACATTTCACTTTGGTAACAGGCTAAATCACAACCATCATAATACACTGTTCTCAAACTGCACATCCTTATTGCACAGTAATATGACAGATATGGTGTCAGTGAGCAAAGCCTTCACAGAATTTCATCCGTTAGGAAGAGACACAACATCAGCCTGGATTCAAGATGTTTCACACATGTATGATTCTATTGAACAATCAAGCAAGAGGAACCAGATGAAAACACTGTCAGAGCACATCTCAACCCCCTTAAGGCTCAATGCTTTCTTCAGTTCCCAGCTTCCTCTTCCTGTCTATAACCTCCTCAATGATTCCCCAAGCTACATGATGATTCCCCGCTCAGATAACATACATGCTTACACTGTCTATAACCTCCTCAATGATTCCCCAAGCTACATGATGATTCCCCGCTCAGATAACATACATGCTTACACTGTCTATAACCTCCTCAATGATTCCCCAAGCTACATGATGATTCCCCGCTCAGATAACATACATGCTTACACTGTCTATAACCTCCTCAATGATTCCCCAAGCTACATGATGATTCCCCGCTCAGATAACATACATGCTTACAGGAATTCCATGGAGAAATACCACCTTAAAAAGATGCAACTGGTATGATCCACTATCAGCATGTGATTTGGCTTCAAATGACACATAACATCTTATGTCAATGACCAGTGTTTGAAATTAAATATCTTCATTTTAAGTTTTTATAACACTGTTTGCATTGGAAATATTCAATTGTTTCCAATGGGACTCTCAAATATATTTTTTTCAAATATACACAACCGTTCAAAAGTTGGGAATCACTGAGACATTTTTATGTTTTTGAAAAAAATTTATACTTTTATTTACCAAGGTAGCATTAAATTGATAAAAACAATACAGTCAAGACATTGATACTGTTAGAAACTACTTTTTCTAATTCATTATATTTATACTTTAGCAATTGTAGCCACTTTTTACACATAGTAAGTCCCCCACATATTAGGGCACCAAAAGTAATTAATAAAGTCATCCTATTTGATACGTGGTTGCATATCCTTTGCATGCCATGACTTCCTGATGTCTGTGACCCAACAACATCAAAAGACTCTTGATATCCTATTTTCTAGTACTCCTCCAAGCGACAGTATAACCTCTCTGCATTTGAATGGATCTCTATTTGGGGGTGGGACTATATTTAGCTGTAAATTATGCTGGAACAGTATGAAATACATGGTTGGTAAAATGGTTGTAAGTCATCAAGGGTCTGAGGTATCAAACGAGGTATCTGAATCTGGCCCTAAGTCTTGTGAACTTAACAGAAAATAAAAATAAATTAATATTATAATTTTCACTCAGAAGCTACATTTAGCGGCATTCTGAATTTACGAAGGCAGTACATTTGGTCCTGAGCTGGTGTAAAATTTGTTAGGATGTGCAAACAAATCTCAGATACGAAAACGTTGATGAATAACAAAATACGGCCAAATTTGTTAATGCGAACGATTTACGTACAAATTAATTCTGCTCATGTTTCATGAATGTCCCTAATTTTATTAATGATGGTTTGTGGTTTATTTCCCAAAGGTCTACCTATGGTCATTATTCTAAAGTTATATTACGGGAGTCAAATATCAGAAAGATCTGAGAGGTAAAGGTTAAAAAGGAAGAAAAAATATGAAATACCAGGAAGGAACGCTTGACTCTGTTTGATGCCTTTGGTTGGAAATTCTACTGAACAATACCCCCCCCCCCCCCCCCCCTCCACTTCCCACTGTCAAAGCACCCACAGTCACTTGTAGTTCAGCAGAGAACAGAGATGCATTAACTGTGATCCACAGCTTATTTCATAAGTACGCCAAGTGTTCTGCAGGCTTTACAAGATGTAGATCAAAATAGAATAATTAATCCACTTATGAATAATGGTATTTGGAAATCCTCAATGTAAATACTATACACATAAAATCAACATCAGAGAAAGTCTGCACTGTTCAATGTTCACTGCTAAATCAACTGAGATTGAGTACCTTTGGTCCCCCTTGTACCCAAATAAACTCTGCTAACAGAGTTAAATTGAGCACACAAGCATTTTACTGTGTGGACTATGTAATTAGCAGACTTTTAGAGGCTGTGGCAGTGGAACACAATTAGCCTCATTATGCTAGTGTTAGGGTGAGTTTGATTTAGACGGACCACTGCTGCATTAACTTCTCCTGGCAGTAAAGCAAGTTTCCATAGCTTATGATTGCTTGTCAGTTCGAGTTATAGCTCTTCTCCGTAGCTTTCCTGGAGAATATGTCATCATGTTTTTTTTCCTGTATAGGAGAATATGAAATCTCAACAAAACAACACTTGTTTTAAACGTACAAAAATGCCAAGTTACTGAGCTTAATTGCACATTATTTCCAATATAAATGATTTCACACTTTGATGTCACACATGTTTTTCACATGGTAAAATAAAAAAAAACACAGGGCCAATTTACATGAAATATGAAATATTTATATGAGGTAGCATTGCTTTGGAAAAAGCTTGTTTAATTTGTTCCAATATTTTTTGCTGTAACTTGACCTCGCTTTGATATCAATAGTTTTAATGGCAGGCCTAGATTGTGCTAGTTGTATGACAGTGCTTTGTATGTGTGAGTAACGGCATTTTAGTACATTGAAAATATTTTTTTTATCAATGAATCTACCATCATGAAATCCACATGGAGCTCCCTTTCATTTGTTATGAGGAAATCAGCAGGAAATGAAATACAAAAGAAAACCCAGGTTTTGGGCTTTATTGTGTGGACGTGTGAAGTAATTTAATTCTGTGTGCACTTTCGGTGGAGAGGAACATGACATCAGAAGGTACAGAACTTATGTTCCTCAGGGCTGAGAGTCTGTGGTCATTGTGGTTATGTAACCAGGAAATCACAGGCAACGGTACAAAAACGGCAGGCAAAGGCAAAGTAAAAAAACAAGCAAAAAGTCGATAACCAATAAAACAACAAAGGCAAACAAACAGAATCAAAAGGCAAAATCGAAGTCGTACGGAAGGGTGTCTCAGGTGTCTCAATAGATCTCTGGTTTTACTTAATCACAGGCTCAGGAAATATGATCAACGTTCTGACGAAGAGGAAACAGAATTGTGGGTCTTATATACACATAGGAAAGGGAGGGGTAACAAATGACGTGAGCTTAACACATTAGGAAAACAATAATTCAAATCACGGAAAAATAATTGTTACCTTCAATTCAATTCAATTAGATTTCATTTGTATTGCGCTTTTTACAGAGAACTGTCACAAAGACGCCATGCAAAAAACAGAAGGAAAATTGGGCAGAAACGAGGCCCTAACCCCCAAACACCAAACAAGATAAAAACCTCCCAGTGGAAAGAAAAACACTCATGGCGAGAAAAAAATCTAAAGGGGGAGCCCATCCTCCACTGGCCGGCCCGGTTTAACTAAAGGGGGAGCCCATCCTCCACTGGCCGGCCCGGTTTAACTAAAAGGGGAGCCCATCCTCCACTGGCCGGCCCGGTTTAAACTAAAGGGGAGCCCATCCTCCACTGGCCGGCCCGGTTTAACTAAAGGGGGAGCCCATCCTCCACTGGCCGGCCCGGTTTAACTAAAGGGGGAGCCCATCCTCCGCTGGCCGGCCCGGTTTAACTAAAGGGGGAGCCCATCCTCCACTGGCCGGCCCGGTTTAACTAAAGGGGGAGCCCATCCTCCTCTGGCCGGCCCGGTTTAACTAAAGGGGGAGCCCATCCTCCGCTGGCCGGCCCGGTTTATCTAAAGGGGGAGCCCATCCTCCGCTGGCCGGCCCAGTTTAACTAAAGGGGGAGCCCATCCTCCGCTGGCCGGCCCGGTTTAACTAAAGGGGGAGCCCATCCTCCGCTGGCCGGCCCGGTTTAACTAAAGGGGGAGCCCATCCTCCGCTGGCCGGCCCGGTTTAACTAAAGGGGGAGCCCATCCTCCGCTGGCCGGCCCGGTTTAACTAAAGGTGGAATGGATGGTAACAAATTGTAGTGACGAATCTATCACAGCAAATAATCAATAGAAGCAAGCAGGGATACCTCCAGAAATCTGGCCTGCAGATCACATATTTCTAGCCTGCCGCTCACAGGCTTTCTCCTCTGCAGCTTATTTCTCTATTGAATCCACTTTGTTTAGCAGTAGAGTTTGGACGTATAAATCCAAGATCCAATTATCCAAGTATTTCAGGAAAACCGAGATATAAGAGATTGGCGAAGGAGCACATTTACACCTGCACTGGAACCCAATCGAAAGCCATTCTTTATTTTTATTGTAATGGGGTTCGTCATTTACAGGCTTTTTACAGTCATTTACTTCATTTTGCACATTGGATGTTTTTAATACATGGTTGTGCTGAAGTGGCCCTCAAACCATGTTTTTAAAGAGCATGTCTGCAAGAGCAGAATCTTTGACAAATGAATGAAAGGCTGTGAGGGTTTGGTTTGGTTTGAACTGAAGAGTCAAATGCGACAAAACAAAGCACGATACAGAACAAGTCACTCACAGAAGCGAGGACCACTAAAGGAGTCTGGGTACCTGAAATAGTAGAAACGAAAACAAGGGACGAAAAACTCCCTGGCAGGAGCCAAATAATAAACCACCCACTAAACGTGGTCTAGCTCGTAGACACGAGTAGAAGGGTAAAGTTAAAAGACTCCCAAACAGAAATACAGGAGCAAAAACTTGAGAGAGAGAGAGAGAGAGAGAGAGAGAGGGGAGAAAGAGATAGAGAGAGACAGAAACAAAGAATCACCTTCGGAACGTAGACTATATCGCCAAATAAATAGGTGAAAAATAAATGGAATCAAAATAAACCTCTCACTCTCCCAATAGCAGAAAGTAGAAGTAGAAATATGGAAAAAGATAGAATCTTTCTTAGGAAATAAGAACCTATCCAACCCTGACTTCGTGAAGGCACGATATGACGAAGAAGCGCCAGGAAGCGGAAGTGAGGGGTTTAAATACCTGAGAGGTAAATGAACAGGTGAACCGAATAATTAGTGGGGAAAAGGAAAACTCTGAAACGGAACGCAGAAAAATCCAAAAATAAAGGAAAAATGGGAGAGAAACCGTAGCAACAGAGGGAAGAGAGGCGAAAACCATGACAAAGGCAGCTGGTCCCAGAATGCCTTTTTAGGTATGACAAATACAAGTTTCCATCTTTAACATGTTATTACCTAATTCACCCAAGTGCATTACATACTCAACATCAGCTCCACTAACTGCACAGGATATCCAGTTTTACACACGTTACAGCTCAATTTGAGATATTACTGGCTCATGACTAGTCCAGCCCATATAGCATTTGAGTACATCCATAATACTAAATAAATAATGGGCTTTGTGGCACTCTCACCTTGCTAACTGTGAATAGATAGACAGACAGACAGACATACAGAGAGAGAGAGAGAGAGAGAGAGAGAGAGAGAGATAGATAGATAGATACATAGATAGACATTAATGGTCTGGTCTGTTTGGCCAAATCATTAGCATGTGTTGGTTTCTTTTCTCCCTTTCCACAAACATATAGTGGAAATCCTTTGGCAATGAAAATACACACTATGCACACTAATCTAGGGTCCTGTCCTGGAAAGTTTAATTTCCTCTGTGAAATTAGACAGCAGAACAC
This sequence comes from Ilyophis sp. 1 JC-2022, assembly GCA_022702515.1. Taxonomy (NCBI): domain Eukaryota; kingdom Metazoa; phylum Chordata; class Actinopteri; order Anguilliformes; family Synaphobranchidae; genus Ilyophis; species Ilyophis sp. 1 JC-2022. The sequence goes on along the minus strand of CM040398.1, from coordinate 6,425,160 downwards.
AAAGCTATTCAGAGTGTCAGGGCCCAGCTTGGCCTCACCATACCATGGACATTGTCTTTTGGATTTAAAATTTGAATGCATTGAGCTTTTAATAAAATAAAGAAGAACAATCTGTGACATTCTTAATTCCTACATAAGTAAAGGCTGCTGAGGTCTCTCAGTTCAGTATTTACATTTTCAAATCAAGTAAAAGTTAAGGTCCGTGTTTCATGACTGGCCATGTCACATGGTTGCTGTATTTGCTACCTGGGATTTCAATACTGGATGGACTCAATTATTACTTATAAACAGCACCTATGCTTTCACCACCTATATATTCACCATGTTGTGAGATGTATTCACGTTTGGTCACATTAAAAGCAGGGTTCACTTCGTATCAGTTCATTCTTAGATAAGGGAGTTCCTGCCAAGAATTAAGCTGACCCCCATTCCACTGTGTGACTCAGTGCTGGGTGTGGCCACTCTGTCGCACGGTGAACAGACAACACACGTTCAGATATTAATGTGTGGCTTACTGCCTTTGTTATTGAGCCAGAAACTAAAAGCACGGAAAACACTCCAGAAAACAAGAAAGGCGGAAACATGAAATAAAACCTCCACTGAAAGCAAAAAGCAAGAAAGGTTCAGAACAAACACAACCACCGACAAAACCCCACAGCAGCCATACAGGAAAGCTGCCCCTTTAGGCCTGGGAGCAATGCCCTGCTGTAGCTGTGGTAACTGAAATGGGCTACAGCTGCTAGCATGCCTGTGAGAGGGGCCTGCGCTGTCCATGGTCCTGAAGCTCACCCAGGCTGCTGGAGGGACATTACATTTTTAGCCAGTAACGTTAACGTTAGCTCAGTTAGCTAACTTAACGTATGATTGCAAATAGCTAACGTTAACAACGGAAGCATGGTTTAAATCATCAGCTAAAAATCAATAGCCTAACTTACCTAATGTATTACGTTACAGAGTTATTTTCGGTACAATTCAACAAAAATAAATATCTTATCTTAGCCAAGTGAAATAACGTTAGCTAATGTTATATCTTCCATTGCCATGGGGCGCTAGCCAGCTTGCTAACTTACGTTGGGTAAAAGGGAAACTTAAAACGGGAAGAGCCTGACATTGACACATTGTATAAGAATTGTAATGTTATGTGTCAGCCCTATTCGGACGAGGAGAGGTCGGGTATTCAAGTTTATAATATTTAGAATAGAATTGTATTAGAGCTGATTTACCCAGTTCACTGAACTGCATTGTGTTCATTACTAGGGATAGCTGCTACTGTATGGGAATAATGTGCTTTATCTTATCTGTTCTGTAGTTACTTCGATTACCTTTCTGTATGCACTTACTATACGTCGCTTTGGATAAAAGCGTCTGCTAAATTAATGTAATGTAATGGGTAATGTAGCCTAATTATCCCGTTGTACAGGTATGTAATCCCTAAATAACCTATTTTTCTCAGTAAAATAAAATTGTATATTTTCTAAAAACCTGTTTTCACTTTGTCATTATGGGCTATTTTGTGTAGAATTCTGAGACAAAAAATGAACTCAATCTAGTGTATAATATGTCTGTAACGTAATAAAACGTGGAGAAGGTGAAAGGGGTGTGCAGACTTTCCGGCTTGACTGTATATTTGGGCTATTCCTTCAATGACCTCCCCATGTTTGCACTGATCACACAGAAAGTAACTAAGATAAATCCACAGCGTAACTGGGCGTTTCACTTTATCCAGATCTGCTATGTACTTAATAGCCCATCCAATGGCTTCATTAAGCCTTCCTTGAATAACACCCACATCTGTAGCTGGTCCCAATCACAGAAACATGTATAATCTGACACAAGAGGAGGTAGCTCAGGTGACCAGAAATGAACCACATAATATCATATTATTACTACGTATTAATTCATTTAAAAACCACAGAGGTTGTAATTAAAAGCTAAAAAAATATTCCAGATGAAGAAAAAGCACTGTGATCGATTGGAGCAAATATGAAACCTGTTACTTTTCCAACTGAAGAACAAATCACATTCTTAAAATAGCAGGCATTTGCATTCAAACACTTTTCACTTAGACAAATAAACTGAACCACTGCCAACATTGAACAAAGTCTCCTCTTGTTGGGGTTTTCCCTTTCAAACAGGAAAGATACACAAATCCTAACCTCATAGCAACACAGCTCTTCTTCTTGACTGATGGGACCGTCGCTTTTTTCCCTGATTTTATGGGAGCATATTTCATAACCAGACTCCCTCATGCTGAGAGGCCATCTCACACTTCCTTGGTCTCTGCTGTTCTCACCCTATTGCCTCAGGCTAACAAACCTCGGCCTTATTAGTCCGCTGTTGTTAAGGGCAACAGCCATGCCCCTGCCTCAGTAAACAGACTTCAGAAATACAAGGAAAATACAACATGGCGGCATGGAGAGCCGGTATCGTTGCTGTTACAAATTAACTGTGTTATTCACCCATTTCATATTAAGGGCTCTATTTTCCGGCTGGCGCATGGCGGGTGGCGAGCCAGTGCATTGACGAAGTGACATTTTCGGCATGTATTTTCACGTTCCTGAGCCTGTTTGACTCCCCGTGTGCCGGAAGTAGGAGGAGAGTCGCTGGTGGAGGTGTGTCAGTCCAGATCAAGCAGCGAAACTGCAAATTTGGGGCTATATTTTCCGGCCGGTGGCTCGCCATCACTGGCGAGGTTGCAATTATTTCACGGATTTTCACGCGTCTGAGCGCTGAAGTGGGAGGGAAGCTGCTGTTGGGGGGTGTGTCCGTCAGGAGGGAGCAGCCCAGTTAAGTTATACTGGAGCGGAATGCAATTTTGGGATAAGAGTAGACTGCGATTCGTGCTTGCACTGCCCGTCAGGTGAGACCACGTTTATGGCGTAAATCGCACCACAGCCGATGGCGAGTTGCTAATTCCGGGGCTTTCCCCAATGCGTGCATGATTATAACCTATTCAAAAGCCAATCAACCGTTTTCATGGATCATATGTGGTCCAATCAACCATGCTAATGAAGAAGTTCAGAGCCCTGTAAATTCAGAAGTCCCCAGCCATAAATCACACATGTAGTACCTGCTTTGATGTCTCGTGTCACACACGTAGTACAGCCTTTATGTCTCATGTCACACATATAGGACAGCCTTTATGTCTCGTGTCACACGTAGTACAGCCTTTATGTCTCATGTCACACATATAGGACAGCCTTTATGTCTCGTGTCACACATATAGGACAGCCTTTATGTCTCGTGTCACACATGTAGTACCAAGGCAGGCACTACATGAAGAAAATGTAAATATTGTTATGCACTTGCATTTTTAACACTTTGTGATTGTTATTCATATGTCAAAACAGGGCGGAATACTGTCACGGTCCATGTCTGAACAAACTGCCCATAATTGTAAGAATTTAAGTGCCTGAGCTTGGGCAATATGCTTTACAGACAGTTAAACGTATCCCTTTTCTGATTAAATGTTTAAAACATAAAAAATCTATTAAAAAAATGTCTAAAGTTACCAGGTTCAAAAGGCTTGACCCATGTACTAGTTCAGGTAGTTTCAATGCCAGTGGTTTTTTAATGAGGCATACCAGTAAGTGAGAAAAAGGATAGACGTTGGTCTCCAAAAACAGTCTCCCACAGGTGCTGGGGCTTATTTATGTTGTAAGAAGTTAAAAACCCAGGCCGCTAATAAAAGTTTTAAGACAACCAAGTCATAATAGCAGTGGACATGTTGGGTGTCTCGCTTTGCTGCTGAATCTGTCATTGAAACAAATTCATAGTAGTAGAATTGTTACAGCCATTTATATCAACCATATCAGCCTATACTATTTCCACATTTGCTCAGATGAGTAGGTATAGTTCATTAAGAATATTTCAAATAACTTATTCTTTGAACTTTTATTATGTGTTAATCTTCTTCAAAGGCTGTCTAGCTTCAGTATTCATTTGACTTATGTATTTATTTATTTATTTAATCTAAAAAGCAATTGAATAATTTGTCATTCCATTATTGGCAAAGCCTGCAGCTCAGCTCATCTCTTTCCTGTATATGTTCATTATATATTTCAACACCATTCCTGTTTATTGATTAAACCACGACAAGAGACACACTCACTGCTGCTTGTGACCCCCTGCACAGCTGAAATCCATCCAACCTGATCAAGCCACAAGCTTCTCTCTGTCTACTTTACCCTTAAAGCACCGTCTACTTCACCCTGAGAGCACTGTCTGCTTCACCCGTAGATCACTGTCTAGTTCACCCTGAGAGCACTGTCTATGTCACCCTTAGAGCACAAGATTCTCTCTGCCTGCTTCACCCGTAGAGCACTGTCTACTTCTCCCTTAGAGCACAAGATTCTCTCTGCCTGCTTCACCCGTAGAGCACTGTCTACTTCACCCTTAGAGCAGAAGATTATCTCACTGTCTACTTCACCCTTAGAGCACAAGCTTCTCTCTCTGTCTACTTCACCTGTAGAACACTGTCTACTTCTCCCTCAGAGCTAAAGCTTCTCTCACTGTCTACTTCACCTGTAGAACACAGTCTGCTTCACCCTTAGAGCACAAGCTTTTCTCTGTCTACTTCACCCTTAGAGCACAAGCTTCTCTCTCTGTCTACTTCACCCATAGAACACTGTCTACTTCTCCCTCAGAGCTAAAGCTTCTCTCACTGTCTACTTCACCTGTAGAACACTGTATGCTTCACCCTTTGAGCACAAGCTTTTCTCTGTCTACTTCACCCTTAGAGCACAAGCTTCTCTCCCTGTGTCTACTTCACCCTTAGAGCACTGTCTACTTCACCCTTACAGCACAAGCTTCTCTCCCTACCTGCTTCACCCTTAGAGCACAAGCTTTTCTCTGTCTACTTCACCCTTAGAGCACAAGATTCTCCCTCTGTCTCTGCTTCACCCAGCTGCCAAGAAGGCCCATTTCAGCTCTCGCTGATGCCCATCCTCTACTTCAACCTCACTGAGGCGTAAATCGCGTTATCATTGACACTTCTGCAACCCTCTGGCCTGCGCACCACTCGATCTTCTGCTGAAATGATGAAAAGTGGTAGCACAGGTTTACTCATTTTCTGCTCCTCACACCATTTTGTTTCTTCTCCCTCCAGTCTATTCATCTTGCCTTTGGAATTCTGCATTGCTACTGTCACTTTAAATGCAACATTGTTGTTTTCTATTGCTTGCTAGGCCCACAAATCAACTCAGGACATTCTCGGCAGATGGGATTTCATTGATCCTGCTCTGGGACTCCAACAGCCTGGTTTCAGGGACAGGCACTCCAGACGGACGGCGAAACTTTCTAAAAACCAAGGCCATCCGCTGCCAGAGAGTGGTGCTTCATTCCCTCTCTGATCTTGCTGCACACCTCTGTAGCATTTGAGCAACTACACAGAGGCCTGTGCTCATGATGTGTCTTTGAGTAAAAGTTCAGATCTAGGATCAGGTTTCCCCTGTCCATATCATAACCTTATCCGTTATGAGCTAAATGGCTACGAATACGCAAACAGATGCTCCTGTTCATCCCGGGACTGTGGGACTCAAGTCTATCCCTCCTCTGGTTACCATCCTCACAGACTTTTTACACTAAGCTACGGAACTCAAGCTATTTTTGTAGGCTTGTAGTCCCTAGAATCTATGCCCTTTTCACATTGCCCACGTCAAGCTGAGTCAAGCATTAAGGTTAGCTGTGCAATAACAGTCATTACTGTCACTGTCTCTGTGCCAACATTATAATAAAACATAGTTTGGCTGAAGCTATCGTCTGTGCTTTGTATATTTACATTGGGTTTCGCTGCTAAATAATGGTGTTTACTGCTATATTAAACAGTTTCTGCAGAGTTTACAGTTGGTGAACATATGGCTAATTAACTTCTTAGCTATTTAAACTTTTCTGTCAGTAATGTTAGGCTGCTAGCCATTTCAGGTTTTTTTATAATTTCTGTAACATTAAATAAGTTACATACTAGCTAGTTTTAGAACAGGAGATCAGTAGTAGACTGTTGGCAGTAGGTGGCCGTGTGGGGGGCAGTGTAGTATAATGGTTAAGGCCTTGTTGGTAGTAGGTGGCAGTGTGGGAGGCAGTGTAGTATAATGGTTAAGGCCTTGTTGGCAGTCGGTGGCCGTGTGGGGGGCAGTGTAGTATAATGGTTAAGGCCTTGTTGGTAGTAGGTGGCCATGTGGGAGGCAGTGTAGTATAATGGTTAAGGCCTTGTTGGTAGTAGGCGGCAGTGTTGGATGCAGTGTAGTATAATGGTTAAGGCCTTGTTGGTAGTAGGTGGCAGTGTGGGAGGCAGTGTAGTATAATGGTTAAGATCTTGTTGGTAGTAGGCGGCAGTGTGGCAGGCAGTGTAGTATAATGGTTAAGGCCTTGTTGGTAGTAGGCGGCAGTGTGGGAGGCAGTATAGTATAATGGTTAAGGCCTTGTTGGTAGTAGACGGCAGTGTGGGAGGCAGTGTAGTATAATGGTTAAGGCCTTGTTGGTAGTAGGCGGCAGTGTGGGATGAAGTGTAGTATAATGGTTAAGGCCTTGTTGGTAGTAGGTGGCAGTGTGGGAGGCAGTGTAGTATAATGGTTAAGGCCTTGTTGGTAGTAGGTGGCAGTGTGGGAGGCAGTGTAGTATAATGGTTAAGGCCTTGTTGGTAGTAGGTTGTAGTGTGGGTGGCAGTGTAGTATACTGGTTAAGGCCTTGTGACCTAAAAGTTGCAGGTTCATTCCTCAGGAATACACGGCCGTTGTGCTCTGCAAGTACTGCAAGGTACTTAATCTGAATTGCTTCAGTATATATCCAGCTGTATAAATGGATGTTTTGTAAAAAAATGCAAAAGTCTTGTAAGTGTAAGTTGCTCTGTAAAAGAGCGTCTGCTGAATGTCTGTAATGTAACGGAAGTAGAGCCAGGTTCAGCAAGCCCAGTTGTCCTGGAAAGACAGTGTGAAACTCCCCATTTGTCATCTCATGCATCCACTCACTACTGCTGTTATTGTTGTACTGTTGTCACCTGCCTGTCTACTGTTGTCCCCCCCTACCTTTGATGCTGTTATGACTTGTTATCATGTTCTGGTTATGTTCTAGTTCCCCACTGTTACTGCCCATAGTCATTTTCATCAATATGTTGTTGCTATGTTATCTGTTATGTTATGTGTGGTTATGTGATATGTGTTCATTATGTGTATTTACCTATGTAATGCGTCTTTGGGTCCTTGAAAAGCGCTATATAAAATAAATGAATTATTATTATTATTATTATTATCATAGCTGTGCTGGCCCTAGCATGAATCTGCTCAACTCGGCTATGAAAAGGCCAAAACAGGACATTATAATGGGTTCACTATAATCTTACTGTCATTTCTTATAATAGTTATTTGTATGGCCACAAATACGATAAAATCAAAGACATTTTTATAAAAGATAATTATGTTATCTAGAAATTTTTTATAATGTTGATAGAAAAGAAAAACGGCACATTGAGTTTTGACAAAATAATTTATTTAAAAAAGTGTGTGGGAGCTATTCTTTCGTTCCTTTTGAGTCTTATATTGCCCTCAAACATCTGTAAGATCAATAGCTGTGTAAAAGCGTATGTGGTTAGGCAAAACATTTGTGGTCTGGTAAAAAAAAAAAAAAATAAAATCACGAGCATCCACATTTCGTCAGGACATCTCTCATTTGCAAAGAATACAGATTTATTAAAGGCAAGAGACTGATTCAATTTCACAGTAGACTAATCAGTGATGGGGCTGTAAGGTTGGTCTTTGTGTGCAAGAGAACAGGCTCCAAGAGAAAGCTTCTCTGAGCACTAAAACTCATTAAAAATCAGCACGTTCTCTGTTTCCACCGTATTATCACCAATATAATGGTCTGGTTTCACTGTGGAAACTGTTGTTTCAGCTCACTGGAGATATTTCAACAGAATGTCTTTTAGTGGTTGATGAGCGTTACTGGAATAATTATACGTCCATTTTTTTCCTCATGGATTCTTTTTGGCTCTGTCATTCATCTTAAGAAAGATTAAAGATTCTAATGAATACATTAGTCCCTTGCGCAAATCGTTTCAGACGCCAGCCATTTTCTAATGTGGGTATTTCATTCTGTTTTAAACATAAATAAAGAAACATAAACAGAAGCCTACAGAGAGGTTTTTCAAAACCTAGGGAGCTCTATGGCATATGAGTAATGAGTAAAACACAGAATATTAATATAACCTTTCATAACAGCAGATGCTTGCTGAGGTATTCCATCTGAAAATCAGACTGGCTCAGTTAAAACTATTTAATTTTATTCAGCAACATACAGTCAATGATGCAGTCCAGAGCAAAATTTGATTCCCCCCAGACAAACACACATAGCTAATTTAAGAACATATGCAATTCAATCAAATTCAATCAATTCAATCAGATGTATACTATTGCACAGCTGTAATAAGTTCCAGCAATAATGATTTAATCATTGACAAAACTGTTCTGGTCTACTGTCTGCCTTTGGATTTAAGATTTGAATTTCCAATCTCTATTGAAGAGATCAGTTGAAAGCCAAGTTCCATGTAGGTAATGGCTGATGAGGCCTCCAAATTTCAAGGCCAGAGCCAGAGCAGAGGTCTGTGTTGTATAGCTGGCTTTTTCACATGGTAGTGATATGCTTTGCCTTAGAATTTCAGTGCTAGATGGACTTTATAAAACATCACTTTTACTCTTTAGTCAATTTGCCATTTTTGTTAAAGGCATTCAATAGAGCTAAGTTATCTCATAAGTGATTCATGCTTGGTCTCCTTAAAAACATAATAAAACTACAAATTAAATCTATATGATGGTGCATCGCTCTGCTGTTGACAAATTTAGTTTAATTATACTCATAGTAATTATACTCATTAGACTGACTTGGATTACGCGGTTAGAAAATGGATGGAAGGATATACTCATCGTAATGCCCTGCCTTTTCCCCCAATGGAAGCCATTTTGTCCTATCTGAGAGATGCAGATATGTCCTCTCTGTTTAACTATAGTGTGAAACTGGCCATATTGTAGCCATGGCACGATGGCACATCACACAAAGCAGATTTAGGAGTGACCCCGACTCTGCCTCACCAGTCAAATGCATGCTCCCTCTGGTTCTTAAAGGGATATTCTACTGTGTGGGCTTTTCTTTGATTGGCTGAGACAGTTTTTACGTGCAATGAAGGATATTTTAGATAGAGCGTGAATAAAAAAACGAATTACTCTCAGGAAGGGATCTGTGCCTTTAAGGAATGTAACTGAAATGTTGCTAAAGCTAAATGAATGAACATACACTGCAGTGCTCCTGGAGCTGCAGTTACACCAGACTAGGCTGCTGTATCCAGGGGTTACTGGGGAACATTTCACACCCACAATCTCAGGTTCGTTTTCAGTGTAAATTCCAACCCACAGCTACCAATTACAGAGGAGCACACACACACACACACACACACACACACACACACACACAAGCATTACTTTATTAAAGGGGAACAAGACACCACTTCAGACGATCTCTCCCAAACCTTTTAGTATAAATAATTTCTTTTTACTTTAATAACTGCAATCATCCCAAAAAAAAATGTATGCAATATTCCAGTTGGTTACATGTTCAGGCTGGGACTTAACTACTGCATTAATATATATACATAAATATATATACATAAATATATATATATATATATATATTTTAAAATAAATCTACTCAAATTAGATTCATTCAAAAAGGGAAACTGAGATGAATCTAAATGCAGAAATCCATCAGAATGAGCAAATGGATGTGAAGCGCATTCTCTTCAGAGCAAAGAAGGAGACGTAAGTGGTGCTTGCCACTTATTGCTTTCTCCACAGAACACCATTGAAAAGCAGCACTAAAACAAGCAATAGTGCTCAAACAGTGGCATTAACTGCCACTCTGTGGGCTTTGCATAAAGCCCTCTGTCTGTGTGCTTTAGAGGGGCATGGGAGGTCATCAACCTCCATTAACAACACTCTCAGTGTACATCTCCACTAACAACACTCTCAGTGTACATCTCCACTAACAACACTCTCAATGTACATCTCCACTAACAACACTCTCAGTGTACACTTCCACTAACAACACTGGTCACTGATCAAACAAAGGGTGGATTCCAATTGCTTATTTTATCCGTCCTCTTCTCCTCGGTCCTTGTCTGACCCGGAAATCAATCGAGGTTCGCCATCTTTGAGGACATTCCAAACAGCTAAATGCTCCTCGGAGAAGCGAGGAGTGGGGGACGAGGTGACTCATGGAGGGTGCTTCAGTGAGGAAACACAAGTGTAGCCTTTGCGGAAGCCTTTTCTCGGAACGTGTGACGTGTATAAATGATCCACCACTCTCCACATCTGCCATGTCGCAGATACCCCGACACAAATGCAATTTTACCATTCATTTCCATTTATTATAAAACGCTAATGCATAATGACATTAGCTTACTGGCAGGCTCTCATATTACAACTAAAATGTAGCGTATGGACTCACTTGCAGTCATGTGGTATTAAATGTGGTATTTCTACTGGTCTCCTCTGCAAAACACATCACTATGTCAAGAACTCAGCACCTACGGTTCAGTCTCACAAATAAATCTGACCATATCAGTCCTACCCTGTGTCAGCGGCAATGGTTACCAGCTAATTCCCCTAATTGTTAAAATGTTTGTAACAGTTTTTAAAGAACCCCGTGGCCCTGTTATCCAGACCAGGCACCCCCATCCTCCAATGCTAGCCTTTTGTTTGTCCCCAAAACCACCGAGTGATGTTTCAATGTTGCAGTAACAAAACTAAGGAACTCACTGCCTAAGTGACTCCATTGTTTCTATATAAAGCCTTTATGTGTACTTGGTGTTGTGATAATAATAATAACAATAATAATAATAATAATAATAAATCACACCCATGCATCCATTTTACCTGACCTATGGGGACATAACTGAATCATTAGTTCTCCCAGAAAAGTGAGATTGGGAGATTGTTAAGAAATCTTTCATATTGACTTACCCCATCAACGGATCCACAGCAATTCCTTTTGGGTTGTGAAGGTCGAGATCGATGATTGTAACGCACGTGTCTTCACGATGATTGCACACAAATATTCGGTCATTGATTCGATCCACAAAGTAGAAGTTTCCTGTGAGCCAGTCGACGGCCATTTGCTCCACATCTACAAATAAAAAGCAGTAAATAAATCCAGTAAATGCTTCAAGGAAGGGGCTGCAGCAGGTCGTCCATAACCTTTCAAAAATAAGCAATAAACTCACAATGTTCCATATTTTTGGAAAAAATAAAAAACAGATCAAACAAACGCCCTTTTTTAAGGTCATCACATACTAAATCTTGAGTGAAAAATCACTCTGAACTATGGGTTGCATTTAAAAGAGAAAAATGTCTTTGGCATTGAATTGTACACGAGGCTAAACTTGGTTTTGTTAAACATGGCACGAGATGAAGCTGCTGTCTGCAGCTTTCACCAATACCCTGCAGCTGAAAAACAGCGGTGCAGTTTGTTCCTTCCTGTTTAATTTTCAGGCCTTGTAATCCATGATATTATTGACCTTTCAGACAGAAATCTGTCTCACAGTTATGTATTAAATTTCCTCTTATGATTATCATCGGTTTTTGCTTGCTCATAAACATGTGAAACCAGCAAGTGAGACCACAAGTGTAAGGTTAGTGCATTCCTCTCCAGCAGAGGTGAGAATATAAGGTTAGTGTATTCCTCTCCAGAAGAGGTGATAATATAAGGTTAGTGCATTCCTCTCCAGCAGAGGTAAGAATGTAAGGTTAGTGTATTCCTCTCCAGAAGAGGTGATAATATAAGGTTAGTGTATTCCTCTGCAGCAGAGGTGATAATATAAGGTTAGTGTATTCCTCTCCAGCAGAGGTGAGAATGTAAGGTTAGTGTATTCCTCTCCAGAAGAGGTGATAATATAAGGTTAGTGTATTCCTCTGCAGCAGAGGTGAGAATGTAAGGTTAGTGTATTCCTCTCCAGCAGAGGTAAGAATGTAAGGTTAGTGCATTCCTCTGCAGCAGAGGTGAGAATGTAAGGTTAGTGTATTCCTCTCCAGCAGAGGTAAGAATGTAAGGTTAGTGCATTCCTCTGCAGCAGAGGTGAGAATGTAAGGTTAGTGTATTCCTCTCCAGCAGAGGTAAGAATGTAAGGTTAATGCATTCCTCTGCGGCAGAGGTGATAATATAAGGTGAGTGTATTCCTCTGCAGCAGAGGTAAGAATGTAAGGTTTGTGTATTCCTCTCCAGAAGAGGTGATCATATAAGGTGAGTGTATTCCTCTGCAGCAGAGGTGAGAATGTAAGGTTAGTGTAGTCCTCTCCAGCAGAGGTGATAATATAAGGTTAGTGTATTCCTCTCCAGAAGAGGTAAGAATGTAAGGTTAGTGTATTCCTCTCCAGCAGAGGTAAGAATGTAAGGTTAGTGCATTCCTCTGCGGCAGAGGTGAGAATGTAAGGTTAGTGTATTCCTCTCCAGCAGAGGTGAGCATGTAAGTTTTGTGCATTCCTTTCCAGTAGAGGTGAGAATATAATGTGAGTGCATTCCTCTGCAGCAGAGGTGAGAATGTAAGGTTTGTGTATGCATCCAGCTGCTTGGCTCTCAAGCAAACAAGATGGTATTCATAAATATGTGTGTTTTAATTTTAAAACTGTTAGGTCATGCATTTCATTTAATAAAATACATTTAATGTTCAATGCACTCAGATAGAACTCTTGACGTCACTCTCCCAGTCCCTGATCCGTAAGTGTAAGGTGTATAAACTATTCATGATTTTAATATAACTGGGCCCCTGCAGATAGTTTCAGTCAGTTCACTTGAAAACATCAGATGAAAGATCTTATGCTCTTTCAGAAGACTTTGTGTAATGAGATAATCTTAGTCCTAGCATTTAAAAAATGTTAATTAGTGTGAAGATGAAACACCTCCTGCTAAATCAAATCTGAGGTGAACACTGGTTTAATGCAGAATCCCGCCACATTCATAGCCTGCACTTCCAATGAAACACTCATTAGGGGCCATCTAAGCGAGTAAACCTGAGATGTAACATCCACTTCAAAGTCTGCTTATAAATATACCAACTCCATTTCAGTGCTGATGTCATTTATCTTGTGGAATCATCAAATTGTTTGTGTGTGCGTTTGTTTGTGTGTGTTCACATGCTTGCATGTCTGCGTGTTTGTGTGCTATGCATGTGTGTTTGTGTGTGTATGTAGTATGAGTGTGTATGTACGCGTGCTTACATGTATGCATGTTTGTGTGTATGCATGTGTGCTTGCAAGCATGCGTGCATGTGTGAGTGTGTGTGTGTGTATGCATACATGTGTGAGTGTATTGGAAGGAGAAAGGCAATGGTACTGCAAATATAACCTAATTTTGATATCAGTCTGACTCATTTCTACTTATTTCATTTCTAATTATTCTAATTATTCTAATAATTATTCTAAATAATTATTCTAATTATTTTTCATCTCAGGATTTCACATGATACAGTCTGCTGAAGTGGTCTCTTTTAGCTGTACCTTGCCATGCCTGTTAACAAGGATTTAACAATTCTCTCTCATTTTCTATGGAGGTTCTAGGTGCATGTAAAAACAGTCTAGTGGTGATACTGAGGTGATACTTCATTATGTCAACTCATTGTAAGTTTAGCAATGTGTAATAATCAAAAGATCCGCTTCAGCGCCCAAAAATCACTGATTCTGCGTCCTCAACCTGGGGGGTATTTCACAAACAGGATTACTGAGTTAGCTGGATAACTAGCTGTTGCACTGAGTAAAGCCCAAAACACCTCCCAAATCTGGAACGTGGTGTTATGGATTTAGGAGCGGATATTCAAACGCAGAGGTGAGGGAGATCAGACAAGTCACCCACATAGGTGAGGACTAATAAGGGAGATATAACACGAACAGACTAAAATAAAAACAGGAAATAATTCCAGACAGCTAATCAGCCAAAGGAAATCTTCCCATGAAAATAGGGCGAACTCAAATAGAACGAGTGAAACACAAATCTAAATCTCCCGAACTCAATACTAGAGCCAAAAATAGGAGACGAGAAAACACAAAGAAAACACCTTCGGAACGTAACTACAACGTCCGATAAAAGGTGAAACAAAATAAAACCACCAAAAGAAAACACTGTCTCATAGAGAACAGCACGGAAATAAATCGTGCAGAACGCTAACAGGAGGAAGCACGATCCTATACCTGAAGAAGCTAAAAGCAAGTCCCTCGTGAACATAAGCAAGTTACTATCACGAGGTCGCTTAAACTTGGCTATACCTGGCTCAATGTACAAATGAATGACAAAGAATCACTGGTGAAGCGGAAGTAAATAACTTAAATACCCGCAGGTAGAAGCACAGGTGAAATGAATAACGAGCACGGGAAAGCAAAACCCCGGACCGGAACGTGGAAAAAATCCGATAGATTCTCAATCGGGAAACAGGACGAGAATCGCAGCGGAAAAGAAAACAAAACCCACGAACCATGACACATGGCTTGAAGTAAAAAGAGCTGTACCGATTTTTACTCGGTGCAGTTATGCAGCCAACTCAGTAATCCTGTTTTGTGAAATATCTTACGTATATACTGTATATAATAATTATATATTTTATACATATATATTTATATATATATATGTGAAATCTCTGGTCAGTCATGACCCATCATCTATGGTAGTTTTAGAGATTAAAAATAATCCATTGGGACAAAGAACACTCATACACATGCATACACACATACCGTATAATCTGCTTGATATAAAAAAGGTGAATGAAAGTTTCATGAATCAAAAAGGGAAATAAGGCATCTTGGTGACATGCACTTCAGGAGTAAAGGCGTTGCACTCGTGTCTGAAATATCTAGATGAATTATAATAACTGAAGACAGGATTGTACACGATAGTGATGCAAATGGATCTGTACATCACACAAAACTAGGTCATCTGGGAAGCGTACGGTGGCTGCAAGGAGACAATAAACTTAAACATTCTGAAAACTTCCAGAATGAATGAAAAAGTCCAGAATGAAATCTCACACTTATCTTTGCTTCAACCATGACATAAAAATGATAGTTTTATTAAATAATGGGAATGTTAAATAGCATATGGTTCGTAGCATCTCTTGTTTAATGGTTTGCCATGATTAGTTAAAGATGAAGAAAAAGTAATTGCGCATTATGTTTGATGACTGTGGCCGAGTGTATTTCCAGAGCACTAAGCTGTAAGTAGTCTTGGGCGATCTCTGAATAAATCTGCAGCAAATGTCAGCCCTTAAAAGCCACAATAATGGGCCATGATAGGGTTTGAGATGTGCCATCTCAACATTAGTATTATGTCTCTATGTTGTTCTGTGAAAACACACAGCGTATACAGGGGAAACGATCGAGGTAAGTCGAGCTTCAGACATCCCTGAATGTAAGGGAAGGTGTAACCTTGAATTTGGAACTGTAAACCTCAGGTATGGCACACTACAGGGTAGATGAAAACCAATGTACCCAGACAAGTGACAAGCCTGTACCCCAAAATAAATCACATTCTTAGCCCCCGTTTAATCAAGGCCCCTTTTTAAAAACTTACGTTGCAGATTCCGCTCTGTTCTTATCTGCTGAATTTCTGAAAATCCTCTCAGCTTCTCGATTTTGGCGCACCACAGCTGGCCAGCGGACACAACCCAACAAACTGTCTCTTCCTTGTAATTGAAATCCAAAGTGAGAATTCCAGGTGAGTCCAGGGATTTTAGGTCGGGCGGCGTCGATCCGTTAAGGTTGGTGACGGCGATGTGTTCCGCGTTTCCCACGAGGAGGAGGGGTCTGTCGCCCGGCTCTGAAGCAGGAAGTGAAATAAACAGGGTGACATAGCCTGATGCAGGACTGACATACTACATCACTGACACTATCCCAGTGAATATATTTCTTTAAATTACAGAAAAATGCATAAAAGTACAATGCATCACATCTAAATGTCATGTTTAATGATTGAGGGAAAGGATCAGGGATTAATTTACCCCGATAGTAGAACACAAATACAAAACAGGGTGTCTGTCTTATTTTATCGCATTAATAGCTAAAAAGGCAAAGTTGTAAGAAAACAAACCATTACAGCAGCATTGCACAATAACGGCGATTAAATCCTATTCAAAATGTGTCGGTACTGGTGGACCTGAACTTATGATTAATAATGAACCTAAACACTCCCTTCATGGGATACATTTTTCTGAACAACAAGCCTATCATATTTTAATAAAAAAACATGTAAATTATCTCCATTACTGAATTGACAGCAGACCATTGTAGCAGGTCTGGAGGTGTTTTTTTACGCCTGTATTAGGAGAATACCTTTTAAGTAGAACTAATACATTAGGTTTAGAGTTCACAGACCTGACAGATTTTCCGAAATTCACTCATGGATTTAGAGAAAATACTACAGTCAGCGTGAGTGAATGTAGTGTTCTGCTTCTGAGCTAAAGCTAGTATATTATGGTGAGGATATTAGAAGATTACGTCCTGCTAAAAGAGCAAGAACAGGGCTCCTCAGGCCAAGCCTATATTAAATCCGATACCCCCGCCGCCCCGTCCAGGCCAATCCTATACCCCCGCCGCCCCGCCCAGGCCAAGCCTATATTAAATCCTATACCCCCGCCCAGGCCAATCCCATATTAAACCCCCCCGCCCAGGCCAAGCCCATATTAAATCCCCCCCCCCAGCCCAGGCCAAACCCTTATTAACCCCCCCACCTCCGCCCAGGCCAAGCCCATATTAACCACCCCGCCCAGGCCAAGCCCATATTAACCACCCCACCCAGCCCAGGCCAAACCCATATTAAATCCCCCACCTCCGCCCAGGCCAAGCCCATATTAACCACCCCGCCCAGGCCAAGCCCATATTAACCCCCCCCACCTCCGCCCAGGCCAAGCCCATATTAACCCCCCCACCTCCGCCCAGGCCAAGCCCATATTAACCCCCCCACCGCCGCCCAGGCCAAGCCCATATTAACAACCCCGCCCAGGCCAAGCCCATATTAACCCCCCCACCTCCGCCCAGGCCAAGCCCATATTAAATCCCCCACCTCCGCCCAGGCCAAGCCCATATTAACCCCCCCACCTCCGCCCAGGCCAAGCCCATATTAACCCCCCCACCTCCGCCCAGGCCAAGCCCATATTAACCCCCCCACCTCCGCCCAGGCCAAGCCCATATTAACCCCCCCACCTCCGCCCAGGCCAAGCCCATATTAACCACCTCCGCCCAGGCCAAGCCCATATTAACCCCCCCCCCCCCCCCCCCCCAGCCCAGGCCAAACCCTTATTAACCCCCCCACCTCCGCCCAGGCCAAGCCCATATTAACCACCCCCCCTCCGCCCCGGCCAAGCCCATATTAACCCCCCCCCCCCCACCTCCGCCCAGGCCAAGCCCATATTAACGCCCAGGCCAAGCCCATATTAACCCCCCCACTCCGCCCAGGCCAAGCCCATATTAAATCCCCCCCCACCCCACTCAGGCCAAGCCCAATTAACCCCCCCACCTCCGCCCAGGCCAAGCCCATATTAAACCCACCTCTGCCCAGACCAAGCCCATATTAAATCCCCCCCCCCACCCCACTCAGGCCAAGCCCATATTAACCCCCCCCCCCCCAGCCCACTCAGGCCAAACCCATATTAACCCCCCCACCTCCGCCGTGGCCAAGCCCATATTAACCACCCCGCCCAGGCCAAGCCCATATTAACCCCCCCACCTCCGCCCAGGCCAAGCCCATATGAACCCCCCCCCCTCCGCCCAGGCCAAGCCCATATTAAACCCCCCCGCCCAGGCCAAGCCCATATTAACCACCCCAAGCCCAGGCCAAGCCCATATTAACCACCCCGCCCAGGCCAAGCCCATATTAACCCCCCCACCTCCGCCCAGGCCAAGCCCATATTAAACTCCCCCCCCCCCCACCTCCGCCCAGGCCAAGCCCATCTTAACCCCACCCTGCCCAGGCCAAGCCCATATTAACCACCCCGCCCAGGCCAAGCCCATATTAACCACCCCGCCCAGGCCAAGCCCATATTAACCCCCCCACCTCCGCCCAGGCCAAGCCCATATTAAACTCCCCCCACCCAGGCCAAGCCCATATAGGCCAAACCCATATTAACCCCCCCACCTCTGCCCAGGCCAAGCCCATATTAACCCCCCCACCTCTGCCCAGGCCAAGCCCATATTAAACTCCCCCCACCCAGGCCAAGCCCATATTAAACCCACCTCTGCCCAGGCCAAGCCCATATTAACCCCCCCACCTCCGCCCAGGCCAAGCCCATATTAAACCCACCTCTGCCCAGGCCAAGCCCATATTAACCCCCCCACCGCCGCCCAGGCCCCGCCCATATTAAACCCCCCAGCCCAGGCCAAGCCCATATTAAACTCCCCCCGCCCAGGCCAAGCCCATATTAAACCACCCCGCCCAGGCCAAGCCCATATTAAATCCTCTGTCTGCTCACTTGAGATGCCATCAAAAAAATGCTCATGAATAAATGCTTGCAAGTGGGAAAAACTATATTAAAACCTGTTATCCAACATGCTGTGAAAACTGCTTAATGACTGCTTTTATCTGTCATGAACTTCCAATTGAACAGAAATTGGATTTAGTCCGATCAGTAGTAGGGAAAAAAAACCTCCAAATACTTAATTTTTCTTGTTCGTACTTTATTTATGCATTTTATTAGAAGTTTTGATTCTATTCAAAGCAATAGCTTGTAAAAGGCTTTGAAAGAAAAAACTTGCCTATTCCAGGGTTTACAGCTCTCTGTCCCAATACATGATAAAATCCTTGGGGCACCCTTGACTTTAATTCCACACTCCAGTCATACAGAGCGAAGAAATTCCAAGAGACAAGATGGCAAGATCACGGAGCACATTTCAGGCAAAACATTAAGGGCCGGATTCAGAGATGGGCAATTTAAGTCATGCGCTTTAGTGCCTCTCCTGCGTGGATTTAACGCGGGATGAGATATGCCGTATTCTAACTTGCACTATGCGGGTACGTTTCTCAAAATGTGGGTGGCACAGGGCATGATATTTGAATTACCTGTTTCGTGTACCTGCCCCCTGGGTTGCCAGCTTTCTACTGAAAAAATGTGTGTGGGGGTATACATTTTCAATGTGTCAGTGACATTGCCTTTAATAACCGCATTTGCCTTTGTAAAATCCTACATTTGTGCTTCGTAGTTGCTCTTGCGTGATGGGAAAGGCAGTGAACGTATTAATCCGTAGCATTGATAAAATGATCATAGCTCCTATTGACTTGGATATACCCATCACACAATCAAAAGAAATAATCACTGGACAGTGGTTGCATGCAATATTAAGTAAACAAATAAATTGTTGGATTTACTGAAAAACACTTTTTAAAAAAGCTAATCTTTTTTTTGAACATAAAAAAATGTATTCAGTTTAAACTCTGAATACGCGTATCTTGTAGACACGCTGGAGACTAGAAAAGCAAAGAAAACACCTTCGGAACGTAAATCTAAAACGTCCGATAGAAGGTGAAACAAAACAAAACCACCAAAAAAAAAAACACACTGTCACGTAGAGAACACCACGGGAATAAATAGCGCAGAGCGCTAACAGGAGGAAACACAATCCTATACCTGAAGAAACTACGTATAAGCAAGTCTCAATGTACAAACGAATGGCAAAGCACTGGAGAAGCGGAAGTGAGGAACTTGGTGTGGTGAGGTAGCAGCACAGGAGATCTGAATAATGAGCAAGGCGAAGCAAAACACCGGGACGGAACGAGGAAAAAATCCGATGGATTCTTAATGGGAGACAGTGGGGGGGAAAAAACAATCACGCACGAACCATGACACACGCCTCCATCAAATCTCCACCCTGCGCACGTAATGCCGCGTATGTACTCGAGAGAGAGAGAGACGCTTAAAACAGCGAACAAGTCAAATGTCTGAATCATAAATAGCTTAAACTACACGGAATTTCTGGACTAAGTTCCATTTGCGCGTGCTTATTTCAACTCTGAATCTGGCCCGAAGGTCCTGATTTACTAAGAAGTTTAGCGTGTGCAAAACCTTTAAGCACATGCAAAAATAATAACACAACCAATGATTGGTGCAAAACAAATACCATGACCAATCATTGGTAATGTTATTGGTTTTGCATGTGCTAAAAGGTTTTTTACAAGGTCTTCATAAATCAAGCCCTTTTAAAGACACGCTCACAAAGTCAGGTGTCACCGTCTTAGTTTTTTCTGAAAAGTCTGTGAATGATTTATTGCTTAACCCAGGACTAGCACTGCCAACCTTTTGTAGCTAATTGACCATGTAATATTTTAGGAACAGAGTGCACCTACGAGAGCTGTGATTTATCTCACTCTTTTAAGAAAGTTTAACTCACAAGATGCTCTCATAATGCAAGTAATACATCACAGGGTTCCTATACAGAAACCATTTCTAATGTGATCTTTCACCATCCACTCCTCTGAACTGGTCATTTCTCTCATCCGTGCATGAGTGATCACAGCTAAAGCCTGCTTTCACAACCCTGTTTGACTCGTGTGAAGAACAAGAACAAACCGTAATGATACATGGATCGGGGGGGAATGATATTGGCGCCTTGTAATCAGGTAAGATCATGACATTTCCAAAACAAATATGAATTATGACAAAATACATGAGCAACAAGCAGTATGCCTGGATATTGCTAGATTTGCTTACATGGCAGGGTTGGTTAATTCTTATTAAATATTAAAGTATTCGCTGAATATGTCGCTTGTATTCTACAGTCCTCCATCTGATGGCCTTGTGGTGAACATGTTGTAAAATGTATGTGCATTAATCCCAAGTCTGTTACACAACTGAAGCCTTTTTCACCAAATTAATATTCATGTTGATAAATGGCAGGTAGATAAGACCATGGGATGTATTCAGTAAATTCCTAGTGAGAAACCAGTCACTTTCATTAAAAGCAACAAGGATCCATCTACCCTGCAATGTGCTCAGTGTCTTGACTGAGTTCAAACGAGCATGCATTTGAAGTCCAGCACATAAATACCAGGTGGATCCTCTATTGTGTGAAGGACAACTGTACAAAGTGTGCATCTTACAAAATGTGTCTTTGATTTCTTCAAAAAGTCACAATTTCTCTACTTGCTCTGACCTATCAACATTATGCCACAGCATAATGTATCCAATATTCAGCCAAATATTTATACAAAGAAAAAAAGAATAAAGATCAGTAGTGTCTACTGATGTCTAGACTGAACAGTGGGAAGATATTTTATGCTATGAAAAATAAACATGGAAAAGATGTTCTGAATTGACATCATCATCTTAGCTGTAACTGGAGCATTGAGTTTATACAGAAGGGAGCGAATGCATTGCTTTCCATCTTGCAATCAGCAAGAATAATTATTTACATGACATAATCCCTGATTATAAATCTGTTAGGTAATCTCTCTGATTGTGTTATGTGACAACACAATTTTTTGTATTACATAATTTGCTATTTAAACAGTGTTTTTCTGCAAAGTTTATTTTTCTTTTCATTCCTTTATGTGTTTAAATGTGTTAAATGTTGCCTGCTGTGAGAGAATCACCAGACAAAAGACTGCAAAAATGCTGTTTCTCACTTCTCTTTTAAAACTTCTGCTGATGCAAAACGTTGCTTTTGCTGCATTCATGCCATTATTATGAATAAACGGACCTATTTCCGTACAAATACAATTCAATGGAAAATACGCACTGCAGAGGGCATGTTTTAAAAAAACACACAAGAAGGGTGGAATGTCGTCTTTCTCTTTTTTATGAAGCTATAGTTCCTATTCTGTGGTAATATATAAAAAGCAGATATTTTTAAGTGTACCCTAGAAGTAAGAGATAAAAACACAGATTGTCAGTTCACACAACTGGCTGCAGTGCTGAACAAAACACACAGAACAGGGAATACTTCATCTTACCAATTTTGGCTTTGCAGGACCTTGTGTCAGAATGCAGAGTGTAGCCCTCTGTGCAGCTGCACCGATACGACCCGTACGTGTTCACACAGGTCTGGCTACATATCCCGTACACGGTGCATTCATCATAGTCTACAGACAGGGAGATACATGATACAAACATTAACTAAATGCACAAAACAAACTGTACGTAGACTGCAGGAGCACTTTTCCATTTCACAATATCTACGAAGGATTTTACCGTGATACATGATGAGCTCAATACCATGCGTGAATAAGAACATAAACAGATAAGAATGTGTGATGATGAGAACAGGCTATTCACTCGCCATTTTGCCTCCAGTCTTAGAATGTCTAGCACTGTGTCGAACCTGGTTTTAAACAGCCCAAGATCTCTGATAGCAGTGCCTAACCTGTCAAGCTGCTCCAACAGCTCGAATAAACAGTGGTTTCACAGACAGACGGGAAATAACAGCTCTCTGGTATCAGCATTCAGGGATGTGGTTTCACAGAAAGACAGGCAATAACAGTTCTCTGATATCAACATTCAGGGATGTGGTTTCACAGACAGACGGGCAATAACAGTTCTCTGATATCAGCATTCAGGGATGTGGTTTCACAGACAGATGGGCAATAACAGCTCTCTGATATCAGCATTCAGGGTTGTGGTTTCACAGAAAGACAGGCAATAACAGTTCTCTGATATCAACATTCAGGGATGTGGTTTCACAGACAGACGGGCAATAACAGTTCTCTGATATCAGCATTCAGGGATGTGGTTTCACAGACAGATGGGCAATAACAGCTCTCTGATATCAGCATTCAGGGTTGTGGTTTCACAGAAAGACAGGCAATAACAGTTCTCTGATATCAGCATTCAGGGTTGTGGTTTCACAGACAGACGGGCAATAACAGCTCTCTGATATCAGCATTCAGGGATGTGGTTTCACAGACAGACAGGCAATAACAGCTCTCTGATATCAGCATTTAGGGATGTGGTTTCACAGACAGAGGGGTAATAACGCCTCTCTGATTTCAGCATTCAGGGATGTGGTTTCACAGACAGAAGGACACTGCCCCAGTGTGTCATTCCCTCACAAACATGAACAGTGTGCCAGGCAAGAAGGTCTTGTGTTGTGTTTAATGTTCACGGAAGCATATTCCCATTTCGGTGAAAAACGCTGTCATCCCTGAAAAAGAGCTGACGTGTCCAAACCTGCACAGCTTAGCCCATCCTTCTCCACCTCGAATCCGTCGGCACAGAAGCAGAAGGTCCCGTTCCTGGTCATGATGCAACCATACTGACACCGCAGTTCATGGCATTCCAGCAGGAGTTCTGAAAAGAAAAAACAGCAAGTTAATTCATTTCACATTCCTTTTTGTTTTAACTCTCAGCAAACAGAATTTTGACATCCTTGCCAGTCGAACTGATGCTGGAAAGACACGTTGACATGTGCTCCACAGAACACCTAGTGCACTGACCCAATGCCTTTTCATTAACACTAAGGGATACGCTGTGCCTACCCACACCGACCTAACGTTTACACTCAGGGATACACTGTGCCTACCCACACCGACCTAACATTTACACTAAGGGCTACACTGTGCCTACCCACACCTACCTAACGTTTACACGAAGGGCTACACTATGCCTACCCACACCTACCTAACATTTACACTAAGGGCTAGACTGTGCCTACCCACACCTACCTAACATTTACACTAAGGGCTACACTGCCTACCCACACCTACCTAACGTTTACACTAAGGGCTATACTGTGCCTACCCACACCTACCTAACGTTTACACTAAGGGCTACACTGTGCCTACCTACACCGACCTAACGTTTACACTAAGGGCTACACTGTGCCTACCTACACCGACCTAACGTTTACACTAAGGGCTATACTGTGCCTACCTACACCGACTTAACATTTAAACTAAGGGCTACACTGTGCCTACCCACACCTACCTAACGTTTACACTAAGGGCTACAATGCCTACCCACACCTACCTAACGTTTACACTAAGGGCTACACTGTGCCTACCTACCCCTACCTAACTTTTACACTAAGGGCTACACTGCCTACCCACACCTACCTAATGTTTACACAAAGGGCTACACTGTGCCTACCCACACCTACCTAATGTTTACACTCAGGGCTACACGGTGCCTACCCACACCTACCTAATGTTTACACTAAGGGCTACACTGCCTACCCACACCTGTTTCACGTTTACACAAAGAGCTACACTGCCTACCCACACCTACCTAACATTTACACTAAAGGCTACACTGCCTACCCACATCTACCTAACGTTTACACTAAGGGCTACACTGCGCCTACCTACACCTACCTAACTTTTACACTAAGGGCTACACTGCCTACCCACACCTACCTAATGTTTACACGAAGGGCTACACTGCCTACCCACACCTACATAACGTTTACACTAAGGGCTACACTGTGCCTACAACACACCTACCTAACATTTACACTAAAGGCTACACTGCCTACCCACACATACCTAATGTTTACACTAAGGGCTACACTGCCTACCCACACATACCTAATGTTTACACTAAGGGCTACACTGTGCCTACCCACACCTACCTAATGTTTACACTAAGGGCTACACTGTGCCTACCCACACCTACCTAACATTTTGAGAACCTGTACCAGACAACCTGATGCAGAACATTTACAACCGAGCAAATTGTTTCTGTATTCATCTGCATACACAAAGATTTAGAGTGTAAATGAGGATACAACATGGTGTACTCCAGTGGTGTTAACTTTAGGGAACATAGAGAAATGTCCTTACAAGGACAGATCTGTTAAAATGCACTTGGGCCAGTTTTTAAGTGACACAACAGATGGTGCAGTAAAATAAATCCATATAAATTAATGATCCATGTAAATAACAGCAATAAATCAATCAAACATACAGTATTTTACTCATACTACATAATCGTCTGTATGGTTTTTTTCATCTCTATAATAATCACAATAAAAATACATTTAACAAACAATATTATAAAAGATAAGGAGGTACATCATTGTAATTATAACCCATTCTCATTGTATTTTAGGGTCATAATGTGCCTGTATGTTATTTAATATATAATAATAATAATAATAGTAATATATTTATTTAACACTTCTCTTCATTTTCCTCTTCTAGATATACTTGAACTGAACAATATTGCTCTATAATTCATTATTTAATTTGTGCCCAACTCAGCATTACTGAAAGGATGTCAAAGTCAGTTAGAACATACGCGATTATCCACATACGCGATTTATTTAACTTATTCATGACAGATTACACACCAACTGCTGGTGAGTGTCAATACATTATTATTTTTTTTAATCATAAAAATTTAAAAAACACAACATCGTGTCACATTTATAATTCCAAGAGAAATGCTTCTCATGATTCAATCACGCACATCCATTCGAAAGCAGATGGTCTGCTTCTCATATCCCTTCCACTGAAACTCATATTTATCAAGCACAAAATCGGCTGAGAAATTACTCAGGCTCACTAATGCTTACACAACATGAAGTGCGCAATCAATTTCAATGATTTCCATAGGAATACTAATTCATTTATATTTATATATATACTCCTCAAAAAAAGTTTGGAAACGTTATTTCGGTCGATTATTCCTCCCCTTTAATAATACCAATTGGTATTGTATTTTATATCGTTGGAAAGCCTGATTAGTCACCTTTACAACGAGGTACAACTTGTAAGGATCATGCATTCGTGGAATGAGCAACACAGCTAACCGTGTGGGTAGCGGCCCAAAAAAATGTGCCAAAATCCCCTGCAATATTCTTCTGTTGGTATTCACTCTCGTTTTGAGCTTCAAGTGCTGGCAGGTGTATGCCAGTCACAGGTGTGTGACTGGAACCTGATTGGCACAGAGGAATGGGATGCCATCCCACAGCAGTGTGTGACCAGGCTGGTGACCAGCATGAGGAGGAGGTGCCAAGCTGTTGTGGCTGCGTATGGATCTTCCACACGCTACTGAGGTCCCTGACAGTGTAAAATGAATAAAGTGTAAAAATGGCCAATATGTGTTGTTTTTTCCTTATTACTGTGGGAGAGTGCAATCATCCAGTCCACCAAGCAACTCAAAACGAGAGTGAATACCAACAGAAGAATATTGCAGGGGATTTTGGCACATTTTTTTGGGCCGCTACCCACACGGTTAGCTGTGTTGCTCATTCCACGAATGCATGATCCTTACAAGTTGTACCTCGTTGTAAAGGTGACTAATCAGGCTTTCCAACGATATAAAATACAATACCAATTGGTATTATTAAAGGGGAGGAATAATCGACCGGAATAACGTTTCCGAACTTTTTTTGAGGAGTGTATATATATATTTTTTTTTTTCTCCACCCTGAGATGTAGTTAAATCACCATGGATGATGTTTTACCATGGCAGAGCCATGTCCTGATACTGTGACTTCTCTATATGATTCTGACTGATACCCTTGCTGCAATACCACTATTCAGCAACAGGGTCCGCAAAAAACAATGTGTGAAAAGGGTTGAAAAATATTCAGAAACATTTTTATTGATAAATCTCTCGTGAAGCCACAATCAGATGAAACATTTCTCACCACACTGTCAGTGAACAAGGCCACAGGAAAACTAGATTATAAGATTATATGAGGGTGAGTTAATTCTTCAATGACCTTCTCCTTCATATAACTGGTTGGTGGACTGGCCACTCAGGGCCAGTCCAAAGAATATCGTATTCGGTTCAGCCCAAGATGTCTACCTCAAAGTTGACTCTGCTGAATTTGAAAGAAAATAGTGGGTGATGGAAATAAAAGTAGAATAAGAAGAGAAAGAAGCCACATAAGCAGTGACAAATAGAGTAACACAACAATTAAAATGGAACAGGTGTTTGAGTAACATGAGCATTCTAATGCAAACATGTTTGAGTAACATATAAGCATTCTAATTTAAACATGTTTTTGTAACATATAAGCATTCTAATGCAAACGTTGCGTAACATGAATATGCTAATGCAAACAGCTGTAGATAGGCAGACAGACAGACAGATAGATAGATAGATAGATAGATAGATATTATTTTTTCCAAATATACCGTAACTCATTAAGGTCCCTTGTGAATTAAAGTGCAGCAAAAAAGATAATTTTGCTGATTCTGCAGTTCCGATTATTCAGCTTGCTTCTAATCCAAAACCACATCTATAAAATCATAAAACCACCTTTAAAATTCATAACTAAACCACCTTTAAAATGCCCCCATTCAACACACCATTTAAAGCCATAACAATACTATAATATGCAGTATGTGCTGCAAGTGAAGTCAAATAAGATCAAAAAAATTATGTTAAATTAATAACTCCATATATAATCTAGATATTTTAATGATTCAATGAAAATCAATTAATCACAATAACATTATTTCACTGCTCAGTAAAAGTTATAGCTGTGAAAACATGTAAATAATTACATGTGATATATACTTGAACTTAAATCAAGTCAGTAAATCAAGAAAAACTAATAGTTTCATTGTAATTCACAGTATTGCGATTCTTTGTACACATGCTTGAGAAAAATTCCTCATGTCTGCAGTTTGTTCAGTAATCAGCTGCCAGACTTCACACCAAAACTAATAAGCGATCGCATACAAAGTTATCATTTAATTGTGATACCATTGATCAGAGGAAAAACAAATCTTTAACGCAAAACTATTTTTATTTTGAAGAAGATGCGTGTCACAATTATTGGCATCCCTGCACATCCTCCCTTTGCCAAGATAACAGAACTAAATCTCCTCTTGTAATGTTTAATGAGGTTAGGGAACACATAGCGAGGGATTTGAGACCATTCCTCCATACAGAATCTCTCCAGATCATTCTGAGTCCTTGGTTCTTGCTTGTGGACTCTCCTCTTCAGCTCACCCCACAGCTTCTCAACGGGGTTCAGGTCAGGTGGCTGGGATGGCGGACTCTCCTCTTCAGCTCACCCCACAGCTTCTCAATGGGGTTCAGAGGTCAGGAGGCTGGGATGGTGGACTCTCCTCTTCAGCTCACCCCACAGCTTCTCAATGGGGTTCAGAGGTCAGGAGGCTGGGATGGCCGTTGCAATACCTTGATTCTGTGCTCACTGAACCACTTTTGTGTGCTTTGGGTGACCATTGTTCTGCTGGAAAACAATAACAACCCACTTCTGGCACAGGCAGCCAGATTTTGGTCTAAAATCTCCTGGTATTTGACGGAGTCCATGATTCCATGTATCCGAACAAGATTCCAAGGACGTTTTGAGAAAAAACTGCCCAAAAACATCACAGTTCCACCATCATATTTCACAGTGGGGATAAGGCTCTTTTCTGCATGTGTTTACGGATCTTATCATGCAAAATAGACCTTTGGTATTTATTTTCAAGTATCTAAATTGTCGTCTCGTCTGACCCTTAGCACCCGGTTCCAATATAAATTCCGGTAACATTTTGCCAACTCCAGGCGCTTACATTTAAATAAATAAATGGACTGCACTTATATAGCGCCTTTATCCAAAGCGCTTTACAATGGCCTCTCACTCACCCGTTCACACACACATTCACACACCAATGGCGGCAGCTGCCATGCAAGGTGCTAGCCTGCACATTGGGAGCAATTTGGGGTTCAGTGTCTTGCCCAAGGACACTTCGACATGTGGACAGGAAGAGCCGGGGATCGAACCACCAACCCTGCGATCAGCGGACGCCGCGCTCTACCTCCTGAGCCACAGCCGCCCCACATTTGTGGTTATGATGACAGCATTTCTTCATGGCAAGTCTTCTACATAGCTTGTTGAACCATCCTCCTTGCTGTACATGAGGGCAAACTACACCCGTCCTCCTCCAGGCAGGTTCATGATAGCTCCAGTTGCTTTAAGCCTAATTATTGCCCTAATGGTGGAAATTGGTAGTTTCAGACATGATGTTATTTTTCTATAGCCACTGCCTGATTTATGAAGGTCAACAAACTTTTGTCTCATTTCATGTGTGTGCTCTCTGACCTTCCCCATGTTGATGGCTGACTAAGGGGTGTTAGCCTGTGTCACCTTGGGTGCGTCCCAATATTCTTCACTCCACACCTCCTTTCCACCACTCCCCCTTAGACTCGTCTCCTACCCGGATGTATGTGGAGGAAAGGAGGAAAGGAGGGGAAGAGACAAGTGGAAGAAAGGAGAAAACGAGGAGGCGTGAAGACAATTGGGACAGCTTATCATCATAACTTTGACTGATGCTGAGCCATAGTACGGAGCCCACAAATAGTGCCATAGCCAATCACAGATCTGACACATGGTGAGCCCATTTAAAGCATTTTGAGTATACAAACATGTACATGACAGCACGATTCATACCGAGACACTAATTCATATTTAATCAGCAACATTAGATCA
Organism: Ilyophis sp. 1 JC-2022; assembly: GCA_022702515.1. Classification (NCBI taxonomy): domain Eukaryota; kingdom Metazoa; phylum Chordata; class Actinopteri; order Anguilliformes; family Synaphobranchidae; genus Ilyophis; species Ilyophis sp. 1 JC-2022. The sequence continues at coordinate 6,395,764 of CM040398.1, read as the reverse complement.
AATAAACATCTCAGAGCATACACAAGCATAACAATTTACTGCAATTCCAGAATCCCCATGGGCCCGATGTCTGCATACAGAAAGCACTAATTCACCTCATATAGGGCCTACTATAGCTATAGTGTGACAGCCTACATTCTACTGCCACGTATTTGCATGTCCCATAGGCTAATTCAGATACATTTCCATAGATTAGTGAAACAAATTTGTATTTTCTGAGTTATTGTTTCCCAGTGTTCATATTATCGCAGTGTTCACACTGAAAAACTATTGTTTCCCACTGTAACATCTGAAATCACATTTGATGGTAATAAATATGTCCTTTGGAAACGGTTCATGCATATCCACATACTGAAATAATGGTAGCTGCCATGCGTATTTATGTTTAGTCATGCTCGTTTTAGAACATCAATAAACCTGCATCCCTGTCTTAAATTGATGAATTTGTCTGTAAGAAATGCTATGAAAACAAACTGCCATTTTGTTATCCGTTGAAGGCAAAGTTTGGATCAGGTTTGGATTGTGTCAGATTCTGTGAGAAGGTCTTTCAATCTCTGTGGGTGTGAGCATGATGATGTCACCCAGAAATGTGAAAAGACTTCCGTAGTAGGATACATCGATGTATCCTTCGCCGGAAGAGACGAGGAACTAAGTATGAAGCCGCCTCGCTCGTCTCCTCCAATATTGGGACATATAGGGAGGACACAAAGATCAGTTTCCGGGCACGAACGAGATGAGGTGGTAGTGGAGGAAAAGAGAATACATTTTTCGAGTGGGACACACCCCTCATTTTTATACTCCAGTGAAACAGGAAGTTGAGAATGACCACATAATAGTTCCTGACTGATGCGGCTGAAAAAAGTCAAATATGAGGAGAAATATCCTCCAATTAGGTTTTGTTTGTATGTATTTCTATCGTTGCCAATAAGCAATGTTTTTTTTTTTGGAGAAAATGTTTTTTAATGACAATTTTTTTTTGTGCATAATTTTGCCTAAATTTATAGAATAGAACAACTTAACTTTCCTATAAAGGAACTTCAGTTGTAGCCACCAGCAACAACAAAAAATAATTTGATATTTTAAGTGTACGGTCATGCTGATAAATGACACATACATTTTTTATAGCCTTTTTTCCAGGGTTGCCTATAATTCTGGTGAGCACTGTCACACCCATCCTGGCCTCATTACACTGGATTCCAGTTTCTTTTAAAATTGCTTGAGAATTATTACTTATCACCCCTTTAAGGCAAAGTGTGGTCTAGCCCCAGAATGCATTGCCCATCTCTTAAAAGCATAAACCCCTCCCCACTCACGTAGATCCTCGACAAAAGATCTTCTCACTGCCCCAGGAGAAAAATGTTAACAAGGGCGCCGCAGAAGCGCAGCAGTAAAAGCGGGAATTGACTCGTTGTACGGCACAATTGGCTAACGGGGAGAAAACGGGAAAAAATCTGAAACAAATAATAATAATAAAAAATGTATATACAGTATATACAGCTCTGGAAAAAATTAAGAGACCACTGCAAAACTATCAGTTGTCTCATTGTTTTTTTGGTTCTGTACTCTAGCAATTTGAGTTTGAAAGGATACAATGACAATGAGATACAATGACAGTTGAAGTGCAGACTGTCAGCTTTAATTTGAGGGTATTTTCATCCATATCGGATAAACTGTTTAGAAATTATAGAACCTTTTGTACATAGTCACCCCCCATTTTTGGGCATCAAAAAATATTGGACAGTTTAATATAATGTAGAATAAAGTAATCATTTTTAATATTTGGTCGCATATCCTTTGCAAGCCATGACTCATTTCTGTGACCGAACAACATCAAAAGACTCTTGATATCTTATTTTCTGGTACTCCTACATGCGATACTATAACCTCTCTGCATTTGAATGGATCTCAATGGGAATTGGGGGGTGGGACTAGATTTAGCTGTAAATTACACTGGAACAGTACCAGAAAATAAGATATCAAGAGTCTTTTGATGTTGTTGGGTCACAGACATCAGGAAGGCATGGCATGCAAAGCATATGCCATCAAATATGAAATATTATTACTTTATTCTACATTATGTTAAACAATCCAATATTTTTTGATGCCCAAAAATGGGGGGTGACTATGTACAAAAGGTTCTATCATTTCTAAACGGTTCATCCGATATGGATGCAAATACCCTCAAATTAAAGCTAGAGTACAAAATCTAAATAACAAGACAACTGATAATTTTGCAGTGGTCTCTTAATTTTTATATAAAAACAAGGAGGGAACAAAGCCATGGCTAGAGATCCTACTTTCTAGATTCTATCAGGGCATCCAACATCATTTAAATCACTTTGAATTTAAATCCTTTTAAAAAATTTTTTTACCTCTATTACTTCTTTATTCAACATTTGTTGTCTTTGTTTTTTTCATTTTGTTTAATTTTCATTTGGTTTTATTTAATCTGGAATTATTTTTGTGGAAAGCACTTTGTGTGCCATATGAAAAAAGTATTATACAAATAAAGTTCATTTTAATTGTATTATCGAAAACAGCATGTAAGTTATGCAAGAAATGTATATAACATAACAATTGCACAATTACACAAGAATTACTTTGCCAGCATCATTTTCTTCAAACAAGGTTGAATTACTTAAAAGGTGGTGATATGATTTTAAATAATTGGGTTTAACGTCAAAATGATTGCACTGCATAGTTCCAAATAAAGGCTGGCTATGAAACTTAAAAATGAAAGCAGCTGAACTTAATTCTCACAAAACCAACATGCTGTTCGATGTATCACAGCCAAACCTGAAGACTTCAAAAAGTGATCTGATAAAAAAAATAATGATTTGGGCTGTGGCCAAAAAAAGAGCCCCAAAAAAACATATGGAGCAGCTCTGGGGGCATCTGTCCTGTTGTCACAGTGATGCAGTGCTAGGGCATGCATCTCTGCCTCCTTAGCCATTACCCAGCATGCACCAGCAAGAGCAGCCAGCCCACCCAGAGCCGTGTCAGACCACATGGGACACCTTCAGAGGGGAGAAACTGAGTGTAACGATGTCATCATTTACAAAGCCCTGCTGAATAAACATCTCTATTCCCTCACCGTATCATCTATTCCTCATTGTATCTATTCCGATTCCTCATTGTATCATCCTAGTCCCTATTGAAGAAGGATGGCGTCCTCAGAGCATTCTGGGACATCAGCATCAGTGCAGCTACTCAAATAACTTGCAACAGCAGCTACAAAGGAACGTGAATTTTCTTCTTCTTTCTCCAAAGCCTGTGTCTGGCATACATTTGGCTGGGCTGGTAGTTACTGAAAAAGATTATAATTTGTCTGGGCTGGTAGTTACTGTAAAAAATTATAATTTGTCTGGGCTAGTTGTTACTGTTAAAGACTGTAGTTTGGCTGGGCTAGTTGTTACTGTTAAAGACTGTAGTTTGGCTGGGCTGATAGTTACTGTTAAAGACTGTAGTTTGGCTGGGCTGATAGTTACTGTTAAAGACTGTAGTTTGGCTGGGCTGATAGTTACTGTTAAAGATTGTAGTTTGGCTGGGCTGGTAGTTACTGTAAAAGACTGTAGTTTGGCTGGGCTGATAGTTACTGTTAAAGACTGTAGTTTGGCTGGGCTGATAGTTACTGTTAAAGACTGTAGTTTGGCTGGGCTGGTAGTTACTGTTAAAGACTGTAGTTTGGCTCGGCTGGTAGTTACTGTAAAAGACTGTAGTTTGGCTGGGCTGATAGTTACTGTTAAAGACTGTAGTTTGGCTGGGCTGATAGTTACTGTAAAAGACTGTAGTTTGGCTGGGCTGATAGTTACTGTTAAAGACTGTAGCTTGGCTGGGCGGGTAGTTACTGTTAAAGACTGTAGTTTGGCTCGGCTGGTAGTTACTGTTAAAGACTGTAGTTTGGCTGGGCTGATAGTTACTGTTAAAGACTAGTTTGGCTCGGCTGGTAGTTACTGTTAAAGACTGTAGCTTGGCTGGGCTGATAGTTACTGTAAAAGACTGTAGTTTGGCTGGGCTGATAGTTACTGTTAAAGACTGTAGTTTGGCTGGGCTGGTAGTTACTGTTAAAGACTGTAGTTTGGCTCGGCTGGTAGTTACTGTTAAAGACTGTAGCTTGGCTGGGCTGATAGTTACTGTAAAAGACTGTAGTTTGGCTGGGCTGATAGTTACTGTTAAAGACTGTAGTTTGGCTGGGCTGGTAGTTACTGTTAAAGACTGTAGTTTGGCTCGGCTGGTAGTTACTGTTAAAGACTGTAGCTTGGCTGGGCTGATAGTTACTAGCACAGACGTTTTTTTTTAGTAGAAACCTGTGGAAACACAGTGGGCAGGTACAAGAAAAAGGTAATCAGAATATCATGCCCTGTACCACCCACATTTTGAGATAAGCACATTGGGAGCATAGATTGGGGCGTAGATCACCCATAGACATGCATGTTAAACGGGGCGTAGATCACCCATAGACATGCATGTTAAACGGGACAGGAAAGCACACCCTCAGCCAACCTAAGCTGCGATGCCCCAGAAGTAAGCCTGTACTGCACACGCGAGGCCCCAGAAGTAAGCCTGTACTGCGCACGTTGAGTGCAAAACATTGGAGCTCCCATGAAAATTAATGATGAACATCTGACCTTTGAAGGCGAAATTAAAGTTCCCCGATGCAATAATGAGCTGGGCATAACACAGCGAATTTCCCTCCGCGAACGGCATTTAAATTATCTCATTGAAGGAGAAATGCTTAGTAGCGTGAATGTAAACAAATTTGTGCACAAAATTGAAAACAAATAACTTTTATTTTCGCAGGGAAGTACATGGCAATTTTCAGAGGCTCCACTTTAATGTTGTATTGTACAGCATTGTACATTCCGCCTCATCGGAGGTTCACTGTTGGGCCTGGTTGAGAGAGAGAGAGAGAGAGAGAGAGAGAGCGAGAGAGAGAGAGAGAGAGAGAGAGAGAGAGAGAGAGAGAGAGAGAGAGAGAGAGAGAGAGAGAGAGAGAGAGAGAGAGAGAGAGAGGAGAGAGAGAGAGATAGAGAGAGAGAGAGAGAGAGAGAGAGAGAGAGAGAGAGAGAGAGAGAGAGAGAGAGAGAGAGAGAGAGAGAGAGAGAGATAGAGAGAGAGAGAGAGAGAGAGAGAGAGAGAGAGAGAGAGAGAGAGAGAGAGAGAGAGAGAGATCTCGTAAGTGGCAAGGATCGTTCTTTTCGTATTGTTATATGAATCTTGAAAAATAGAAAGCCTAATTGGTCAATTACAAAACATTACAAAACAATGTCCAAATGAAAAGACTGGCTGATAACACTCACTGTGGGGGTAAACAGGCAGTCAGCACAGTTTAGCTAATTATTAAGATTATTTAAACTTCATTAAAATGGTAAAACAATTAGTATTAAACAAACATTTACACTGAAGACAGTACTGCTGATGTAATGTAGAGATCACACACACAGATATCAACATATCTTATTTTTTTGAAGTTTTTAATCATCAATGTGCTAATTATCATCATTCATAGTCAACTAGTTGGCTTGCCAAAATCACCTTCGGTTTTCATAAACAAAAGGCTAACTCAACGTTAGTAGTTTTTTTGCAGCAAGCTATCGGTAAAAAACTAACGTTAAACAGAAGATATTTGTAGTGCCTTTTTAATAAAACTATTATTATCTTCTTGGAATCGAACAAATGTTAGCAAATGCTATCATAGCTAACGTTAAAAATCTATTTAGCTAAACGTTAGATACGTTTTAGCTAAAAGATCTATTTAGTAAACGTTAGCTACTAACATTACATGCCCAACCTAATGCTAATGTTAGATCCATAGCCATACACACTGGCTAACTCTCTAAACCGTCAGATTCTTGCTAACATCACACTTCGACTAGCTAGCTAACGTTAACTTTGCTGTCCAATTCAAGACACCAGAATTGTTTTTAACGTTAAACAAATAAAACTTGATTCACATTCAATTTTGTACTCACATTCAGATTGTTGTCCATGTCGTCCATCTTCTTGTTTCTCTTGTGCATGCGCAGGACTCTAGGGTCCTGAGACTGTCCCGGCCCTGACACTGCACTGCTCCGGTATTATAGGCACACCCTTCTCACAATGGCATATATATAGGACAGGAGCCCAGTCTGAATGCACTGGTCCACAATAATACACCCAAAACCTGCAATTACCCCTGTAAGTGGTACCAGAAAAAAAAACGGATAAAAAGACAGAAGGTTGGAACTAGTGCAGTTTATTTATCATATAATACAATCCCAGACGGCCCCAAACCCTTGATTTAAAAATTAATTAATAAATAAAAGTTATTTCAACACAGAGCACATCCGGTTGGGTTTTAGATACAGCAGAAGGGGAGCTTGCTCCAGTTCCTCTTTATTGTTGAGTCAGATGGTTCCAAGGCGTAGAAACATTAATGTGTCACAGGTCACACAGCACAGTCAGAAAAGATTTATAGATTCAAATGGACTTCAATCCATTATCTAGCATGGAGTCTTTGGCAACCATGGATAATAGTCATTTCAAATTCTTATTATCCAGATGTGCATGTCTATATGTACACACACTCTTTATCCATTTTAAACATACATCTGTGCACATATCTCAATTCTGAAAGTTTTGAGATATTAATATTTTAAGGTTTATGTATAATGAATGCTTTACAATTCACAGGTACCACAAATTTGTTAAGGAGCGTATAAATATTAACATAATAACAATAATAATAATATTTTATGGTGCATAAACCACCTGGCTCCCATGGCGACATATTGCAGGCGTTTTTGTACAGAACATGAATGCTGTATGAGGAGTTAAACTCGGAGGTGTTGTTTTTATTGCTGACTGGACAGCAGTCTCTGCTTACGCTAGCATGACACGTTTGTTTAAATTTATATTTCATTATTTATGTAGTTAAAAATTTATATTCTGACCCTACCATCCTACAACCATCCAATATTTATGGACGTGCTGTAGCATGGCGGAGCACTCAGAGGAAATGGTATGCAGAGGAAAACGGAAAGGTCCAGTATCACCATAATGACCACAGTCAGGTGACCCGGCAGCCCTGCAGGGAGAGAGGAGGGGCTTACAGCAGCCCTGCAGGGAGAGAGGAGGGGCTTACAGCAGCCCTGCAGGGAGAGAGGAGGGGCTTACAGCAGCCTGTCGGGAGAGAGGAGGGGCTTACAGCAGCCCTGCAGGGAGAGAGGAGGGGCTTACAGCAGCCTTGCAGGGAGAGAGGAGGGGCTTACAGCAGCCCTGTCGGGAGAGAGGAGGGGCTTACAGCAGCCCTGTCGGGAGAGAGGAGGGGCTTACAGTAGCCTTGCAGGGAGAGAGGAGGGGCTTACAGCAGCCCTGTCGGGAGAGAGGAGGGACTTACAGCAGCCCTGCAGGGAGAGGAGAGACTTACAGCAGCCTTGCAGGGAGAAAGGAGGTGCTTACAGCACCCCTGTCTGTATGGCTCAGTGTAATGTCTGTATGGCTCAGCTTCATATCGGGGGGGGGGGGGGGCAGTGTAATGTCTGTATGGCTCAGCTGTCGGGGGGGTTGGATAAACAGGATGCTATTCAAATCCAAATATTCCAACTAAATAATAATAATAAAGCATTTTATTCATGCTGTGCTTTTCATAGACCCAACACACTGGATGCAGATAGTTGTTGAAACATACCCTATAGTCTAGTAATGTTTTGTTTTAATTTGTAAGTGTAACAAATCTGAATGACAGATTATGTCCCCTATAAATTATTCACCTTTCACAGTTTAATTTACCACAATCTCTTGAGAAAAGTTACATTAAATAATTTAGGAAAGATTGGATAGCATTGCTTTGGAATATAGCAAGTTTAATTAGTATCAGCTACGATAGGCAATATAGTTAGTTGTAATTTAGCCACATTTTTATATCAGTACTTTTAAAGGCATGCCTAGTTTTTGCAAGTTGGAATTAAGGATTTACAGACTTATTTAAGGATTTATTTATTGCCTATGCGTGAGTAACATTTTTTTTGTTTTGTTTCGATATCATGTTTTTTTGGTAAGTAATGAGTAATGATGATGATGCAAGATAATGACATTGTGAGAGAGACATGCATACAGAATACACACATACTCCTACTGCAGACATTTGTGTAACTATAACGCCCTCTACTGAGGAGAATGAGAACATATTCCCTATTACCGATAGCCCACAATTACATCTCAAAAGTTTGCAGATTAATTATGTATTTAATGTGTAATAAAATACATGATCACCATTGCCAACTAATATTATGTCTATAATAGATGTATCATTCATTAAATACAGCTAGGGATCATGAAGCAATTAATGAATGAAACAAATCTATAGGGAGACATATGATGGTGTATTAAAGGGTTGGCTACACGGTAGGAATAGCTGCTAATGTGATACGTTGCAAGATGACTGGCGTAGCTGCAGTAATAAGTAACTTGAACCTGGGAACTCCTGCATCAAAGACGGGCACACCAAGCACAAGGCCATAACTTAGCTGCACAAGGCCATAACTTAGCTGCACAAGGCCATAACTTAGCTGCACAAGGCCATAACTTAGCTGCACATAGCCTTTTTTCCCCCCGGTAGGCTACTGTCCTACAAATGGTCCGTTCCAGCCTTCCAGGTACCTTGGAAACCGGTAATCACGACCTTCCAACAAGGAAAAATACTCTGGAATGGCCTGTTAACTCTGAATTACAAGTCGGAAACTCAGGTATCATTTCACAGCTCCGGGTTGCCGAGTCGGAAGAAAGTGACCTCATTCAAAATGGATGAATCTGTATTTTAATGGTAAATGATAAACAAGAGCTTGAAACACAATGTTATTTAGTGCTAGTTTCAATGTTTATGCGTTCCCACATCCTTCACTTGATAACACGCGTAGGAAATATTCATATTGTAAATAAAATCTATGCAATAAAAATATGTTCTTAAGTATACACATTGTTTTTGTCAAAACATGTATTCAACCTTTGGTACCTGCTGGGGATTGAACCCAGGTATTCCACATTGTAGGGTACAACTTAAGCACTGAGCTACAGCAGGTCCACAGGGACAAGAACACCATATACAACTTTGGAGCAATCAGAATACTACTATCCGATGTTTTGAAAATGAGCATGAACATGTTGTTATCCAATGGGGAGTATTATTCTGAGAGGGATTGGGGCAGGAAAAAGAAGAAGAAGCAAAAACAGCAAAATAACCCAAGTTTGAGGCTTTATTGTGTGGATGTGAGGTGAGAATGTACAGAAGTTAATGTTTTTAAGGGCTGAGAGTCTGTGGTCACTTCTGTAGGAAACCCTGAAATGTGCCAAACTCTCTGTGCTTTATAGGTATGGATCATGCCCCGCCAAGCCATAATTTGGCGGATGGCATACCCATGACATCCCAATATTTTAAAAAAATAATAATTATATGTCTGTGTCTATAAATATCTGTATTGCAACAGTATGAGTAGTCAAGTGTTTATTAAATTGAAGCCTTCATAGTTTACATACATGATGAATATTTCATTATCAGGAAAGTGATGCACTTTATATATACTATATATATAAACTGCACTATTCACTGGCTTTCAGCATCATGTGAAAGTGACTCCATTTAGCATTGATTAGCTGACAGAGATCCTTGTGCTCAGACACTGTATTGCCTTCCTATTGAACTGAATAAAATATGCATTACTCATAGGTTTTTGAACTAGCTTGCCACCCTTGTTAATCATTGAATTATGGCCCTAGTCCATGGCCAAGTGCTGACCCAGAAAAAATACGCTACTGCAGACAGGACTTGTAACAGATGCATAGTGTGCGAAAACAATCACAAGCCATTTATACTAAAAGAGAGATAAATTCAGATTTGAGCCCTGAAAAGACTCCATGTCAGCTGTAGTAACCATAATAAGCAGGGAATAATGCAAAGCCATGTTTGTGCGAGATGACAGGATAAAATATTTAAAACAGCAATCCAGCCAATCACTGACCATCACTTGTTGAAGTTGCATGAGGGAGAAAAGCCTCGCTATTCACACAACTTTTAACATGCGTGTGCAGTGGGAACAGGATGCCAGAGCTCAGAAGCTGGCGATCGGATCATCAAATATAAACCATGAGCAACCTAAGAAGGTAAGAGGCACAGAGGGAATATAACCACAGCACCTTCTGTACATGTGCTGATACAGCGCACATGGCTTATTTAAAGCGCATGCCTTTCATTCTAATGAATGTACCACACCTAATAACATGAAAATGTTTTAATTCAGCACCTGAAGCTATGATAATACTAATACTAGAATAAAAAAATAACAACAATAATATAATAATTATTATAATAATTGTAATTTGTAAATATGTTGGCTGTGAGCAAACAGGCTTCAGAACGACTGGTCCTGAGCCAGCTTCTCCCGTCTGCACCTGACCACCCCTCCTCATGGGACTCTGCCATACTGTGGAGGGAGGTACCGCAGGGACAGACAGGTGCAGCAGGAGAGAGGAGGCTGGGATAAGGGCTTCCACACATCAGCACCAAGAACAGCGGCATCGACATCAGCACCATAGAACACAGCTTCCACACATCAGCACCATGGAGCACAGCTTCAACACATCAGCACCATAGAACACAGCTTCCACACATCGGCACCATAGAACACAGCTTCCACACATCAGTGCCGTGAAGCACAGCTTCATACACATTCAGCCGGTCCATATTGATAATGATTACGCCTCCTTCCCCCTCCCCATCATGAAGGACTGGAGACAATGGCATGACACCTCTAGAGGACTGAAGAAGCATCAAAGATACAGTCGTTGCGATTTAGGACTGATAAATATTCTTTATGGGTGTGTGTCAGTACCCTCTGATTGGAACGCTTAGCCTACAGGAGCTAAAGGCTTTGAACAAAACTGTTTGTTCAATCTGTCCACCATGTTATTTATTTACTAAGTAAAAAAAATGGAAACATTACATTTCTGATATTCATATGTCATAAATCACCACAAGAAGTAATTGAAACTAAAAACAAGAGTACACCATGCAGCAGCAGTGTCGTGTATTAGCGATGAACCCAGGCTTGTAACCTAAAGGTTGCAAGCTGTATTCCCAGGTAAGACATGGCCATTGTACTCTGGATAAGAGTATCTGGTAAATTCAGTAATATAATGTGACGTAATGTAATTCAATTAACCAGTTAAACATACAAAGAGTAGTTCCTTGATAGTTAAGAGTGACTAACAATGGTGGTGAGTATGACTGTTATGATGACTATTGCAGTATCAGCTGGATGAACTGAAATGGTGGTCAGTATGACTGGTATGATGACTATTGCAGTAACAGCTGCAGGAACTAAAATGGTGGTCAGTACAACTGTTATGATGACTATTGTTGTAACAGGCAGGGTGGAGATGATGAATCCAGGAATAAGGAAACACATGAGCAGATCACACTGTCTGTCTCTGCATTTGGATGTCAAACTGGTCATGGGCATGGCTTAAACCAGAAGTTCATTAAATGAGAGTAATTGCTCGTTTTCTAGCCGAAGGTACACTGCCAATGCAATTGTTGTTCTTTCCAAGCACTAACATTGATGATTTAACACTGAAATATCATTGTTCATGTATAATAAAATATGATTTATTATAGGCATCCTTGATCTGTCTGCAGCATTCGACACAGTCAACCATAAACTTCTGATCTCCACACTCACTGAGATGGGCATTTCTGGGACTGCCTTCTCTTACAGATAGACCCTGGGGTTCTGTCTCTGCACCTCATCCCCTTTCTACAGGAGTCCCGCAGGGATCTGTACTGGGTCCTCTGCTGTTCTCCATTTACTCAACTCTTCCTCACTTTCCCTCCACAGGTTAAGGAGAGGATATCTGCTTGCCTGGCTGACATCTCTGAGTGGATGGCTCGCCATAACCTGAAGCTCAACCTTGACAAGATGGAGCTCCTCTTCATGCCATACAAGACCTCCCCACTACAAGACCTCTCCATCACTGTTGATGGTACCATAGTTAGTGCCTCCCGATCTGCAAGGAACCTGGGGGTGGTCCTGGATGACCAGCCGGACTTCAAAGAGCACATCAGGGAAACAGCATAGTCCTGCAGGTTTCTCCTGTACAACATCAGAATGATTCGACCATACGTGATCACCTACTCCACCCAGCTTCTCGTCCAGACTATGGTCACCTAACGCCTGGACTACTGCAACTCCCTTCTCTCAAGCCTACCAGCCTGCGCAAAACTGGTCCAGAACGCAGTTGCCTGGCTTGTGTTCAACCTCCCAAAGTTCTTGAATGTCACCCCCCTGCTGAGGTCACTCCACTGGCTGCTGGTCATGGCCAGGATCAGGTTCAAAGTTCTGACCCTGACCTACACTGCAGCCATTAGGTCAGGCCCCTCCTACCTGCAGGACTTAATCTAGCAAGCACTACATTCCAGCTCAACCACTTCGCTCTGCAGCAGCAGGGCAACTCGAACTCCCTCCCTTTGTGTCAACGGCTCTCGCTCGTCCAGACTGCAGAGCTTTTCCACCCTAGCTCCCCAGCGGTGGAACAAACTCCCCATTCCTCTACGTTCTGCTCAAACAATGCCTGCTTTCCGCCGTGGCCTGAAGACACATCTATTCAGACTCCACCTTGACTGACATACCAATCATTTTCATAGTACTTTTCCCTGTTTCCTGTAACTCTTGTTTGATTTTATGGTTTAGAAGGTATAGCTGGCTTACCCATAGCTTTCTGTGTGTACTATACTCAATGTTCATTACTAGGGATAGCTACCATGTTATGAGAGATATGCTTTGTCTGATCTGTTTCGTAGTCGCTTCAATGACCTTCGGTATGCACTTATTGTACGTCGCTTTGGATAAAAGTATCTGCCAAATGATTGTAATGTAATGTTTTAGGGCTGTATTTTACAAACAACACTAGAGATTCTAAATGTTTAGCCAGTATATATAATTGCATTTTATAATAGTCTGTCTGTCAAGACGAGTGCTAGCTCTAGCCACACCAGCCACAGCTATTAAGTCACTGTTTGCTGGCTGGATAAAAAAGTGAAGCAAGTTAGTTTCCACTATGTGTTCTCCCTGGATGTGGATGATCCAAGGCAAGAGTAGAGATATCTACAAGTGTACAGCAAAACACTACTGACTTTAGAAGTGCTAACCCCTGGCATCAGATATAGCCAAGACATTTCAGTGTAGCTAAGCTAACTAGAAGAGTTACTACATCGTACGTGTATTATTCACTACTTTAAATACAGAAGTGAGTGTAAGATGACTAACAGAAGTAAACAGATCTATGCACAAAGTGACCTTTCCTCATTTGTTTCTGCAACTAGTGACCCATATCTGACTACTTATTAAAGTGCTGATAGACACTGGCATTCAAGGGAAGAGCTGTCAAAACTATGTTCACTTGGAAAGGCATTATCAGCCGTACACAGAGATTTGGAGATGCTACAAAACACATAGATTTTCTTTTTTTTATGGATTCCCTTGCCAAACATTATAAACCAAGATAATGGGGTTAACCAAGATAAACACTGCAATTAGACTACTGATAAAAGCCTCTGAGATACTGACATGTCAAGATGACCTATAAGATACTTTTTTTCCATCGCTTGCAATGTAACCTATTTTCGAGCAGCTGAAATTGTGGTGCAGTTTCCTTCTGTGAGGAATTAAATGGAAACGAGGTTAATGGATTTCACTGACAGTGCCGCCACTCTAGGTTGTTATTAAGTAAAGACAAAGGCCTCATTCTATGCAAGTTTTACCTCAATTCTTGTATTAAAAAAAAACATTTTCCCTGAGCCTCTTCTCTAGAGTATGTTATCCCCCCTGTCAGTCAATACGCCATTGAACCTGAGAAGGAAATATGACAGTTTTACCAAGACCAATACTGAGGGACAACATGAGGTCAAAAGTCTAAATCCCCATTCCAAAATACTGTGGGTTCCCTACAGAATAGTAAGACAGGCAGGAAAGTTAGGACCATGGAGAAACAGGGAATCAACTTAAGTCCTTCAAACAATCTTCAGGTCATTGTTCATTTGCCCGTTTTTTTTGTTCGTAAAATTATGTTTTTTTTTTTTTTTTTTACATTTAATAATTTTTGTGCAAATGCATTTGAGCCTACGTGAAACTAAGAAAGTCAGATGAGCAGTATGTATTAAAATGGCTAGCATGTGAGCAGTCTTTGAGCCATACCTCACAGAAAAGCACTTTACTTGTATATAAATTGTGACAAATTAATACCAATCAAATCCTCATTACTTTGTTTTCATTCCACATTGATGTTTCCTTTACCAGTGCATTACCGACTGTTACGTGCCTTTCAAAACATGCTGTACTTTTATTATTATTTGTTTCAGATTTTTCCCATTTTTTCCCAAATTTGGTAGCCAATTGTAACCAATTCCCTGTGTAATTCAATTACGTGTGTAGCAACCGTGACCACCCTGTCAGCCGGTCGTAGGAGGGAGGGTGCCACGTCATCTTCAGGGCACAATTCTTCCTGACCGTGAATCCAGTTCACCCGAGGCTGATTGTATGTGATGATTCTCCCCTGCCGAGTCCCTCCCCCCACCCTGGGAGTGGCCGCTAATTGTACTTTCTACCATATTATTTAATAAACAACTAATTTGCATATTATATGAAACATGGAATTTATGTTGAACTTCCTCAATTCAAATTTTCTTAACCCAGTCACAATTTACATAGACTTGTAGAAGTCGCCAACATTCTGAGGCATGCTTTGTTTTGAGCAGAGAAAGAGAGAGAAAATTAAAGAGATGAAGCCGTTGTATCAGCATACGGCTTTTTCTAGACTATCTACGACTTAGATTTTTTTTTTTTTTATTTTTTATATATATATCCATAATACAGCTGGATATATATGAAAGCAATGCAGAAGAAGTACCTTGCTCAAGGGTACAACGGCAGCGTCCGACCTGGGAATCGAACCTGCAACCTTTCGGTTACAAACCCAGTTCCTTAACCATTATACCACACTGCCGCCCTGTATCGCTGCATTAACGCAGTGTCTTGAAATCAGACTGACCAGGAGACCACATTCTTGTCAGTTTAATGTGGATATAACAGCCATTTGGAAAACAAACAGTCTGAACTAGTAATAGCCCTGTCCTGTTTTTTTCCACTATTCAATAAGATTTACACTCTTCAGAACATTTTGTTAATAGATACAGCTGTCGGGATATTGTCTTTAATGTTGCCCTCTCTCTCTGTTTCTGTCTGTTTCTCTCTGTCTGTCTCTCTTTGTCTGTCTCTCTCTGTCTGTCTCTCTTTGTCTGTCTCTCTCTGTCTGTCTCTCTTTGTCTGTCTCTCTCTGTCTGTCTCTTTTTGTCTCTGCCCCCCCCATGTTGGGTAAGGTTCTTAGGGGGAGGCCGGAGGGAAGAGTGAAGTTTGTTCAGTCGGTTTTGAGGGTTGCAGTTAGGAGTTTGTTAGGAGATCAGTTGGGGCTGTGGAGGTTTTGAGGGTTGCAGTTAGGAGTTTGTTAGGAGATCAGTTGGGGCTGTGGAGGTTTTGAGGGTTGCAGTTAGGAGTTTGTTAGGAGATCAGTTGGGGCTGTGGAGGTTTTGAGGGTTGCAGTTAGGAGTTTGTTAGGAGATCAGTTGGGGCTGTGGAGGTTTTGAGGGTTGCAGTTAGGAGTTTGATAGGAGATCAGTTGGGGCTGTGGAGGTTTTGAGGGTTGCAGTTAGGAGTTTGTTAGGAGATCAGTTGGGGCTGTGGAGGTTTTGAGGGTTGCAGTTAGGAGTTTGTTAGGAGATCAGTTGGGGCTGTGGAGGTTTTGGAGCCGTGAAGGTTCTGGGAGTGTCACGCTGCGGAGTGGAGTCTACATACAGAGACGAGTTTTTCCTCGGTCCTTGGAATTCTTACAACTTTGTTCCTTTTGCGCTGGAAGAGGGCACTACTGGCAATTTCTGGCTTATCGGTCTCTCTCTCCTTTCTGGTAATCTCAATTTAATGTTTAAATGTCTTCTTTCTTTTTGTAAATTATAAGCAGTGAGTCTAAGTTCATGATTACAACTCATTATTCCAATAGACTGTTTCCTGTAATAAAACTACTCAATCTTAAGACCTGATTTAGACTTTGCTTTGACTTGTTGGTTGATCCACTAGTTTCAAAAGTGTTCTGGTAAATAGGCTAGGCCTATAATGTCAAAGCGGATAGTTAAAGCACAACTGACGTTTGGTAGAACTTTGGGTTGTGTAGTCACCTGGCCATGATATGAGTCCAAATGGTGGTGAAATATGTTCGTTAGTTGCTGTGCTCCCCTGGGGTGATAATCCAGAATAGGGTATTTGTCGCTCATCATTCACTTCTATGGGGCAGCTAAAACGGTCTCAAAATGACACTTCTAGCACGTATACGACCAGGAAAGAAGCGGATCGTATATTCCTTCTTTGTTTGTTGTCTCGTCGCCAGTTTGTTATGCCTTGTCGCTATGTTTGTCATGTCTTTGTTGCCGAGAACTCGGCCTTGTCTTGTTTTGCCTCATTTTGCTAACCTTGTCATTTGCCTTTCTAGTTTGCCCGCCAGCCTACATTCCCTGCCCCGCTCCAAGCCACACAACCCCGCTTCCCGCATCCACTCTGCCCCTGCTACGCCCAACCCAGGATTCAGCCACCATCCAGCACCTTTCCTGCTTCCCGCATCCACTCTGCCCCTGCTACGCCCAACCCAGGATTCAGCCACCATCCAGCACCTTTCCTGCTTCCCTCATCTGCTCTGCCCTCTGGTTCTGCCCAACCCAGGATTCAGTCCCTTGCCCGTACTCTGCCTTGTGTGCTTGCCTAAATAAACGCTCCCAGTGAGCTTATTGTGAGTTCTGTTCTGAGTCGTGCATTTGAGTCCAGTGTTTGAGTGCCGGGCAATTGAACGAGGGTATTGAGTGCTGAAACTGCTGGATTCAGAATATTAACGCATTTTTACTTAATCCTCGCTTCCCCGACACAGCCCATCGAGCTGCTCATATGACATTGAGAGTTGAAAAAGCTGCAAAAACAAAAAAAATCAATATTGAAACAGTATTGAATATTAATCATTGCATCACATCACAGTGATGTCACGCGGTGCTGTAATGGCGACATGTAGTCCAGCTGTCTCCCGTGTTCGTGTTTGTTAATTTGAATGTGTTTTGTTGTGTCTGGCTTTTGTCTTTGTTTTTTTCATGCGCTGTGTATCTGTAGTGGGACGGGGAAGCGGGTTGGAAATTTTTCAGGGCACTCCTGCTGCTCGTTTTGATAATATTGTCTCGTCTAAATTATTTTGTTTGTGGTCGTCACCATGGAGACGCATTCGCAACATATGCTTTGGAATGCCCGTTGGATCTGCAGCAACAAAATTTACCATCGCTCTTCACCGGAGTTGAAGATGTCGGGACTGATCCGGGAGTGCAGGCAATCTTCAAAAGGCAACCAGGGAAGGAGAAGATAATGCAGGGGAGGAGTGAGGCGAAGACTGTGAAGGTTGACGCAGTTCGGTGCTCCATTTCAACAGTGTACAGACACCGCAACACTGCATGTATGGAGTAAAGTTGTGGAGGCAGAGTTTGTGTGTTGGACTGCTTAATGACAATGGACATCTCGGAACTGCGGGGGCTATTTTTTAATCATGGCTGTATTCCACTTTAAGGCCAGACACGACAGGCAAAGTGACATTTTTTCTTCCGCTCATCAATTTTCAGATTTTTCATAATTCTTCTACTATAACATGTAGCCTATACTATCACTATATTAACACAAAAAATATAAAGCCAGACTTAAAAACTGCTATTTTTCAATGTTTTATCTGCCCAGACCGATGAAAAAATCTTGAGATTTTGCATCTATTGGCTTTTTTAACCAGGCGCTGCCTCGCGATTTTATCAACCACTACATTGAGTCATACACCTTTGGAAAGCGCATTTTCTCCTCTGTAGTTTTAGCTTGATCATATATGGTCATTTCCTTTGTAGCTATGACGATTGGTGATTGGAGACGAGCTGCTTCACGAAATCTCATTGGCTGAGGGAGTTTCTAATAATGAACATTTTCTCAAAATCATCTCGGTACCAATTATCTCAACTTCCAGGGTAGGTGCATTCACTAAACCTTACATACTGATTCTCAGATGTATCCTGCAGATATTTACAAAATAAATTGTGAATATCTTGTTGTCCTTTCATTTTGGGTTGCATTTTCTGTCTAAAAATACACCAAAATTGCCTTTTTAAGAGGTATATGAAGTATTTTTTCATTTAAAAGACAAAATAAGCTTGTATTCACAAACCCCTCCGTAAAAAATTTAGTACTTAGTATATTGTCAAAACAAAAGTAAAACTTTAAGCCTGACTTTATCCATTGTTTACATATTTGGTACCAAATTATATACCTAATTAGCATATTTAAACAATTGTTTTAAGACAAAGTGTAATACAAAAACAATTTATCTTAATGTGAAGATTAAACTGGTAGAAATTCATGAGGGTATTTAAAAAAAAAAAAAAAATCATATTCACCTGTAGTGTCTCCCCGTAATTTGCTTAATTAGTTTGATTAATGCAATGATTCTATTGAATGTGTTTATGTGATATGTTTGTTTGTGTTTTGTGGGTCTGCCCCACTGTCTATGTCTTTTTTGTTGTTGCTGGGGCTACAACTGAAGTTCCCAAAAGGGAAATAAAAGTTATTCTATTCTATTCTATTACTAAAGGTAAGCAGACTGTAACCTTGTGCTAAGTATTATTTAAAATTTAATATTTAGCCTTCTGCTAAATATTTCAATGTTGTGCATTACTGGAACACACAATTTAGATCCATCATGGTGATGGAACACTACCAGGAAGAGAAAAGGCCAATGAAAAGGCCCCATTCATACTTCATCATTTTAGGGAAGTAAAACGGCAACAGTGTAAAGGGCAGCTGACCCAGCGCAAATATTACAGAGATCATAAATTATTATTATTTTTTCCCCCAGTCCCAGGAAGGTCCTCTGACATTATTCTTTATTAAAAACAGCAGAGGACATGAAAATCTGAAACCGAGATGCATGATTGCAACGAGATTAATCATATGCTAATTTAACGTCCTCCCTCGAAATTAGTCTAGAACAACCCGCAGAGTATTACACAAAACCACTCGGTCACCTTTTTCAGACTGTTTGAAAACCTTGGACTACAAGGACTGTGACAGCACAGAGTGGCTAAATTTCATAATCCAAAACAAAAAATAATTTGAGATAAAGGCAGGGTTGAAAGATAGCAGCCCCATCACTATTTGTGTGCAGTAATTTTCTTAACAGTGCACTGGATAATGAGAACATGAGCGTGGAATGAAGCAGTCAATGCAAGTAGTATACCCCACATGAAAGAGCAGATAATGGCAAAAAATATTGGCAGTATTTTAGATGACCAAGGAGGCATTGATGCAGATGTTGGGAGATAATACATCACTGGTGTTTTGGATAGGGGAGTTAAAAATTGTTTCTGAGTAGGGAGCTATCGTATTGCTGGTGTTCTTGGGCAGGGAGAGAACCTATCACGGTTTTTGTTTTGGTTATGGCCCTGTCACACTATTGTGGATCATACTAGCGTATGCCAGCGTATGAGTGATATCATACGCTAGGGGTACGTTAGGCATAGGTTGTATACGTTTCAAGGACGGTCGCATACGGTGGCATACGCTGGCATATGGCGAGGCACAAAAAGTTTTTTAAGCATGCTTAAAAATTTTGTGCGTTTTCGGACGTATGGTTTATACGCTAAGCATACGCTAGGCATACGCTGAATACGCTAGAATTACGCTAGAGGTACGTTACTCATAGGTCAAGTACACTGGTCATACGCTGACATGAAGGTGTACCGTACAGTTATTTTATGAATTTACATACGCAACTCATACGTTTCTCTCATACGCAATAGTGTGACAGGGCCATTAAGGCAGATAACATATAATTTCTACATACATAGAGTACTATCTATCCATCCAGGTAGTTTAGCTGAGAACTCACTAGTTTTGTAGATATCCGCTGCAGCTCACCGTGATATCACCCTGATAGAACAGACCTCAAAGGGTCCAAAGTTTGTGGCGCTCAAAGAAATGTATTATCGAACGGTCATTCCCCTCTAATTGCCTCCTCATAGGACGTGATAATGTGCTTCAAAGGGACACTAAATTGGATAGGTTTTCACAGGTTTGGATAGGTTTGGGTACATTTTTGGACACCTTTATCCATTCCCCTAATCTTTTGCAAAAGTTGTAAATTCTCTAATGATATGGATGCCAATATATTTCCAATGAGACAAAAGAGTTTATCTGTTTAATAGTTTTGAGTATCTCCTGAATTACTGTGATACACAATTATCCATTTTGGATAGTTTTTTGGACACCAAGGTACACTTTTTTTACACAAAAAAAGGTGTCTGGTAAAATTTTGGGGTGGCTGGTAAAATTTGGCATCTACCAGCCACTGTGGCTGCTAGGTCAGAAAGTTCATTTCCCACCCTGAGTGGCAGCCCAAGCAATATTGCAATATGTGAGGTATTGGTAAACAAAGCTATAATCAGAGAGTTAACAAACACGTCTGATTAGCCAAACCACTTCATTCTGCCATTGTATTTTAAAGTAGGTGAATATCAAGGTTTCATCAATCAAAACCCCAAAAACGAAAATAAATCTAATAAAAAATGTCATTCCATGCAATCTCTGTCTGGATGAATATGTCAAGGTGTATTTGTAGTGTTTATGTTTTCAAATGTGTTCAGTTCTATTTCATTGTAAGTTAAATGCAAATGGATAGATCATTGCCTCTGAGTGAAACATGTTTTGAGTGCTAATTCATATTCTGCATATTTTGGGCTGGGATATCGCCTATGTTTACCCGGGGGTTCATCTTAATTTGTTCTGACAAACCATAATTAAGGTTCATTAAAAAATTACTGTAGATCAATAGAAAAAGGAAGGCCCAGAGGTTGAGAATCTGCTGTGTGTTTATGTCTCACTATTTCTTCCACAGATATTAATTTGCTAATATAGTTAGTATAGTATATAGTTATATCACAAGACTACAACATCATCTACCATCACATACAGTATAATGTATACTATAGATAGTCTCTTCAATACTTGTGAATATTATTATTATTATTATTATTATTATTCACAGCTAAGTAGTATCAGGCATTTGATGACCTACATACTTTAATACTGGGTTATTTTGACTCCATAACAGGCTGAATTATTTGCAGCATGGATTCAACAAGGTCCTGGAAACATTCCTTAGGGATTTTGGTCCATGCTGACTCGATAAAATCAGCAGTTCTTGCTGTGAACCTCCTCTTCTACCTCATCCCAAAGGTTCTCTATTGGATTGAGATCTGGGGACTGCGCACGCCATTAGAGTAAGCTGAAATCGCTGCCATTAGAGAAAGCTGAAATCGCTGCAATTAGAGAAAGCTGAAATCGCTGCCATTAGAGAAAGCTGAAATCGCTGCCATTAGAGAAAGCTGAAATCGCACGCCATTAGAGAAAGCTGAAATCGCACGCCATTAGAGTAAGCTGAAATCGCTGCCATTAGAGAAAGCTGAAATCGCTGCCATTAGAGAAAGCTGAAATCGCTGCCATTAGAGAAAGCTGAAATCACTGCCATTAGAGAAAGCTGAAATCGCTGCCATTAGAGAAAGCTGAAATCGCTGCCATTAGAGAAAGCTGAAATCGCTGCAATTAGAGAAAGCTGAAATCGCTGCTATTAGAGAAAGCTGAAATCGCTGCCATTAGAGAAAGCTGAAATTGCTGCCATTAGAGAAAGCTGAAATCGCTGCCATTAGAGAAAGCTGAAATCGCTGCCATTAGAGAAAGCTGAAATCGCTGCCATTAGAGAAAGCTGAAATCGCTGCCATGTTTGTGGAACCGGTTTGAGATGACGCATACATTGTGACATGGCACATTATCCAGCAGGAAGTATCCATTTGAGAAAGGGTAGACTGTGGCCGTAAAGGAATGCACATGGTCAGCAACCATGCTTAGGTATGCTGTGGCATTAAAATTACGATTAATTGGTCTTAAAGAGATATTTCACCTTAGTGTGACATAAGTCATTTTGTGGAACCTACCCGATTATATTTGCATTGTGTGATTATTAGCAACATCAGATAACCCTGCTGGCCGTTAACGGCATTGCCGTTAGTCCGGCCGTCAGGGTCCCCATTCACTCCCATTAATTTTCGCGACCTCACTAAAATTAATCGCTTCAAATATGCGCATATTGCTGTGTCTGAGACGTCATTTGAAAGCTCAGGATCTGTACGTTCATGAACTGTAAAAAATAAAAAAATGACCCTGTGCGACTTGTGGACCGTTTTACCAGCACCCATCACATTTGAGCATCTGTGGCCTTTGCTTAGCTTGAACGAATTCTGCAAATTCTCCACTGACCTCTCTCATTAACAAGGTGTTTTAGCCACTGAACTGCCGCTGACTGGACATCTCCATTCTCTGTAAACACTGCAGCCTGTAGTGTGTGAAAATCCCAGGAGGGCAGTTTTCAGACATGCTAGAACCACCACGTCTGGCACCAATAATCACACCACGGTCAATCACACCACACCATGGTCAATCACACCACGGTCAATCACACCACGGTCAATCATACCATGGTTAATCACACCACGATCAATCACACCACGGTCAATCATACCATGATCAAAGTGCATTTGATCACGCATCTTGCCCATTGTAATGTTTGGTCAAACAAAAATATATCCATATCCATATCCATATGCTTTATATATTGAGCAGGATATTTGAGAATGTGCACCTAATGAGTGTGTACATATTTGCTTCAGAAGAGCGAATGTATTGCCACATGATATTACTTGCTCCTGCGCTGCCATTGGCTCTGGCTTCTCCTCTCACGCTAACATCACTCCTCCTGCGCTGCCATTGGCTCTGGCTTCTCCTCTCACGCTGATATCACTCCTCCTGCGCTGCCATTGGCTCTGGCTTCTCTTCTCACGCTGACATCACTCCTCCTGCGCTGCCATTGGCTCTGGCTTCTCCTCTCACGCTGATATCACTCCTCCTGCGCTGCCATTGGCTCTGGCTTCTCTTCTCATGCTGACATCACTCCTCCTGCGCTGCCATTGGCTCTGGCTCCTCCTCTCACGCTAACATCACTCCTCCTGCGCTGCCATTGGCTCTGGCTTCTCCTCTCACGCTAACATCACTCCTCCTGCGCTGCCATTGGCTCTGGCTTCTCCTCTCACGCTAACATCACTCCTCCTGCGCTGCCATTGGCTCTGGCTTCTCCTCTCACGCACGCTGACGTCACTCCTCCTGCGCTGCAATTGGCTCTGGCTTCTCTTCTCACGCTGACATCACTCCTCCTGCGCTGCCATTGGCTCTGGCTTCTCCTCTCACGCTGACATCACTCCTCCTGCGCTGCCATTGGCTCTGGCTTCTCCTCTCATGCTGACATCACTCCTCCTGCGCTGCCATTGGCTCTGGCTTCTCCTCTCACGGACGCTGACATCACTCCTCCTGCGCTGCCATTGGCTCTGGCTTCTCTTCTCACGCTGACATCACTCCTCCTGCGCTGCCATTGGCTCTGGCTTCTCTTCTCACGCTGACATCACTCCTTCTGCGCTGCCATTGGCTCAGGCTTCTCCTCTCACGCTGAAGGACACTGTGCATGTACCCCTGTGGGAGGAAAGGGGGGTTTCTCACACGCAGTGAACTGTCCCATAGGAGCCCCCCGTTCACCAGGGAATGAGCCAAAGCCTCGGGGGCCTGCTGCTGTTTATACCGCAAGCGCACACAAACGCAACAGGGCCAAATGCACATGAGCGATCTCCATTCAACAAAGTGCTCCTCACTCACGCTACCGCCCCCAGCCCTCCACCACTCATCTACCTGCTCCCAGATTCCCAGCTCCTCTGCATGTCCTCCACACGTACACGCTCGCTCCAGGGGCCACATGTATTAACAGTGCCCAGATTCCCAGCTCCTCTGCATGTCCTCCACACGTACACGCTCGCTCCAGGGGCCACATGTATTAACAGTGCTCAGATTCCCAGCTCCTCTGCATGTCCTCCGCACGTACACGCTCGCTCCAGGGGCCACATGTATTAACAGTGCTCAGATTCCCAGCTCCTCCGCATGTCCTCCACACGTACACGCTCGCTCCAGGGGCCACATGTATTAACAGTGCTCAGATTCCCAGCTCCTCTGCATGTCCTCCACACGTACACGCTCGCTCCAGGGGCCACATGTATTAACAGTGCTCAGATTCCCAGCTCCTCTGCATGTCCTCCACACGTACACGCTCGCTCCAGGGGCCGCATGTATTAACAGTGCTCAGATTCCCAGCTCCTCCGAATGTCCTCCACACGTACACGCTCGCTCCAGGGGCCTCTGTATTAACAGTGCTCAGATTCCCAGCTCCTCTGCATGTCCTCCACACGTACACGCTCGCTCCAGGGGCCACATGTATTAACAGTGCTCAGCAGAAGGCTGCGTAAGTGAGTTTGCACGCAGAAATTCAGATGTATAACATAAGAGAACCTGCGTACCTCTGGACCATGCTTACGCAATGTTTGCAGACAGTCTGATATGGGGACACGTGATAGAAAGGCAGAGGGAGAAAATGAGACTTTCTCCCTGAGCATTCTTACACGGATTATTTTACTCAGATTTTTATACATGTGGCCCCAGCTCCTTCACACATACGCTCTCCAGCACCTCCACACATACGAGCTCCTGCTCCTCCACACATACGCACTCCTGCTCCTCCACACATACGCGCTCCTGCTCCTCCACACATACGCGCTCCTGCTCCTCCACACATACGCGCTCCTGCTCCTCCACACATACGCACTCCTGCTCCTCCACACATACGCACTCCTGCTCCTCCACACATACGCACTCCTGCTCCTCCACACATACGTACTCCTGCTCCTCCACACATACGCACTCCTGCTCCTCCACACATACGCGCTCCAGCTCCTTCACACACTTTATTTGTTAGCACCTGCATACACGCTCTTCAGGTGTGCTGAACATCCTCTGATGTTAACTCAATTAAAATAATCCTCAGAATGGCAGTATCATTATAAGTCTGGACCAATCAACACTTCCAGAATACAACAAAAAGCAGTGCTAAGACAATTTCAGTAACCCACCATTACTGTGTTTTTCTGTGATCAAAGATCAATATGGAAAAGATAAAATCATTTGAGTCATTAGAGACTATGGAGATACCCGACGATAATCTTGGAAGAATGTCAATGGACTACCCAAAACATTCAGTCCTTCCACGTGAACTAAGACATTTCAAGATTTCCTCATTATATTTCAATCCAGAGCTAAAAATGTTAAATTAATTGAAAAAATTCTATATACTCCAGCATATTCAGACACTTATAAAATACAAAATACCTCTAAACATGTAAAACCCCAACTATATGCAACTGTCATTCTGTATTCAATATTCAGATCTCTTGAAGCCATTTGAGAAGATGGTGGCTTTGTGAATAGGATACATATTACATACACAATAAATAAAACAAACACTCACTAAATTTTTAAAATACTTTTTAACACTGTTTATATGCCATATAATTGTTTCAACATTTACAACAAAAATAAAAAATTAAAAAAAACTGAAAAAAGAAAGATTTCCAAGCCTGAATTAAACATTAGACCAAGGATGATTTAATCTAAAATATACAGCATATCTTCATTGACATTTAAATCACATAGTTTAACCTTTATCCAAAATTAAAGAATCCACAGAGCTCTATGAAACAAAAATAAGCATGATTCTAAAACTGGGTCACAGCCAGAACTACAATGATGTTTGATTCACTGATTACCTTATAATTTACTTTCTTCAATATTAAATATTATTTAATAAAAAAATCTTGCCGTTGAGCGCTAGACCGCTACTCTGATAACAGAGATTATCAGCACAAGGACAGTGCTATATTCCTCATAGCATGAGAGGGAGATGGTACAGCGTAGAAATATCTCCGTGGGTTGTTTCCAAGGCTAACTTCTGTTTTTCTTAATGTGGCTGTCGCCTTCACTGGCTTTGGACAGGAATGCGAGAATACAATCAGGATTGTGAGGAAAGTACCTGATATTCTTGGGCTTTTGAACTGGACACCAAGAAACTGAATTCACCAGCGACACTGTTCTTATCTTCCAAATCCAAACTAATTTACTTGTTTATGACCGACGTTCCCAGCATGCACAGTGTACAGCAAGGCATGGCTGGATAACTGCTCCATGGGCTGTGACACCGACATAAAGCTGGTCTGGGAAGATTTACTCTTAAATATGAAATTAAACTGTTCCAGAAAGCAGGAACCAACAATTTCAATACAAACTAGTGACTACTTCAATACACCCCCGGGCAGCGGCGTCAGTGCTGAGCGCATATGTTTCAAGTCTGTGGTGTCCATGGTAATTTTTCACTAGTTTGTACAGAAATTATCGCCAATAGCTCGTTAAAAGTATGAATTGAAAATGAACTTTCTGACCTACCAGCCACAGTGGCTGGTAGATGCCAATGCAAATTATGGGCAGTGAATACACAACTCCCTGGTGAAAAAGTTCCACCACAGGATCAATGATGTGACTAAGGTATGGCCGGCTCGCCTCGGATATTCTAACAAGCGCTTTTTTTTCTGTCTCACATTTAGGCAATCAGAGAAAGAAACCGTTTTTTTTTATTCCTGCTTGTATCCACTTTGCTACACGCCACTGTGGTGGGTAGGTTTGATACATTTACCCGACAATTCTGAAATCTACCCGCATTTGGCGGATGCTAATTTTCCTCCCTGGAAATGATCGCCTATGGCTCGCTAAAAGTATGGATTACGGCTGAGATTTGTGGAGAGGACAAGTGCCATAATATGTAAGAACTTTAAGAATTATGGAACTCAATTCCGTTCTGCCACAAACGGCTGTTAAGTTACAGCATTTCGCTTTTTTATGTGGAACTCTGTCTGAAGATATTCATATCGAAAGCTAGAGGTCCAGATGGAGCAAAGTAGCTACTATCGTTTGTTGTGAAATGTTTGTCTGGTTTCGTTACTCGGGTAAATTTGAGTTTTTGCTATCAATCTGAGCTGTGTCCGAATCTACTGGGTCCTCCTGTGTAGCCTACTAGATAAGGCAGGCTAACGTTACTGCTTACAGCATAGCCTACTGTTTAGTGACATACAGTAGCCTATGCGAAAAATATCCTCAATATTATTATCAGCGAAAACCTAAGCAAAATTAGTATATCATTTGCGGATTTAAAGTACACAACATTTAGATAACATTTCGCCGACTTAACAACTTTCTCACAGCTAGCATACTCAATAGTAGCCTATAGAAGGGCGATTCGGACACATCCTTTGTTTAGCAGAAACCAAGTTAACTAACAGTTAGCTATCTTGCTTGTCACACGTCCAAACAATAGCTGTTTTTCCATTATAATTTTGTGCGAATCAACACTTATATAGCTCAAAGTAACGTCGATTCAAGAAGCCCAAAAACGGTTTTCCATAAATAGAAGCATTATATCGCACTGGTGCGATGTCAAAATGGCCTGAGTTGATCCGCGTTTATTTAAAGGTATACTATGTAGTTTAACTAGTTCTTTGTTTACATTCAAATGTTCTCCCCCAAAAAACATTGTATGTGTCCTTGTGGTCTAATAAACATGTTGAATGTTAACTGAAATCTTACCGAAACGGTGCTGTTTATGACATAGAAAGCACTGATTACAGCGCTAATCCTGCCAAAGGATTTATTCTGCTTAATTCCTGGGCTCTTTCTATTTTCAATACGATCCTGTGACAGCAACAGGCTGTGGCTGGATAGCTATTTAATATGGCCTACTTATTAGCATTTCCTTTGTTTTCTTACAGGGTTAATTGCCAGGCAATTGCTTGAAATTATTTGGACCATTGTGCATTTAAATTTGTTTTATTTATTTATGAATGAGAAAGAGTTTCAAAATACTGCTGAAACATTTGTCTAATTGAATTCCTAAAATGAAGGAGAAAGCCTATAGCACTGAGACTGAACACATAGCCTATAATACTGAGACTGAACACAGAACCTATTGCACTGAGACTGAACAAAGCCTATAGCACTAAGACTGAAAACAAAGCCGATAGCACTGAGACTGAACACAGAGCCTATAGCACTGAGACTGAACACAGAGCCTATAGCACTGAAACTGAACACATAGCCTATAATACTGAGACTGAACACAGAACCTATTGCACTGAGACTGAACACAGAGCCTATTGCACTAAGACTGAAAACAAAGCCGATAGCACTGAGACTGAACACAGCCTATAGCACTAAGACTGAAAACAAAGCCGATAGCACTGAGACTGAACACAGAGCCTATAGCACTGAGACTGAACACAGAGCCTGTAGCACTGAGACTGAACACAGCCAACAGCACTGAGACTGAACACAGCCTATAGCACTGCGACTGAACACAGCCTATAGCACTGAGACTGAACGCAGCCTATAGCACTGAGACTGAACACAGAGCCTGTAGCACTGAGACTGAACGCAGCCTATAGCACTGAGACTGAACGCAGCCTATAGCACTGAGACTGAACACAGCCTATAGCACTGAGACTGAACACAGCCTATAGCACTAAGACTGAAAACAAAGCCGATAGCACTGAGACTGAACACAGAGCCTATAGCACTGAGACTGAACACAGAGCCTGTAGCACTGAGACTGAACACAGCCAACAGCACTGAGACTGAACACAGCCTATAGCACTGCGACTGAACACAGCCTATAGCACTGCGACTGAACACAGCCTATAGCACTGAGACTGAACACAGAGCCTATTGCACTGAGACTGAACACAAAGCCGATAGCACTGAGACTGAACACAGAGCCTATAGCACTGAGACTGAACACAGAGCCTATAGCACTGAGACTGAACACAGTCAACAGCACTGAGACTGAACACAGCCTATAGCACTGCGACTGAACACAGCCTATAGCACTGAGACTGAACGCAGCCTATAGCACTGAGACTGAACACAGAGCCTGTAGCACTGAGACTGAACACAGCCTATAGCACTGAGACTGAATGCAGCCTATAGCACTGAGACTGAACACAGAGCCAACAGCACTGAGACTGAACACAGCCTATAGCACTGAGACTGAACACAGCCTATAGCCCTGAGACTGAACAGAGCCTACAGCACTGAGACTGAACACAGAGCCTACAGCACTGAGACTGAACACAGAGCACTGAACACTGAACGCAGTACAGGACGAGGAGAAAGAGGGAGCTGAACATGCATAGCGAGATGAAAGCCGCAGCAGTGAGAGAACAGGGACCCTGACCCTCATTATTTAAGCAGATGTGATTACATGCACACCAGGGGTGCATGAAATGGAAATTATGGTCTGATGTGTATAACTGATATTTGTCTGGCCTTTTCCTCTGCGAAACCGATACTGATGTCAAAACCTGACTTTTTTACATTGTAGCACGAATACAAACTGTAACCAAGTCCACATATGCATTGGACAGGGGGATATGTTCCTAATGTTAACGAACACTAAGGGTAATGTCTTATTATGAACCTCCATTTCCTTTGCCATTAATTAGTCTTTCTATTGCTAAAAACAAAAACCTGGTTGTCTTGTGCAAATATGTCTGCACGTACACATGCAACATGGACAAGAAGGAAAGCTGAGATGCAATAAAACCAATTTGTTTGTTTCAATAATTCAACCCAGCTGCAGTATAATCTGCCATCAGAAGGAGGAAATATAGAGCTCCTCGGCCGTGCTGCTCCAGGTATGACTGCTCTATAAAAAACAGTTTGACCCAGGCGGTGACAGGGAGGAGTCCAGTACGTTTGACCAGTACGTTATAGCATCTCTTTATTCATCATCTGAGGTGATTTGAGCCTGAGTGGATAGGAGCTGTGGGCGAGGATCCGCCTCCTCCTGAGCAACAGTACATTAGACCTGAAATCAGCCACACAGCCAATGCTAAATACGATAAAATCAGATAAAGACTACATTAGACCTGAGACCAGCCATACAGCCAACATTAAATAAGATAAACACTACATTAGACCTGAGACCAGCCATACAGTCAACACTAAATAAGATAAACACTACATTAGACCTGAGACCAGCCATACAGTCAACACTAAATAAGATAAACACTACATTAGACCTGAGACCAGCCATACAGTCAACACTAAATAAGATAAACACTACATTTGACCTGCGATCAGCCACATAGTCTATGCTGAATAAGATAAACATTACCTTAGACCTGAGATCAGCCATACAGCCAACATTAAATAAGATAAACACTACATTAGACCTGAGATCAGTCACACCGCCTATGCTAAATAAAATAAACACTAGATTAGTCCTGAGATCAGCAACACAGCCTATGCTGAATAAGATAAACATTACATTAGACCTGAGATCTACCACATGGGCTATGCTATATAAGATAAACACTACATTAGACCTGAGATCTACCACATGGGCTATGCTGAATAAGATAAACATTACATTAGACCTGAGATCTACCACATGGGCTATGCTATATAAGATAAACACTACATTAGACCTGAGATCTACCACATGGGCTATGCTGAATAAGATAAACATTACATTAGACCTGAGATCTACCACATGGGCTATGCTATATAAGATAAACACTACATTAGACCTGAGATCTACCACATGGGCTATGCTATATAAGATAAACATTACATTAGACCTGAGATCTACCACATGGGCTATGCTATATAAGATAAACACTACATTAGACCTGAGATCAGTCACACCGCCTATGCTGAATAAGATAAACATTACATTAGACCTGAGATCTACCACATGGGCTATGCTATATAAGATAAACACTACATTAGACCTGAGATCAGCCACATGGGCTATGCTGAATAAGATAAACATTACATTAGACCTGAGATCTACCACATGGGCTATGCTAAATAAGATAAACACTACATTAGACCTGAGATCAGCCACACAGTCTATGCTGAATAAGATAAACATTACATTAGACCTGAGATCTACCACATGGGCTATGCTATATAAGATAAACACTACATTAGACCTGAGATCTACCACATGGGCTATGCTATATAAGATAAACACTACATTAGACCTGAGATCTACCACAAGGGCTATGCTATATAAGATAAACACTACATTAGACCTGAGATCTACCACATGGGCTATGCTATATAAGATAAACACTACATTAGACCTGAGATCTACCACATGGGCTATGCTATATAAGATAAACACTACATTAGACCTGAGATCTACCACAAGGGCTATGCTATATAAGATAAACACTACATTAGACCTGAGATCTACCACATGGGCTATGCTATATAAGATAAACACTACATTAGACCTGAGATCTACCACATGGGCTATGCTATATAAGATAAACACTACATTAGACCTGAGATCTACCACATGGGCTATGCTATATAAGATAAACACTACATTAGACCTGAGATCTACCACATGGGCTATGCTATATAAGATAAACACTACATTAGACCTGAGATCTACCACATGGGCTATGCTATATAAGATAAACACTACATTAGACCTGAGATCTACCACAAGGGCTATGCTATATAAGATAAACACTACATTAGACCTGAGATCTACCACATGGGCTATGCTATATAAGATAAACACTACATTAGACCTGAGATCTACCACATGGGCTATGCTATATAAGATAAACACTACATTAGACCTGAGATCTACCACAAGGGCTATGCTATATAAGATAAACACTACATTAGACCTGAGATCTACCACATGGGCTATGCTATATAAGATAAACACTACATTAGACCTGAGATCTACCACATGGGCTATGCTATATAAGATAAACACTACATTAGACCTGAGATCTACCACATGGGCTATGCTATATAAGATAAACACTACATTAGACCTGAGATCTACCACATGGGCTATGCTATATAAGATAAACACTACATTAGACCTGAGATCTACCACATGGGCTATGCTATATAAGATAAACACTACATTAGACCTGAGATCTACCACAAGGGCTATGCTATATAAGATAAACACTACATTAGACCTGAGATCTACCACATGGGCTATGCTATATAAGATAAACACTACATTAGACCTGAGATCTACCACATGGGCTATGCTATATAAGATAAACACTACATTAGACCTGAGATCTACCACAAGGGCTATGCTATATAAGATAAACACTACATTAGACCTGAGATCTACCACATGGGCTATGCTATATAAGATAAACACTACATTAGACCTGAGATCTACCACATGGGCTATGCTATATAAGATAAACACTACATTAGACCTGAGATCTACCACATGGGCTATGCTATATAAGATAAACACTACATTAGACCTGAGATCTACCACATGGGCTATGCTATATAAGATAAACACTACATTAGACCTGAGATCTACCACAAGGGCTATGCTATATAAGATAAACACTACATTAGACCTGAAATCAGAGATATTTTCTGTGCGTGATGTATATTAAAACTAATGGCTTGGAGCCATCCAAAAGAAAATGGTAAGACAAACTTTTCCAACAATCATTCAATAGCACAGTTACATACATCCAGTCACAAACATGTAGTTGTGGTGCGGTTGCTAATGGATACGCTGTGCCTAGTGTTACAGCCTTAATTGAGTCGAGTCATTTGAATTGTTTCTTCCGTCTTCGGTGTTGCGATAGATAGGGGGTCCGCCTCATCTCTCCCAAAGCACACAGCCTTATCCTTCTGCAGGCCCCTTGCCTCTTGAGGACTCATCGGGTTTGCTCTGTATGATCAGTGGGTGCGTGGTCTGCGTAGTGGTTCTTCTTGACCACTGGGTGCTCGCGTTGCCTCTTGGCATCTCGTCTCCGGTTCTCCGCAGCTAATATAAACGGCATCACAAATAAAGTCTCTTTGCTTACCATCTGCAAGGTGGACCTTGGAATTGCGTATGCTCACTTAAGCATTTTTGTGCCATTATCAGAATCTGGCCCACTGGTTCACTGTCCCCAAAATACAATTTGTCCTAACCGGTAAGATGACAGTATCTCACACAGAACAAAGGTCAGCATTTGCTAAGAATCCATTAAGAATGAATGAAAAATTAAGATGTAAAGATGCATACCAATCAAATTGAAGCTGTCTTACCTTTAAAAACACATAGGGCTATTAATAGTAAATATGATAGAAAGTGGAACAGCAATCAACACAACATAACAGAACAATCTCCCACGTCTAAAACGGCACTGCACAAAACAGCAGAACAGCTGAAAATAATCCCGTCACTTAACAGAAACACTCCTGCTCTATCTGCAATAGCTGTTCAATTTGACAACACTACCTGAAATGCTTTCAGTTCATCTTTAGATAACTTATGACAGCGCAACTTTTATGAGATCCACTGTGACAGCATTGTGTATGTATAGCACTTCAATATGTGCATGCATTTTATTTTAATTTATTTTTCCAGGACAAAAAACCCACTGAGATTGAAATGACTTTTACAAGAGGAGCCTGACATAAATCACTATATCAAACTGACACTCACATGGAGGGTAAAACAGTTGTGTAAACAGGAACTAACAGTAGGGATCAAAAACAAGGGTACACTTGTTCAGTTCAAGGTTTTTTTCTTTAGACAATGTAGAGTGGCTGAAAGCCATTTTCCCAAGTCAAGAAACCTTAACAAGTACCATATGAGGCTGTTAGATGGCCCATTTGGTTAAGGGACCTTTAAAAGTACCATACGATGGTTGCTGGATGGCTCATTCAGTTAAGGGACCTTAAAACGTACCATACAAGGGTTTCTGAATGTCTCATTTGGTTAAGGGACCTTAAAAAGTACCATATGAGGGTTTCTGAATGGCTCATTCGGTTAAGGGACCTTAAAAAGTACCATATCTGGGTTGCTGGATGGCTCATTCGGTTAAGGGACCTTTAAAAGTACCATACGAGGGTGTTTGCGTTGCCCAGGGAGTGGGAGGGTTCAGTGGGATAGGGTTCCGTGTGCATTTTTGTTTTCTGGGGAACCCTGCTGGTTGATTGGGCGCCCGTAGATTGCAGTCGAAGCAGCATATGACAGGTCCTTCCTCTGACTGTCGTCTGCGGCGTGAAAAGAAGCATCTGACGACATCACATGTTTCGGAGGAGAACCTTTGATGTCTACGCTGTCCTGAACCAGCAGTGGGGTTCGCGCAATGTACGTGGCTGCAGTCGGTTGCAGACGATTGGTCATTCCAAATTGGGGTGGGATTTGGATATGGTCAGCCCTACGTTATAAAAATCTTTTTTTTTTCTAGAAATAAAAAGTACCGTATCACTGGAGAGAAGGTAATAATGAAAGGACTTCCAGTTGAGCAGCGAGCTGAGGTAAGAAAGATGCGGTCAAATTATTATCTTATACAGTGCCCTCCACTATTGGCACCCCTGGTAAAGATGAGTAAAAGGGTTATAAAAAATTAGTGAATTAGCTTAATGTGACACTGAAAAAATGAGAAAAATCCAACCTTCAAATGTAGTAAATTTATTCTGAAAAAAAAAAATCCCTCATCAAGAAATTATTATTTTTAACAAAATCATATGTGCCACAATTATTGGCACCCCTGCATTTATATATATATAGATATAGAATAGAATAGAATAGAATAACTTTTATTTTCCCGCAAGGGAACTTCAGTTGTAGCCCCAGCAACAACAAAAAAAAAGACAGACAGTGGGGCAATATAACATTGATATTTTTCAGAAGGTATCATTGTTGCAACCTAATGCAATACGAATCATTAAAACTTATCACTTAAACATTTAACATTTAAAGCTAATTTCCGATCCACATTGGTGAATCTTTACGCCCCTAGAGATTAGAGATTAAAAGATCAACACCAGCCAATTTCCTATGATCATTGTTTCTTAACATTTTAAGACAGTGGTAGGCAACTCTGTTCCTGGAGTACCAGAGACGGTCCTGGTTTTTGCTCCATCCAAACCTATAACTCTATGACTGGATTAATTTTAATTAATCAGGTTTAATGAATGCAGGTGACCATGTGCTGGAGGCACTGAGCGTTTCATCATTCAGAATATTCAGGCTCAGACTTTTAATCATCCAACATACAAAATTCCCAAAAATGGATTTTAATCATCCATGATCCTGTGATCAAGCTCAGGTGGAACAAAAAACAGAAATGTTACGAGCACTCGAGGACGAGGGTTGCCTTCCCCCACTTTAAGAACATCAGCAGGTGAAATACGGATATGTGCAGGCACATGCTTTCCCATTTATAACCCTCCTATTATGTTTGACATCTATCAAAAACCAATTAACCTTATTTTTCATTTTGTATGGCTTTTTTGGGGCTTTTCAGCTTTAGTGGACAGCACAGTGTAAAGAGACAGTAAGAATGGGAGCAAGAAAGGAGAGACAAGTCACACGGCCGGATTGAAACTGCCGATGTTGCAGCTCACAATGAACATGTGGACGGTGCTCTTACAGGCTACGTCACCGACATACCCCGACTTTCCTGAATTTAGTGGAAAACAGTACACATGCAATAAACATGCTGCAGCAGTATTAAGCCATGCTCATGAATGACACTCACCCCGGCAGTATAATAGTAGGATTAAGCTGTGCTCATGAATGACACTCACCCCGGCAGTATAATAGTAGGGTTAAGCTGTGCTCATGAATGACACTCACCCCAGCAGTATAATAGTAGGGTTAAGCTGTGCTCATGAATGACACTCACCCCAGCAGTATATAATAGTAGGGTTAAGCTGTGCTCATGAATGACACTCACCCCGGCAGTATAATAGTAGGGTTAAGCTGTGCTCATGAATGACACTCACCCCAGCAGTATAATAGTAGGGTTAAGCTGTGCTCATGAATGACACTCACCCCAGCAGTATATAATAGTAGGGTTAAGCTGTGTTCATGAATGACACTCACCCCAGCAGTATAATAGTAGGGTTAAGCTGTGCTCTTTATTGACACTCACCCCGGCAGTATAATAGTAGGGTTAAGCTGTGCTCTTTATTGACACTCACGCCGGCAGTATAATAGTAGGGTTAAGCTGTGCTCATGAATGACACTCACCCCAGCAGTATAATAGTAGGATTAAGCCGTGCTCATGAATGACACTCACCCCGGCAGTATAATAGTAGGGTTAAGCTGTGCTCTTTACATTACATTACATTACAGTCATTTAGCAGACGCTTTTATCCAAAGCGACTTTATTGACACTCACACCCGGCAGTATAATAGTAGGATTAAGCCGTGCTCATGAATGACACTCACCCCAGCAGTATAATAGTAGGGTTAAGCTGTGCTCATGAATGACACTCACCCCAGCAGTATAATAGTAGGATTAAGCCGTGCTCATGAATGACACTCACCCCAGCAGTATAATAGTAGGGTTAAGCTGTGCTCATGAATGACACTCACCCCCAGCAGTATAATAGTAGGGTTAAGCTGTGCTCTTTATTGACACTCATGCCGGCAGTATAATAGTAGGATTAAGCCGTGCTCATGAATGACACTCACCCCAGCAGTATAATAGTAGGGTTAAGCTGTGCTCTTTATTGACACTCACGCCGGCAGTATAATAGTAGGGTTAAGCTGTGCTCTTTATTGACACTCACCCCGGCAGTATAATAGTAGGATTAAGCCGTGCTCATGAATGACACTCACCCCAGCAGTATAATAGTAGGGTTAAGCTGTGCTCTTTATTGACACTCACGCCGGCAGTATAATAGTAGGGTTAAGCTGTGCTCTTTATTGACACTCACCCCAGCAGTATAATAGTAGGGTTAAGCTGTGCTCTTTATTGACACTCACCTCGGCAGTATAATAGTAGGATTAAGCTGTGCTCTTTATTGACACTCACCTCGGCAGTATAATAGTAGGATTAAGCCGTGCTCATGAATGACACTCACCCCAGCAGTATAATAGTAGGGTTAAGCTGTGCTCATGAATGACACTCACCCCAGCAGTATATAATAGTAGGGTTAAGCTGTGTTCATGAATGACACTCACCCCGGCAGTAGAATAGTAGGATTAAGTTCAAGACGTTGTGCTGGGCTGGATTGTGACAGACAGTGTCAGGCGGTTCGGATCTTAGCACAGTCCGAGTGATCTTTTGAACTTTTTGAGTTTTGATTAAAAACATTTTTTTAAATGGTGTCAGTTTGATCCGTGATAGCCTACTCAGTATTTGTAGTAGCTAGCCTAGCCTACAAGTATGTTCAACAGTGCTGCCAGTGCCCGCCCCACTAAACTTGCATTTACCAATAAGAACTTATACGTTTACATGAATAAATATCAGTTACTTGATTGTATACATGAATCCTGCACTTGTAGGCTAGGCGATGTAAGCTCCATGAGCGAATTTACAGACCGACTGCGGCGATTTGTTGTTCTTTTTGACAGCAGTAGCAGACGTTCGAGTTCGGAAGAGCAGTTAATTCGATCTCGTTCAGTTTAGCTGGCTACTCTGTCTCGTTAAATTAGTTTTCCCGCTTCAGTGATGCCAGATGGGAAATATAAAATTATCGTAGGCCTACGGGGGTCTTAAAATTCTTTTTTTTCAAAGAAAATGGGTCTCTTTGTTTGAAAAGACAAACGAAGAGACATTATAGGTGTAAATATGTGCTATTTTTTTAAAACACTGTTTGTTCAATTATGCCAATCGTATTATTTGGGAAATACCAACACAGCCATAATTAATGGGTCCTCCATGACAGAACTAAGAATGGGGAAATAAAATTTAAAAAGGAGGACAATTTATACATCAAATATTTAATCTGATAAAATATTTCCCCATCTCTTCTGGTCACTTCGCCTGCTTGCCGGCCTCGCATCATGACTCTTTTTCGTGACAGAGCGAGGGCAGCGTATGGGAAGGGAGGGGGATACTCTTTTTGACAGAGCGAGGGCAGCGTATGGGAAGGGAGGGGGATACTCTTTTTGACAGAGCGAAGGCAGCGTATGGGAAGGGGCGTGGTAGCCAGCCATAGTCCAGCCCTTTTTTTCAGTCACTGGATGCATTTTTTTAAATAACGAAAGAGGTGTGGTCTAGCTAAAACTCAGGGCTTGGTTCCCCTTTAAGCTGTGCTCATGAATTAACCCGATCTAACCATGGCCCACAAAAGGCACTTTTCTACTAGTCTTACTACTTAAGTGTCAATATCTAAAAAATATTCAATGCACATCCATGGTTTAAAGTTTGAATTGAAGAAGAGGCTGTATCATTCAGAAATTTGCAAAAATATATAGTTATGTCACAATCATCACATACAGTACATACAGTACATAATACGTCTAAAAATACATCGCCTAATGTTTTACGTAAAATAAATATGTACAAATGAACGTGTATTTTTACATAACAACAGCAACATATTACAGCCACAATTGTGATAGTTGGTCGCTGTGGAAATGTCGACTGACTGTACTGGACTGCAAAATGTAATAAGATAAACTCTTCAGGGTTAACCAGAAAACAGTTGTAGCTTGATACCAGGTAGGATATTTTTATTCAATATTTTTAGACCTGAGATTTTGAAGAAAAAAATGAGGTCTCGGTCACCCTGGCAGTATAATAGAAGGGCTACGCCCTCTTAATGACACTCACCCCGGCAGTGAACTCCTTCATCGTAGCCATCCTCACAGTCTTTCACCCCATTGCACAGTTTGTGAAAGTGAATGCATTTTCTCGTCCCCATGCACTGCATGTGGTTGAGCGGACACTCTGCCACCACCTCCCCTGTACCTACAAGAGAAGAACCAAACACAATTAGCAAGCTTGCAAAAAACAAACACAGCTGTACATCATCCTAAAGAGTGATCAGTTTCTGTTCTTTTTATATACATTTTTTAACCCTTTGAAAGTAGGTGTTTTCAAGTGTTTTTTTTGTTGTTTTTTTTTATTCTAAATTTAATTGATTTAAACACGGTGGTGAGTATATAATAGACTTTGTATCACATGTATGTCAAAGTTTGCTCCATACAATGCCATAATATCATCATAAGGGTGACTGAAAGATCCCGAAGTGGGGAGAGGTAATGGCTTCCGGCAGTCTTCCGGGACCAGACATGGATTGGAGGGGGCGGGACTACGGAGTTCTATAGGGTTAAAATACTATTTCAATTCATGTTTTTGATTGGTCCAAACAGTTACATGTATGTGCGCTGAATGACACGTTAGATATTTACAGAAGTTTCTGATGACCAGTATGGCTGGTAATGGGGCATTTGGGGGTTTGAGAAAATAAAACACGTAACTGCAAAACAGTTTGTATAGCGCCAATTGAAAAATGAAATTATATATATTTTTTAAAACACACAGAAAGAGAAACATGTCTTTAATAGAGAGCATGAGCATTACATAATTGTATATTACATATGTATATTATTTTTATAAATCTTCCCATCACAGACACAGCTTTCCCCTCTCCTTTTCATTTCACTGTCTATGATGTCAGCAGGAATCCCATCCATGTGTCGTCATGGTTTTCCCATTCCAATCCTGTATAATGGTAATATCTGAACCAGAGGATTATGTATAATCTACCCAATGTGAAGCTAGATAAATAAAATTAAATCTGATCCATTCCCCTTGTGATTACAGCACATGGCCCTGCAGATAAATATGCCTGATGACACATTTCTGAATGTTCTGTGTACTGTAAATATAACTGAAAACAAAATATTCACCAAATTAACTTGAATTTTAGTGCAGAGCTTTACCCAGATATGAAACAACAAAGAGCATGTTTGCTTGCAATACAGTTAAATCTAGAATGGCTAATGTACACTTTATATATCTTTATAGACTAACTTCACATGCATTGGAGCAGAAACAGAGATCAACACAAGGCAATTAATTCCAATTGAAATCCGTCATTACCTTTCATTACAGTCTAGCAAACTTAACATGGCATTTCACAACTTAGTCTTCGATAGTAGAGAGTCATTAAAATAGCTCTTTAATTCTCAGTTAAAGCTGTACATATCTGTGTGTTAGTTTGAGCAGAACTTTATCAGTCTGCATAGCACACGCCAGCAAACAGTTTAAGTTACAGACCCAGCAGAGTTGAAAGCACTAGTGGGCATACAGTATATTCCATTTGCTGTTGTTTTCATAGCCTTTGCCAGCTTTCTGAGTGCCATGCAAAAATGGTAATACATGATAAAGGCATTACTCTGCTATAGTATGGAAGTAGTTACCACTTAACATAGCTTTCAAAATTATCTGGCTTTTTTCTTACACCTGGAAAGTGGAAATGCTGCAGGTAATCATGTACAAGGCATATTATTGTAGAACATTGGACTTGAATCCTGTTTTATTCATTTATCTTTCTTTGTTGAAGTGTGCTATGTGCGTGAGTGACCTGAATATACAAACGGGATCGTGGCTCATGCGTTGAATCGGGTTCTCTGCAGTAAACATATAAATTTTATATGCTACATGTGAGGGTGCACCAGAGTAAGGGCTGAGTAAGGGAGTAAGGCTGTAGTAAGGCTGTAGTAAGGCTGGAGTAAGGCTGTAGTAAGGCTGGAGTAAGGCTGGAGTAAGGGCTGAAGACCAGACAAAACAGACAGGGGATCAGAAAGCTATCCCTAATTAGGGATAACCACGAAGTGCGGAGCTAATCCGCGAGGTAGATACAAAAAAACTTTAAGACTCAAGATAACAAAACAATAAAACAGAAAGCGAATAATTGCTTCAGACTCTCAGCGAGAGAGAACCCAAACGAGAAGCAATAACGCAAAATAAGAAACAAAGAAACTGTCTCCGAGAAAACAGTAAAAACCAATGAGGAAAAAACAAAGTGCAAATGAGAAAACTAATTCCAATAAAAGGAATACGGACACTCTTGGCAAGTCGCACGTATCTTCAAAATAAGAAGAGAAGTGGTCGCCAATGCACCTAAGAATATACCGGCTTCCAGTCAAAATATAAATGACAGCGTAAAAGCCCCGTAAGACGGAAACCCTGAGCTAAATATAGCCAACAGAAAACAAAACACACGCGCGAGAAATAATGACAGAGCGAGACAAAAATACCGGAACGGAGAATAGAAAATCCGATAGAGTGACCTGCCACCGCTAACGAATGCAAAGCCCGCAGAAACCATGACACTACAATCATGCTCTATTCTTTCTGATCTACAGTCAAACAGATGTGACGTGTCTCTCTGGTCCACACACACACACACACACACACACACACGAGTGAAGCAATCGCAGGCACTTGCTCCTTTTACAATGTGTAAGCATCATCCTGTTTCACATGATGTCACATCTACATGTATGCCATCAGTTACCATAATTACAGCTACAATTTACAGTGCATGTAATTGTGCAATGCAGCACGTTCAGTTTTCCATAATAGTATGTGTTTGAGAGCCTAAATCCAACGCATCTTGACACCTTATGTCATATCAAGCCATTAGGATATGTCATTTCCTTTTATGAAGTTCAGCTCCTGCTTCTGAAATGCACACCATTAGAACAGCGGGTTGCCATTCTCTCAGCATGTTTGGAGGGATGATTTGTTCCTCGGGATAAGTAACATGGTATTTAATTGGCTTTTAATCACTCTAATTGAAAAATAGTCATATTCATCTCCAGTTTTACTCAGTAAAAAATGAAACCCACCTTTTTTTCAAGAAAAATTATGATCAAGAACCTACCATATTGACAGGTACAGGAGCCTTCTTGATCCAGCACCAAACTATGATGGCTATGATGCAGCTTTGGCAAAAACTGGTATGCAGTAACCAGTAACTACCTAAGTAGCCTTATTTATTTATTTAATTTTTCAAAGAGGGCATTTCCCGATATAATTGCGGCTTGTGGCGAAAGTGCCGCCGTGGTGATAATTTACTTTGACATCTGTCAGAGAATGTAAACAAGCCGTCCATTTTCACTGTAAGAAGAAATTTTATGACAACGTCACCTCTATTTCGCTAGCTTAGCCTACTTGAACAGTTACAACCTGCATGAGAAGAGTAGCCTACCCATTGAACGCTGATTGCTTTTTCTTTGTCTCACCGTTTGTTTGGAATCTACACGCATACAACGATGAACAAATATCGTTCTTTGGATGCACATAACTTTTTTGTTAGTGGATGATAATATTTTGCACTTGCAAATATAATACTGTAACGTTATAGCACTCCGATTTATCCACATTCCACTACGAACCATTTGCATATGGTCAAAATGTTTTAGCGTTTCTTACAGCAATATTAGTTAGCCATAAATTGACAACTGGATAACTTATTTCACTACCTGTGAAACAATGCCTGTTGCACACAAAAGCAGGTGGAATTTCAGGGTCCCACATTTTCCCCTTTTTTCCCGCCGACGCCTCACGTCTTATTGCTCGGATCCACTTTTCTCATCTTATGGGCTCCGTTTGGCGGTTCGGAATCTTATAAAACCGCAATTCCAGGTTTTTTTGCCTTGTTTGTAGTGCATCCCACCAAACAACAACTTTTAGGCATTTTTATGCTGTTGGCTATCGGATCGAAATGAAAAAAAGGCACCAGCACGTCAAGTCAATAGAGGGCGAGAGCGGGATGTGTTTTCCCCCTCGGGATGGGCGGGGCCTATTTGCGCTCAGTCTCCTGGCAGTGCACTGCGCTTAAGCGGCTGGCTAGCTATACATTTGTTATTTTCTTTCACATGCATGAACTATTATGAAAAATATAATTATTGATTTAAATGAATATTACCTAATGTAAAATATCAGATAGCAGCATATTATGCATATGCGACTCGCGAGGAGGGGTCAGCGATTATATCAGGGTGGCCGTGGCCCCCCCTGACCACCACTGGTTAGCGGTTGCTTTTTTAATCTTCAGAGAGCTTCCTTTACAGTTTATTTAGGAGATATATTTCAATACATAATATAATAATAAATTATATATATACACCTCTACATCTCTTCCACAAGTTCAATATTTAACTGCAGAAGTCTTCAAGATTCGTACTCGTGGAATAACCTTGGTTTCCTTGCCTACTTTGCTTTGAACAGCTGTTG
This sequence comes from Ilyophis sp. 1 JC-2022, assembly GCA_022702515.1. Taxonomy (NCBI): domain Eukaryota; kingdom Metazoa; phylum Chordata; class Actinopteri; order Anguilliformes; family Synaphobranchidae; genus Ilyophis; species Ilyophis sp. 1 JC-2022. The sequence continues at coordinate 6,352,593 of CM040398.1, read as the reverse complement.
TGTATAAATGCATAGGGTTCCAATCGAATCCCTGCTATATGCAAATGGATCTTTTTTATCTGTCCCAACTATGAAGGCAATTTTCCCAGCAGAAGCAACTGCAAAAACACATATTCCCCCATTTGATAACACTGCCACATTTTCTTTCACATTTTAAATTAAAACCAGAGTGATAGGTTCTCATTTTACTAAATAATGAAACACGACTCAAATAAAAAATTTTGTTAATTTGTAAAGAAACTTTGCTTCAATGAACTGTGATTAGAGGTATGGGAGCAATGCTGGGGAAGAAGAATATAAAAATAAAAATAATTACATATCTATCGAGCAGTAGGGTGGAGATCTGCTAGCGACCGGGTACGTTGTCCCGGGCCACGGAAGAGGGGGGGGTGGGGGGAGGGGCTCGGAGAGAATCACTGCGCACAGAAGGCCCTGGGCGAGTTGGAATCACGGTCAGGAGCTCGAGGGGTCGCGCCCTGTAGAGGACGTGGCGCCCTCCTTCCTACTACCGGCTGACAGGGTTGTATAGCGGTGGTTCTCTAGCAGTTGCTACATAGGGGGAATTGAATTAGAATAGGGATTCAATTGGCTACTAAATTGGGAGAAAAATGGGGAAAAAATCTGAAACTAATTTTTAAAAAAAGAAATAAATAATAATAAAAAAAGAGGGGGGGGGTTAATGGTCTGTGAACTTAAATATTATTGGTAAATATAATTACTATACAATCTTAATATACAATTAATATAAAATCAATAATACAATCCTGTCCTGGCCCCAGGGGAGTAGTATAATAATACAATCCTGTCCTGGGCCCAGGGGAATAGTATAATAATACAATCCTGGGCCCAGGGGAGTAGTATAATAATACAATCCTGTCCTGGGCCCAGGGGAGTAGTATAATAATACAATCCTGTCCTGGGCCCAGGGGAATAGTATAATAATACAATCCTGTCCTGGGCCCAGGGGAATAGTATAATAATACAATCCTGTCCTGGGCCCAGGGGAATAGTATAATAATACAATCCTGTCCTGGGCCCAGGGGAGTAGTATAATAATACAATCCTGTCCTGGGCCCAGGGGAGTAGTATAATAATACAATCCTGTCCTGGGCCCAGGGGAATAGTATAATAATACAATCCTGTCCTGGGCCCAGGGGAATAGTATAATAATACAATCCTGTCCTGGGCCCAGGGGAATAGTATAATAATACAATCCTGTCCTGGGCCCAGGGGAGTAGTATAATAATACAATCCTGTCCTGGGCCCAGGGGAGTAGTATAATAATACAATCCTGTCCTGGGCCCAGGGGAATAGTATAATAATACAATCCTGTCCTGGGCCCAGGGGAATAGTATAATAATACAATCCTGTCCTGGGCCCAGGGGAGTAGTATAATAATACAATCCTGTCCTGGGCCCAGGGGAATAGTATAATAATACAATCCTGTCCTGGGCCCAGGGGAATAGTATAATAATACAATCCTGTCCTGGGCCCAGGGGAATAGTATAATAATACAATCCTGTCCTGGGCCCAGGGGAGTAGTATAATAATACAATCCTGTCCTGGGCCCAGGGGAATAGTATAATAATACAATCCTGTCCTGGGCCCAGGGGAATAGTATAATAATACAATCCTGTCCTGGGCCCAGGGGAATAGTATAATAATACAATCTTGTCCTGGGCCCAGGGGAATAGTATAATAATACAATCCTGTCCTGGGCCCAGGGGAATAGTATAATAATACAATCCTGTCCTGGGCCCAGGGGAATAGTATAATAATACAATCCTGGGCCCAGGGGAATAGTATAATAATACAATCTTGTCCTGGGCCCAGGGGAATAGTATAATAATACAATCCTGTCCTGGGCCCAGGGGAGTAGTATAATAATACAATCCTGTCCTGGGCCCAGGGGAATAGTATAATAATACAATCCTGGGCCCAGGGGAGTAGTATAATAATACAATCTTGTCCTGGGCCCAGGGGAGCCTGGCAGCCCTGGGACAACCTGATGAAAGCTTAACCAGGCACGGAGCTTGTCTTGAGCCATCCTGTTCATCTCAGTATCTTATTCACTGATTTTATTGAAACCAAGGGCAGCTTAAAAATAAGTTATCCAATAACGGTGCATTGTGCAAACATGGCTGCTGTTCACGTTAACACAGCAACCTAAAAATGCAGCGGTTAGACTGCTATAAACCCACAGTGCCATCAGCGTGTTTCCACTGTGCGCCCTTCTGCTCGTTATGTCCCGTGGGATTAGGCCTTCTTTGACCTTAAATCGGATGACTGCAGGCGATGGCATTCACACGAATGTCCTTTTGGCTTTGCCTTAAAATGGAAAATACATCAGCTGTTTCCACAAAGCACAGGGCATGTTTCACTTGAGCCTTCGGCATGGGGAGTATTTCACAAAGCTGGCTAAGAATATCCAGGCTTACTAGAATAAGCCTGGCTTCAATTAGTCAGGTTAGACAGCGTGGATAAATTTCGTTTCACAAAGCTAGATTGCAGCTCAAGAGTTGAAGCTAATTCAAGCCTGATAAAAACCAGGTTTGGAGAATGAAGTTATGTGCTGTTTAAATAGACATGGAAACATGCCCGATTAAGTGAATGTCAATTTAAACATTCGATTAAATTCGAGTAAATTGCCAAAATAACGTACAGTGTCGTTTACAGCTGGTGAACAGGAACTCATTATGCAATTTTATGAAGATTACAAGTGTCTCAAACTGAAGGCAGCTGCCTACCTCTGAAGGTACCTCAAAAGGCAACGAATTTGAGACACACTTCAAAGGCAGGATAATGTCACGTGAGATCAGTGTTTATACACTATTCCAGTGTATTGAATAATTAAAATGCATTTTTAAATATAACTACAACACATTATGGAGTTTACTGCATATTCAGACTGTAAAAAAGCTCTCCTGGCGCCGCGGCAAATACCGCATCGTTGTTTTCGGCCGCCATTCATTTAACGGAAGTGAGAACCCTGATGTAATCGCAAAGACTTATGGGATATCATACCTGGAGAAGGATACATGCGATGCTGCCTTCAAATGCTGCCTCCTAAGGCACCTTAGAAGAGAGCATTTGGAATGAGACACGCCTCGATGCCTTCCTGCCTTCAAATGGAAAATTCTTTTGAACGGACATGCCACGATTGAAACAGAACCAGACACATGTGTTTTTATACACTACATGATCAGGTCCAAAATTTCCATTAACGACCATCCATGTTGCGAATGTCTACGTCGTTCTGTATGTTACTACAGAATGGCTTTTTTGAGATATCCTACCAAAAACAGTCAAAAACATTCATTGTAAATGAATGTTTTCATAATATGACAACATCAAAAGGAATTCCTCGACAAAAAAGGGTCTGAAACATCTAAGCCAGTGGTCTTTTGCACTGAACCGTGACTGAACTTCCATTGCAACCCAGACACCAAACACACTGCTGCTATGCCGTTTTTCATATGAGAACTCCAAAAGTACTTTTTTTTTTCCATTGTTAATAAATTAGCATCCTTCACACTGGCAGAGGTGTCTGCTCATCGGAAAAGAACATGATGGAGCTGTAAAATCACATTTTTATTTCAAATATGTGTGTTGTGCATAAAATATACATGCTCATAATAAATCACAAAGTGACTCAAATTAAAAGCATTTATCATGCCAAAGTAATGTAATCAACACGCAGTGAGATGAAGCCGTCATTTATCCAGAATGGGTATGCATTGCAATGAAGAACATTCTCCAAATCACTGACTGTTCATACATCACATTAAAAATCCCTCACCGTGCAATAAAAGGGACAATAATTCAGCCAGTGGAACATATTTCACACCGACGGAGGAAAGGAGGCCTACAGCCTGCCGTGGCCCCTGCAATCGCAGCCCAGGCTAGCAGGGATATACTGTACATTTCGACGGAGGAAAGGAGGCCTACAGCCTGCCGTGGCCCCTGCAATCGCAGCCCAGGCTAGCAGGGATATACTGTACATTTTGAAAAGATGAGGCTGTCCTGTGGTTCACGGTGCATTCGATGTATATGAATGTAGTTGATGAGTAGGCATTTGGTCTGCATTTAGCATATTTTGCTTTCTCCCCGGTCTCCTTGGCATGCACTAAAGCATTATTTATGAACAATTTTAAACAGGGATTCACTAAAACAAAAACCCACATCACAGCAAACTTCTATTTGCATACAGGAACACTTCACATACATGTATGTGTACAGTATGTATGCATGCATGCATGTATACATCCCTATTATTCAGAATTGGGACAAAACCTAGTTATTTTGTTTGTCGTTTTTTACACTTCAATTATGCTGGGAAAATATATTTTATATTTTGGCTATTAAAGCCTGTAAAGGGGCTATCTCTATCTCTCTCGCTAAATTTTTCTTAAATAGTACTTTATTGTTATTGCTAACATTCACACAGGACTCCCATTGCCAAAAGCTAGTTTTACTAAATAAAGCAGATGTTTCAGCTAGAAAAAAACTATTTATTAATGTTCTAATAGTATTTAAATAACTTGATTGAACATGAATTGTTAATTTCAATAACATGATTCAGTTAGTAAAGAGAATTGACCTCCATCAGCATAGGCGTCAACTCCATCAGATAAAATAAGAGTTTGATAAAATGTTATATTCACAAGTTATTTCACAGCATAGCCGTAGTGGGTAGCCATTTTTCTTTTTCTAAGAGGTCTCCTAATGCAAGTGAAAATAAATAATTTTTAAACCATAATTTATTTTGTTTCAATATATAAGGGAGATGAAGTTGACTTGTTATGTTTGAGACACTGCTGATTGCAATATTATTTATTTAATTTTTCAAAAAATAGAGTGAGACAGAGGTCCTTAGAATATGACTAACCCTGTTTATGCCTGAATAAATTAAATTTTCATAGAAATCTGACAGTGTTGACAAAAATCTGGGACACAACTTTCAAGGGCCAACATTTTCATAAAAAATAATACAAATATGTGACACACCTATGTTATCAGTAGGACTTTTGGTTTTGAAGGCTTTTAACACATTTTTTTATTGTTTGAAATTGTGAATTCTTGTCTGGGACAAGGGTGTTTCCTGGCCCCCGGCAGGTTTTTAATTAGTCCAAAAAGTTTAATACATATTTATTTCATACATAAAACACTTCAGGGTCTATTTACTAAGATCCCAAATAAGGGGTGTTATTTTGTGGGTGCAGCCATTATGTAAATAACTCAAGCCGCAAACAGCCATATTTAAATGAGAGATTCCGTGTGTTTGGAATGATTGGTGAAATGGTGAAAAAACTGGCAGCAATGTTGCCATTTTTATGACATTTATTTTAGTGTAGGGTATAGGCTACTGTTCGAAGTTGGTGGTTTATTACGAACTCTTTCACTGTATAGTTTCTGCCGGGAGTTACAGATGTTTGTCAGAACTGACATTATCATAACTAAGCTTACTAGCACTAAGCCTACTCGCGCCATAAGTGCCACATAAAATAAAATTTCCATTTGATCATGGGTTTTATTTTCATAAAGTTTTGATTTGCTTGTTGTTCACTGTTTGTTATAGACGTTGTATTGCTTGTTTGAGTCAAATACAAGTTACTCTCGTATTCTTAAACACTATTTGCTTCATGATTAAAAAAAATATTCTTACTGTTCATGATGTAGCCATGTTGGCTATCCCCAAACTTCCTTCTTGTGTATATTGAGGATTAGCTGTAATGGGCCAGTTAATTAGCCCCCGTTGTTACGAAATCAATCAGAACATTCCGGTATGGATATTCAAAACACACGCATAAGTGTCTTGCTACAATGACAGCTGTCACCTTATCGATTCCGTGTCTTTTAATACCTGCTTTCCATTTGTACTAAAATGCACCCGCAAATACCTTTTCCAAACTTCCTGTCGGATTTAGTAAATCACTTTACACGTATAAAGTAATCTATTTGCATGACCACTTCCCACTATTTCGCAAAATAACGTAGGGACGCCCAATTTTTCATATTCATTCAGGCTAACCCTCAAAACGAAAATCCACGTATCTTTCCATTAGAACACACGCAGTCCTCTTTGCACCTCATTAGTTGATTACCACTGACGATTTTCTGCGGGTGGTAACAGTTTGGAATGTGATTTTATATATGTAAATTTACCCCTTAGTGTAGTCAATTTAGTAAAAAAATTAAGTGTAACAGCTGAATTGCACATTATTTCCACTATAAATGATGGCCATTCGATACTTTCACGTGACACAAAGTTTGAATGGCCACATTCTCTTCAGATGGTAAGATGAAAAAAACAGGCCAAAGTTACATGAAATAACTTTATAAATAACTGTTTGATTTGTGTGAGCTAAGATAGCGAATATTGTTTGTTGTAACTTGGCCTCATTTTGAAATCAATACTTTAATGGCAGGCCTGTTTTACAGTATATATACATATATATATTTCAGAGGAGGCTGGTCCATAGAGGCAGAGGAGGTAAGAGGCCGGTCCATAGGGGCAGAGGAGGTAAGAGGCCGGTCCATAGAGGCAGAGGAGGTTGCTCCTCCTCTATTTTTGAGAGGCAAGAGGGAGATCAAAATATAAAAAAGAGTAATTGGTTGAAATAAACCATTACAAAATCTCAGTATCATTTATGAAATAATTCTTCTCTCTTCTTTGGAAAAAATCCATTATTGAAATTCTGATTAAAATGCTTCAACAGCGACACCTGCAGGGCAGGCAAGAGGGGAACGGGCAGTCTGTGTGAAGTGGTGGTGGGTGTGGGGCAGTCTGTGTGAAGTGGTGGTGGGTGTGGGACAGTCTGTGTGAAGTGGTGGTGGGTGTGGGGCAGTCTGTGTGAAGTGGGTGTGGGGCAGTCTGTGTGAAGTGGGTGTGGGGCAGTCTGTGTGAAGTGGTGGTGGGTGTGGGGCAGTCTGTGTGAAGTGGTGGTGGATGTGGGGCAGTCTGTGTGAAGTGGTGGTGGGTGTGGGGCAGTCTGTGTGAAGTGGTGGTGGGTGTGGGGGGCAGAGGAGAACGGGGCAGTCTGTGTGAAGTGGTGGTGGGTGTGGGACAGTCTGTGTGAAGTGGTGGTGGGTGTGGGGCAGTCTGTGTGAAGTGGTGGTGGGTGTGGGGCAGTCTGTGTGAAGTGGTGGTGGGTGTGGGGCAGTCTGTGTGAAGTGGTGGTGGGTGTGGGGCAGTCTGTGTGAAGTGGTGGTGGGTGTGGGGCAGTCTGTGTGAAGTGGTGGTGGGTGTGGGGGGCAGAGGAGAACGGGGCAGTCTGTGTGAAGTGGTGGTGGGTGTGGGGGGCAGAGGAGGACAGGGCAGTCTGTGTGAAGTGGTGGTGGGTGTGGGACAGTCTGTGTGAAGTGGTGGTGGGTGTGGGGCAGTCTGTGTGAAGTGGTGGTGGGTGTGGGGCAGTCTGTGTGAAGTGGTGGTGGGTGTGGGGCAGTCTGTGTGAAGTGGTGGTGGGTGTGGGGCAGTCTGTGTGAAGTGGTGGTGGGTGTGGGGCAGTCTGTGTGAAGTGGTGGTGGGTGTGGGGCAGTCTGTGTGAAGTGGTGGTGGGTGTGGGGGGCAGAGGAGGACAGGGCAGTCTGTGTGAAGTGGTGGTGGGTGTGGGGCAGTCTGTGTGAAGTGGTGGTGGGTGTGGGGCAGTCTGTGTGAAGTGGTGGTGGGTGTGGGGCAGTCTGTGTGAAGTGGTGGTGGGTGTGGGGCAGTCTGTGTGAAGTGGTGGTGGGTGTGGGGCAGTCTGTGTGAAGTGGTGGTGGGTGTGGGGCAGTCTGTGTGAAGTGGTGGTGGGTGTGGGGGGCAGAGGAGAACGGGGAAGTCTGTGTGAAGTGGTGGTGGGTGTGGGGGGCAGAGGAGGACAGGGCAGTCTGTGTGAAGTGGTGGTGGGTGTGGGGCAGTCTGTGTGAAGTGGTGGTGGGTGTGGGGGGCAGAGGAGAATGGGGCAGTCTGTGTGAAGTGGTGGTGGGTGTGGGGGGCAGAGGAGGACAGGGCAGTCTGTGTGAAGTGGTGGTGGGTGTGGGGCAGTCTGTGTGAAGTGGTGGTGGGTGTGGGGGGCAGAGGAGAATGGGGCAGTCTGTGTGAAGTGGTGGTGGGTGTGGGGGGCAGAGGAGAATGGGGCAGTCTGTGTGAAGTGGTGGTGGGTGTGGGGGGCAGAGGAGGACAGGGCAGTCTGTGTGAAGTGGTGGTGGGTGTGGGGCAGTCTGTGTGAAGTGGTGGTGGGTGTGGGGGGCAGAGGAGAACGGGGCAGTCTGTGTGAAGTGGTGGTGGGTGTGGGGGGCAGAGGAGGACAGGGCAGTCTGTGTGAAGTGGTGGTGGGTGTGGGACAGTCTGTGTGAAGTGGTGGTGGGTGTGGGGCAGTCTGTGTGAAGTGGTGGTAGGTCTGGGGCAGTCTGTGTGAAGTGGTGGTAGGTGTGGGGCAGTCTGTGTGAAGTGGTGGTGGGTGTGGGGGGCAGAGGAGGACGGGCTCCTGCTGTCCTCCTTAAGGCGGGATCTCTTATATCAATTTAATGTACTTAATTTTTTTTCATGCTAATCTGTTATTGGCCAAAACATGTAAAATGATGTTCCAACGGAGGACGTCCTCCCTAACAAATCAACAACCAGAATACAATATTGACATCACGTTGGTCTAATGATAATTTCCAAATTTAATCTTCAATTCTCTTCAATTCACTGTATTGTATGTCAGTGTGACGAACTGGCGGTAAAGCGATAGAATGATTATACAGTAGCATATTATAAAATAAATGATAACAAACTACTTTTAAACACAAAACAAAAAAATAACATTTTATTTAGGCCTTTTCAACCAGAGGAGGCTGGTCCAAATTTCCTTTTTTCAGATTTACGTTTCCCTTTTTTTTATTTATTGTGCAGCGGCTAGCTACATGCGTTAGCCAACGCAACAGTTAGCTTGCTGCAGCAGCCCTGAAGGACTGTTACGCTAATGGCGAGAATGGATTTGGAGGAGAGTGGAGCAGCAGCGATTAACGGCAGTGTGGGAGGGAGTCACAGAGAGGCATGGATGCAGACGCGGAGAGTGGGATGGGGAAGAACATCTTGTGAATTATTAGTTGTCACAGTTTGGATTTCGCAGCAAAGGTGAGGATTCCCACTGTAACGTACTGGGTGCTGCGTCACCCCTCGTTGGACTGACAGGCTTCTAGTGACACATTACGCACACACGAGGTTCATTCCCATCCAGAGCCCGCAGTGATTAGATGTGTCTTTCCCTCTCGTTCACCTGGCCCCTTTTTTATATTCATCCTTTGTGTTGTAATATGATATATGATAATACGATATTTGTTAGGTTAGGTTAGGTTATTATTATTAGGTTGCTAGTTGGATTATTGCTACATTTGAACATAAGAACATTACATAACTTGAACATAAGAAAGTAGAGATAAGTAGCCGACTAGTTTAAAATAACATGATGCCGTGGGTTGGTTTTCCTCCTGTCCTCCCCAATATTTGATATATATATATACTGTATATTACTTGCAACCTTTTTGGCTCGGCAAATGTTTGGACTTATGTTTGTTCATGCTATTAATCATTTTTGCTCTCGATTTGCGTGCCATTAAAAAATACAAATCTACTACCGTAGACAAACCTCAAAATTATTACTTAATAAAAAAAACAGGCATCTATTATTTTTCTCCTATGCTTATTTCACTTGGGAGAAAAATAAATAAAAGTTGAGCGTAACTGTCACTCGTTCCACTGAGGAGCAATTAAACACATACACTCTCAGGGGATACAAGGCAAATCAAAACAAAGCAAAAACAACACAATATACATTAATAGCGAATAGCGATATTCCTGGTACATTTAATGCTGCTCCCCTGGGTATAATGCACACGTGTGTAATGACCCTAAGCCATTGCTGTGGCAATGAAATAAGACGGCTGAAAATGTCAAACCGAACCGCCCTCTATTTGACTGCCTCTGCTGTAATTGAAGATGGTCTGTAGGTTTGGTCATTGTCACTTCAGATTAAATCATTCCCTTGCTGGGATGTGTAAGCGTTTCCATGGCAGCACAACTGCCCGCTCAAGCCAGCCAGCAGAACCGTGAACGGCATCATATAAAGCGCCTGGAAGTGGGCCATTGAGCAAGAAAGAAATTGTATGGAAACTGAGAGTCAGGCTTTCAACTGCAGCTTTGTCTGGTCACACACACACACACACACACACACACACACACACGCCCACTCAGAAGTGGATATAGAATAGAATAACTTTATTTTTTCCAAGGGGAACTTCAGTCGAAGTAGCTGGCGTACAAGCAATTAGATAAACAATTTACAATTTACATAAAAATACAGAAATTGCACTCAGTGATTCCTAAGTTGCATTACTATTATTACAAATTGGAATTTAAGAATTATATGAAGGACATTTTAGTAAGAGGTTTCATCCATAAATTACATAGTAATTACTGAATCAGGAAAAAAAGAAAATAAATTTTGGACCACGTTAAATGAGAAAATTTTATTAAACATTCAAATGAAGGTGTACTGTGTCATTGGTGAGGTGTTTTTGAGCATTAGCTGTAATGGACCAGTTCATTAGCCCCCATTGTTACGAAATCAATCAGAACAAAAAGCTGTTGAGGGCTCTACTTGTTTAAAAGGATTGGAACCTCTTCTCTTCTCTTCCTGATGGAGAAATCTCAAAGAGATGATTCAGGGGATTTGAGGGAAGGACCGATTATTGATTGACATTACATTTCCTCAGGTTGCAGAAGAAGAACAGCCCTGATTGACATTACATTTCCTCAGGTTGCAGAAGAAGAACAGCCCTGATTGACATTACATTTCCTCAGGTTGCAGAAGAAGAACAGTCCTGATTAACATTACATTTCCTCAGGTTGCAGAAGAAGAACAGCCCTGATTGACATTACATTTCCTCAGGTTGCAGAAGAAGAACAGCCCTGATTGACATTACATTTCCTCAGGTTGCAGAAGAAGAACAGTCCTGATTAACATTACATTTCCTCAGGTTGCAGAAGAAGAACAGCCCTGATTGACATTACATTTCCTCAGGTTGCAGAAGAAGAAGAACAGCCCTGATTGACATTACATTTCCTCAGGTTGCAGAAGAAGAACAGCCCTGATTGACATTACATTTCCTCAGGTTGCAGAAGAAGAACAGCCCTGATTGACATTACATTTCCTCAGGTTGCAGAAGAAGAACAGCCCTGATTGACATTACATTTCCTCAGGTTGCAGAAGAAGAACAGCCCTGATTGACATTACATTCCCTCAGGTTGCAGAAGAAGAACAGCCCTGATTAACATTACATTTCCTCAGGTTGCAGAAGAAGAACAGTCCTGATTGACATTACATTTCCTCAGGTTGCAGAAGAAGAACAGTCCTGATTGACATTACATTTCCTCAGGTTGCAGAAGAAGAACAGCCCTGATTGACATTACATTTCCTCAGGTTGCAGAAGAAGAACAGCCCTGATTGACATTACATTTCCTCAGGTTGCAGAAGAAGAACAGCCCTGATTGACATTACATTTCCTCAGGTTGCAGAAGAAGAACAGCCCTGATTGACATTCCATTTCCTCAGGATGCAGACATGTCCACAATATCGTTTAGTCAGGGTCGGAGGTGTCCACAATAGCGTTTAGTCAGATAGCCACTGAAACTGCATCCACTGACTGAACTTTCTTTATACAACATAGTCGTAAAGTGACAGTCTGCGTTATTACACGTCGCAAACCGCGAGAAAGCTAAGGAAACCACTTGCCGAAGGACAAAAAGCGTGGAAGCAAGCAAGCTGCTTTACTCGCAAAAGGACAGTAACACAGAGATGCTGCAAAAAAGACAGAACTTTCTGGACGCATCAAAGCCACGGAACCAGCCTGTTTCCTCCAGTACAGTAAGACTGACACAAACATCCAGGCAATAGTTTAGAAAAACTTTTGTTTAATGTTTATTGTCAATGTAATTACATGTTTGATTGTATCCATTGTGTGTATTCAGAGTAACGTTAACTTATAACTCAACACATGGCTTGCAGGCTATCAACAGCCAATTAGCCTCGCATGAGCTAAAGTTACAGAGCCTCCTCTAATTTACAGCTAACACTAATTTACAATCCGCCACCCTTTTTAATCGAGATCTATGCATGCTCATACTAATACCTAACCCATTAGATATAGGATCCCTTGCCTGTAAACGGATAAGGCCTGAAATTTAGCTAGACGTAGCTACATTTCTATAGCCTCAATACACGCCATGTTTCAGGCCACGTTAGCTTCATGCTAAAGCTAGATTTGTATTTCCCCCTCGAGATACGTCTTGTGATCTCTGAACATCACGTGTTCTGGCGCACATACACAAATAGCGTATGTGATTTCTACATGCCTCATTCTTTGTCTACACTTAGTTTTCCTTTCCATATCATTCGCTGCTTTTAGGATGTTAGTTTAGACGTGTTTGTTATTTAATAAATTGTATTTTATTAAACCTGGTCGACGGCCTGATTGTTGGGCCTACCCTCAAAAAAAACTTATGCCTTCAGATTAAGTTATTGATTATCATTTTAATATTTACCATTAAAATTCATAATCATGATTTAATAATGAATTATATGAGAGTGATTAATTATACTTTTGCATCTGGTGTGAAGCCATATATAAATGTACATATTCAGCACATTCATTGGTGCCTCCATGTGATGACTGTTAAGATCTGTCTTCACTGCTAAATTCTTAATGTACCTAACGACACTACACCACAATAGCGTTTAGTCAGGGTCGGACGTGTCCACAATATCGTTTAGTCAGGGTCGGAGGTGTCCACAATATCGTTTAGTCAGGGTCGGAGGTGTCCACAATAGCATTTTATCAGGGTCGGAGGTGTCCACAATAGCGTTTAGTCAGGGTGTAAATTAGATGGTCATGTTACTGCATTGATCTTTGTATCCCACTGAGGTTTTTCTGTCAGAAAAGACATTACTCAAAAGATGACATGAGGGTTAATATGCATGTATAGTAATTTCTGAACTGTTAAATGGCTGGATTGTGTTGAACGAGAGCATTATCGACTCCTATATTTCATTGGTATGCAAACTGTAATGGTTTGCATGTATGTGCACATGTAAGCCAGCATACACAAAGTCATTCCAGTCCTAAGTAATTCCATATGATCATGTTTATGCAGTTCAGGAAAATGTTGAAGCAATGAGTGAATAGAAACAGTGACCAAAACCAGCACCTCATTAACTGTCTATGTAGTATGCCATTTTAGCCCATGCAAACACAATTTGACGTTAAAAAATCAAATACCTTTTTAAAGTTTAGAGCATCATTTCCAAACATGTAGGCTGCGCTCCTCACTGCAAAACTCATGGAATGTGCTATAATATTGGGCAGTATTTTTACAGTGGCGTTCATGATATTAACCTGCTTTACACTGAAGTGGGGAAGCTCACCTGTCCCACCTCACCCCAGATGAAGCACGGTAGCCTTTTTTTTACACCACATTGCTCACTGCACATCAGCAAGGGAAGTATTTACCCAGATGTGCTGTGTGAAGGTTATTCCATGTGATGCCTCATGCGTATGTGAGTACGCACATGTATGTTTCACTATGAAGCCTCTGGCTTTGACTTGAACCAAAGCGCTATATCTACATCACAGCGGCACATCACCATTGACACATCTACCCTCGTCTAGCCAGGAATCATTTCTGCCGGCAGCGTTTGAGAATGCCATACACTCTGTGCTCCAATAGTCCTTTAGTAAGATCAGTGAGAGGAGGGTTTAGGATTAAATGGCGTATGTTGGAACTAGACTGCCGACACAGGGGACTGCCGACACAATGGACTTCTGAGTCTCAGGAGGATAAACCCTTAACTTTGGCTTCTATAAAAACAGGTTTGCTTTCTCTTGATCTCATGGAACATAACAGCAGCCTATCCTGGATGCATGTGCTATATTACTAGTGCAGTGTAGAGAATGTGCCTGTGTCTAACACTCCCCATCATCAATTAGTTCCTGGAACTGATGACAAAGTATGGATCGGTGACAAGAATTCAGTACACAACATTCATTACTTAAGAAACTGCCACATAGCAAATACTACTAATGAACTTTTTAGCCTGTTGACACATCCTTGGATCCTTGTGACAGCTACAGTCACACACATTACATAATAGAGAGCAGAGTGTCCTTCAGTGGAATAACTAAATGCTATGCTACATTACTCTTCAAAACTCCTTCCTAAAGTTGCCCATTCTCTCTGGGAATGGACACATTTAAAAGCTATTTATTTTAAAATGAAGAGTGCCAGAATGGTCCCTGGCAGTAAACTAGACTTGGTAAACAAAATGGGACTTACATACACACACATACAAACACATATTACCTACTTGGTCTGTGCATGTGGGCAAGAACTATAGATTTGTGGTACTTCTATGGTATTTCTTTGATCACAGTTTTTTTTTCTGTAAGGAAAAGCGGCTTTCACGAGGGGACAAATATGATTTGACAAGGCAATTGGCCTTGCGTTTCAAAGTAAAATACCCAAAAAGTGTCTTGGCATTCAGAATCTCATAAAGTAAAAACAGCTAATGGGCCCGTCCACCTGACCTACCCTTCTCTTTTAGTGCCGTTACCTTTACGCCGGGTCTCTTTCAGCTGTGTGCTATGCTTGGAAGTATCTATACTTCACAAAGGTGTCCATTGCTTAATGAAAGCTGTTTTCTTCTGCTTTTCCCCTGTGCTGTGTTGTCCCTGTTTGGGTAGGCTACTCTTTTGCTGTAACCAGCTGACAAATTTATACTTTAGCTGATAATGATTATGATTAACAATAATTAAGGGTTGTTTCTCCTGAATAATTTTCCTATTGAAGTCTATGGGAAAATTCCATAAAAAAGTCAGGAGAAGAAACTTTTAAAGTTATCCATCGATATCTACTGTATTTCTGGCAGCAGAGTGATGGTTTAAGGCTTGTTTGATACGTCAGACCCTTGATGTCTTAGAGCCATTTAGTGTTCCATACTGTTCCAGTGTAATTTACAGCTAAATCTAGTCCCAACCCCCATAGAGGGGGACTAGATTTTGGGACTTTCCATAGAGATCCGTTCAAATGCTGTTTTGTTGAAAATTATTATTTCTTGAGGGATTTTTTTTCTCATAATACATAAACTTTAATTAAAGTTTGGATTTTTCTCATTTTTTCAGTGTGAGATTAAGCTAATTCACCAAATGGTGAATTTTTTATAACCCTTTTTACTCATATTTACCAGGGGTGCCAATAATAGTGGAGGGCACTGTATGTGTGTGAGATAGAGTCTAATATTGGCCTTTGATTAAGTATAAAAATAGTGGAGGGCACTGTACGTCTTTCTCTCTCTCACTCTTGCATCTGAAAATGATCAATAACCATATGGTTTATCTTTAGGCATTGATGAGTTGCTGACTGAGTCTTCTTACCTTTCTAAATCCTGTTTACACAATAAATCTATGAAACATAACTAATACATGCTTTGTGCTTTCCTGTCTCCAGGGATGATTATTCCAATCCAGAGAAATTTCTGATGGACAACCTCTGACTCCTCAAGCAGAAATGGTCACTACACCACTGTGAAACTCCATAGGATATGATGTAATCGTGCACGTTTGCGACATAGGCTACGGTAGCCTGGAAAGTGAGATGGGATAACGCATTAGGTACTAATGTTACTAATGTTAATGTCATTCATTAAAGGTAGGCGTACGTGTCAGGTGGGTTTATATTTGTGGTCAATTTACATTTAACAAAGTTTTTGTAATTACGGTCTGGCCCGCCCAACATCTGCTAAAAAAAAATTGACCCGGGGATAAATGTACTTGCCTACCCCTGCCTTAGAATAAGAAATGCAGGCAGACGAGCACAGATTCGGCAAGTGTGCAAAAAGGCAGAGATTGGCAGTGCATCATAGATATGACTGTTGGTTATTTTATAATATTGTCAAGGTAGAAATCCTGCATAGTATGCCTTTAATACTTACATACTGTATGGTTAGGATTGTGAATATCAAGACGGTGTAACATGTGTGAAAATGGAGGGACTATGTACAAAAGGTTTTATAATTTCTAAACGGTTCATCTGATATGAATGAACATAAACTCAAACATGAACATAAACTTTTGGTGGTACTAATGCAAGCGCAGAAATTTTTTAGCATTCATTTTACCGTAAATATAGTTTTTGGAGTACAAACAGCTCATATAGGCTTTGGTTGTAAAGTACCAGTAGGGTTGTGGTTAGGAGTTAGGTTTTAGAAATCAAAGGTCCTTGAAACTTTTGGAATATTTGAATATTACACCATTTAGGCGCACAAATAGAAAAATAAATAAACAACACTGTAAAACTGAAAAAAAAAGTGTAGCTACAAGTTTAAAAAAAATACAGTGTGTGTTTTTACATAGTTTATGTTGCTGTTATTATTTCAGCCTTAAATGTGATAGGTCACTGTGGAAATATCGACTGTACGGGAATTTGGCGAAACGTAACAAGATAAACTCTTCAGGGTTAATCATAACACAGTGGTAGCTGTATATAGCCTACAGGTAAGATATTTGGTTTCATTACCATATGTATAGCTTCGAGAGGTGACTTCTAAACCGAAAGTGCATCAGGTAGTCAGTAACCTACAGTAAGCAATGGAAAACACCGAATGCTTAGGCCAATTTGTACAACGTTTTAAAAAATATATATTATTTCTAGCTATATCTGAACATGATTTTCTTTTATGCATTTTACAGTCTGTGGCTGTGGCAGGACGAGGGTTGTAAGTGCTTTGGGCTATTAATAGCACCCTCTTATTTTATTGCACTGCAGTATCAATTCTGCGGGTTTTCTTAAAGCTGTAACCTAGTTTTTAATTTAAGACAAACATGAATACTGTAATTGGGACCGATACGTCTACCACTATAGCTAATATGGGGCGCCAACGTGGATCGAGTTAAAGCTTTTACCTTTTCAGAAGTTAGGGCTTCAAAGGTAGCCTAATTCTAAATTGGAGCGTGTTCCATCCAACTCGCTGTGCACCCTATGTCTTTCTACCGAGTCGCACCAAAGATTTTGGTTGCACTCTGCTTCAGAATAGAGTGCTACAGTTTGTAGTCCCGGAAGTGAGTTAGCATTTTTGAGCCATGGGTTCCCTCGCCGATTTACAATGGGGTTTTAACATGGAGTTTTCGGATTCGTGCCGAATATTTGGTCTGTGGTTAATATAAGCCTAAGAGAGTTTTCCCGTTTTGTTCCACAACATAAATTACACATAATATATTAATTAATGCCATATTAATATATTAACCATACATTCTTAGGCTTTTATATGGTTTTTAGAAGTATGTTGCTACCAGTTTCTATATTCAAACTACAACTTACATAAGGAATAAATACATATCATTACCTCAGCAGATCCTTGCCTGGCTGCTCTCAAGTGTATCTCGCAGCTAGTCGTGTCAGCGCTCCTTTCCCACATCAACTTGTTTTATATGAAATTCAAGAATATGAATGAATACTATTTAAAACTAAGGTCTTCGTATCTTGCTAGCCAGCAAGCTAGTATGGCAAGCCATTTTAACATGTAGCCTATTCGACTTTCATAGCTAGCTACTTAATAGTCCTAATTAGCTGCTTATTTTCCTAGCTAGCTGGCCATATATGACTTAGCTAACTACCACAATTGCCTAGCTGCCGTTTGAAGCTACGTTTTATTTTGTAAGCAAAATAAAATGCTCTAGACTAGTTAAACTAGCTGCACTTAGGACGTAGCTGTCATGGTTTGTGGGTTTTGTTTCCTTTTCCGCTGCAATTCTCGTGCTTTTTCCCGATTGAAAATCTATCCGATTTTTGTTTGTTCCAGGTTTTGCTTTCCCGTGCTCATTATTCGTTTCACCTGTGCTTCTACCTGCGGGGTATTTAAGTTCCTTACTTCCGCTTCCCCGGTGCTTCTTTTTCATTAATTTGTACATTGAGCCAGGTATAGCCAGGTTTAAGCGACCTCGTGATATTAACGTGTTTATTTTCACGAGGGACTTGCTCATAGCATTCTTCAGGTATAGGATTGTGTTTCCTCTTGTTAGCGTTCTGCGCTATTTATTTCCGTGCTGTTCTCTATGAGACAGTGTTTTCTTTTGGTGGTTTTGTTTTGTTTCACCTTCTATCGAACATTTTAGTGTAACGTTCCAAGGGAGTTTTCTTTGCTTTTCTAAGTCTCCTGTTTGGACTCTAGTATTGAATTCGGGAGATATCAGTTTTTACGATTGTGTGAACAGGAGCAGGAGTTGATTCTCCGTGCAAGACGTTCCTCCAATTTGCCTTAGGTAAGGGCCTAATAATATTTACGCAAGTCTTCCGCCACGTCTCTAGTGTGAACAAAAGCAGCAACATTCCTTGGTAAAGCACGCAAAAAGTTTGATGATCTCACAAAGACGCTTTTATGTGGAGCCAGCCAATCACAAGAGAGAGGGTGATGCATTACATTCTGCCATTTGATCACAGCATGCATTTGTTTGCAGCGGCATATTTGACATCAGCTTTCCTTTCCTTGCTGATGATACCCAATGATATAGCTCTGCCACGCCCGATGATCCTGCCCCATTAATAGACTAAGCAGCTGTATCACTGACATTGGTGCTTGGATGGCACAGACCGTCCTTCAGTTAAACAGACAAAACTGAAATATTGCTATTTGAACCCAAGAAAATATAGACCCAAGTTAAGGCATTATCGCAGAACATCAAAAACTCAGGCTAAAAACTAGGTGTTCATTTTGACAGTGATCTGAGCTATGAGCCATATATCCGAAACGTGACCAAAACTGCCTTTTACCATTTGAGAAACAGACCTATACGCACTCAAGGTGACAGAGAGAAACGAATGCACACTATTATTATGAGCAGGTGTGACTATTGTAATACACTTATTGTTCACACTATTGTAACATCTCTCTGGGCGTCCCAAAAAGGCATTTGGACAAATCATTCAGAATGCTGCTGCTAGAGTTTTACCAAAAACCAGAAAGAACACACACATTTACTCCTGTTTTAAAGTCCCTGTACTGGTTAACCATTATTTTAGAATTGATTTGACTTTTATTCATTTTAAAATCTGTCCATGGACTTGGGCTTGAATATATTAGTCTTGCTTCCAACCTTATGTTCCAAGCAGAGCCCTCAGATCCTCTGACTCCCTCCTTTTACTAATTCCTAAATGCAGGACTAAAACCCCATGGCGAGGCTGCTTTCAGCTCATATGGCTCCTATCTCTGGAACAGTCTCCCACTCAGTCTAAGGGCTGAACCTCAAGATCTACCTTTTTAGCCTGGCTTTTACATGGGAACATTCACAGACATATTATATCCATATCTCTTCCCTTGCATTTAATTTTACTCTTTATTTTATTTACATATTACTTGCTTTTTATCCATTTATTTACTTATTTATTTGCTGTGTATGTGTGTCTGACATTCTTTTATCCCGTTATTGATTTTATTTTCTTTCTTATATTTTTTCTCCTTTTTCAATGTAATGCGAATAGCATTGCATTCAGTTGTACAAAATAAGCTATACAAATAGAGTGATCTGATTTGGTTGTAACCAACCAACTAACAAAAGATTTCTGTAAAAATGTGTGGAAATTGGACCAGCTCTGAGACAAGGGAACTTTAATCTATCCGGACAGAACATGCTTTAGAGATGCTGTGATGCTATTGGTGAATGGACTGCACGTATATAGCGCCTTTATCCAAAGCGCTTTACAATGGCCTCTCACTCACCCATTCACACACACATTCACACACCAATGGCGGCTAGCCTGCTCATTGGGAGCAATTTGGGGTTCAGTGTCTTGCCCAAGGACACTTCGACATGTGGGCAGGAGGAGCCGGGGATTGAACCGCCAAACCTGCGATCAGCGGACGACCCGCTCTACCTCCTGAGCCACAGCCGCCACGATTTCTGTCTCCAATAAGATAATCCACCATCAGTCACGTCATGTGTGACCTGACTCCACACAGAACTATATTCAGAGCGTGCTGCATGGTAAACAGGGATTCCTATAATTGACATTCAATCATTTTCCAGAAAGGTTCTTAAATTATATCTTGTTAATGCTAAATCATGGCTGGATTAAGAATGAATTATAAAGTGTCATAATAAGGCATAATAAATTGTAATAATAAGACAGAATGAGATCTCTGACATGTTATTAACATATCACTACCAATACTGTTTGTAGTAAAAATACTGGCCTTTCAGTAGAAAGAATTGCAGAAGAGCAGAAGTGACAAGATCACTGACAGCTTTCAAGACACTGAAAATGTCACATTTATAAATGGCCATAATTCCCCATTTATCACTTGAGCCAAAGCCCAGAAAAAACAGTGACAGAGAAGAAAAGTGCATCCCCATCAAGCTCAGTTATAAACAGTCTGAAAGACATCTGTATTAGAAGTAAAGAATACATAAAGCATCTCCAGAGCATTGGAGTCAACAAGATACTGTCAGAGGTTTTCGTATCTGTCATCTGTAGAGACAATTCTCCAATACACGTATCCCCTTGGGATGAACGATTCATAGCACCAGAGGACAAACTAGCAAACGCTTCCTCAGAATTGTCCCAAATACATTTGAGTTCAGAGTATCTTCTGCAGTGGATACCATTCACCAGTTTTCAAAACATAATTGTCTAATTACAGGAACATGAATATGCAACGGTCTTTAAAGCACAGCAGGTGCCTGTCTCAGGCCGGCAGTGTCTGCTATTTCCCAGTGTGTTTCTGCACCAGTGATTGACTTATGTAGTCAGTTTGCGTAAAGAATCCACATACCCTGATCTCGAGGTTTTAATTGGCTACTGATCGAAAGGAAACCAGAAGCGGCCCTCCAGCACTTGACTTTGAAACCTCTGCTCTACAAGAACAGGTATTTTAGGGGGACGTGGTAGCTAAGTTTGGTTTTGGTTGCAACTTACATGTTAAAATCGAAATTTCGCCCGTCAATATCTCAGCCGTTTTAGCACCAATTACCAAGACACTTAGCAGATCAACTCATATCATCAATATCTCAACATAAAACAAATATGGAAAAGATTGGTTAAGCCGTTTTCATTCAATTAAGTACATTAAAAAATTAGCATTTAGATTAAGACTTAAGCGACCTAGCTGAAATTCTACAACTCTAATTGCTAAAGTTGACGTAGCGATATGTCGGGCGTGACATGTACTAATGCTTTTGATGGGTAATATTTCTGTTTATTGTACAGTTTTTAAATAAACCTTTATGATTATACGATACTTGAAATTAATTGTCCATTGACTTAACATTGGGGCATAAATTTTCTAACAACCGAAGGCTAATTGAAAGTCTACGACAGGGTCCATCTGCAGTCTCGCAGACCGACCTGACGTGTGATTGGCCTGAGCCGTGATTACAGGAAGTGCGCAAGTGTACATGCGCTTACAAGAGGAAGGAGAAAAACAGAAATAGCAGCATGGAGGTTAGCCACACTGAAATAAAACAATCGCTCGTAATTAATGGAACCTTCTGAATTTCAAAACTAATGGTATCTAGCCTATTGAGTGAAAGTCTGAGAGTTATTCAGCTGAAGTTCGCTCGGTTACCAGTTAGTGATAATATGCTAAAATGTACAAATTCTTATGTGAATGGTGCTTGTTGGCTCGGCTTCAGCTTGTCAAAACAGCTATTAGCTATTAGTGTTAGCTATTAGGTGTTACGTGTTTTATTGTTGTAATAAAAGATAGTTGGTAACACTTTACAATAATGTTACATGAATTTAATTGATTGTCTCTTAATAAAAATGTAAGGCTACAATGAAGGTTACTGACTCAAGTATCATTCTTTCTTCCTCACTATTCCTCACATACACTCAAAAACCTTGTATAAGGGAGTACTGTGTTTGACAGCAAGCTAGAAGCATGCTTGATTGGCTAAAAAGACACAATGGGGCATTTAGTCTAAAGCTGCAATTAATTAAAAAGGCAATACAACATTAACTATATGGGTTATGAGTGGGAGGGAAAGGGTGCATGATACATGTTTAATGATATTAAATCCAGGCTAATGATCTGAAGTACAGATTTACAAGAGTTCCATTGATGACATAACTCAAATTCAACATTTGCATTATCTTAATGGTTCCTTAATTTCCAGCCCTAGATCAGGATCCTTGTAGGTCTGATCCCATTAAGACTGCCCACCAATAAAATAATGTAATAATCACATTCTCTCAATTTTGTCGATTTTGGCCTTTTTTGTTAAACATCTCCATTCGTCTCAAAATATTGATTCAGTGGAGAAATGCAACTGAGCATAAAATAGTATTTTTAATGTGAACAAAATTTGATCCAAGGCATTTGAAATCAGCCTATATGCTGTACACATACCAATCAAAACAGTGTAATTACCCAGAATGGTGAGCCAGAAAAGCATGCATGGTATCTGGGGGTAGGGTGTGGTATATAATGGTTAAGTTTGTTTGTAAAAGACCGAAAGGTTTCGTTTTCTTCCCAGGTCGGTTGACCGTGTTGTACTTACCTTGGTACTTTCACCTTCACCTGCATTGCTATATATATATAGTGCTGTCACTGGATACTATATATAAAAAAAAAAAAAAATGTGTGTGAAGTCGTCTGGGATAAGAGCGTCTGCTAAATGCCTATAATGTAATGTAATGTAATCAAGAGGTGATTTAAAACACTATGGGACAGATCCAAACAAACTGTGAAAAACTATCTAACATTTTATGCATAGTTGTATGCTAAGGAAGAAAATTTGCTGATGAGGTCACCGGATAGCAGAGTGACACCGGGTCCCGCTGATGGCCTCATGACCCAGGTTCTCATTCCACTGGGCATGGCTGCCTGCGTGAGCTGCTGCCCGGGGCCAAGGATGACTGTTAAAGGGTAACTACACTCTAGATCACTTTTCTTTTTCACTGTAAACGTGTTTGTATGCCTACCTTATAATGAAACTTATTCATCCATTTAGTTATTTCAACAATTCTGAAATAATAACATAAATCAGGAGAAACTGGTAGAAAAGTGTCTTTGAAATTTCCTTTCTGCTCCCCGCACTGCCACCGCCCCAATCATAATGTCAGAGTACCTTTTTGGATGTACCTCATATGGATAACTATTGTCGTCCACAATGGAAACAGCCGGCACCTGATTGGTGAGACCCACTGTGTTACTTTCGTTTCGGCTAAAATTTTAATGTAACTACAATATATCTGTTGTTGTTTGTCATGATTCAATCTGTTTTATTTCCAATGTGTTGTAATGTTATGTTATTATGTTATGATATTTAATGTTATTTGGACTTATTCTGGTCTATTGGGGTGTTCTCGAGGCACATTGATTGAACTTTCTAGCGGTATGTAGCTATACATTTTCTAATGATTGTGTTATCTTCAGTTATGTTTATTCAACGTTCAAGTGGATGTGTAACAATAGTTATGATGATTACATTTTTTTTTTTTAAATTGACACCTTCCGGAGAAAAGACCCCTGGGAATTAATAGCAAAAACGGTGTTTTAAGGCTCTTTGAGAGAAGGTTTGAACCAATCTGCCCAGTGATGAGTACATGCTGTTTGAAATACAGTAGACCAACATAGCTACAGAACTGTATAGTAGTCAGATATAAAAAACGGAGTACTGGAAATCCCTGAATGAGCTGATGTTCGGCTTGATGGTGCTCATTTTAATTTCCTGTCTTTTGCGGCTTTTGACCAAGCCAAACTTAACACTTAAAACGTAGAATAATTCATCATTATTGTGATTGGACATCTTCATATCAATATGAATATTATGGCTACCACTGTGCAGAACCATCTTTAACAACACCAGCGTTTGACAGTCTCTGATAGAATTATTTTGTAACAGACTATGTGCTGGAAATGGAACCTGGATCTGTTTGGTGTCTGTATTGAAAATGATCTCGCCAGATGTTATTGTTGAAGATGTGCGTTTATCCAGGAGATACCAAAACCAGTCTTGCACATAATTCTGTCTACAGCCACGGGTAAAGACATTAATCACTGCTGACACGGTTCTGTCAGCCAGTGAAAGTGCCTGAAGACCCTTGACATTGGAGTTCCTGTCCTCAGAATCCCAAAGGCCATTTCAGCCTTTATTTTTCATCCATAAATAGAGCATATTTCACCATAGCAATATACAGTACATCATATTGGTCAGCTGTCAGAACAACCGTATATTGTTCGTCATTCAGTTTATTGATTATTTTCTTGTTATATAATGTTTCAGTTAAATATCTACAGTATTTAATTAGTAACTAATGACAAAATAATTTGTAATGGCATTGCCTTTATTAGAACTTTAGTAATTGACTTTATAGTTAAAATGCTAATTACATTTTTCATATTTCACATCAACGAATGCTCACATTATTGATAAAGTAATGTATTGTCCGTTTCCGTTGGCAATTTAGGATCTACTTACTGAAATAACTGAAAAGTATTTTGAATGACTGTACATTTATTCTCTCCATCCTTCCACTCCCTAATATAATACATATAGCTATTTAGGACATGTATGCTCACATTCTTATGATTTATTTAATTTGATTTAGTTTTTATGAAAAAGTGCTATAATTTAACTGCTAATTTGCATTAAAATATATATATTGTATAGCCACATTACCAAGTCAAGACTGCGACATGACCTCGTCTCCAAAAAGCAGTGCCTCTTCCTAGTGATTTCACCAAGAGAGTACAATAGAAAAAGCAGTGCCTCTTCCTAGTGATTTCACCAAGAGAGTACAATAGAAAAAGCAGTGCCTCTTCCTAGTGATCTCACCAAGAGAGTACAGTAGAAAAAGCAGTGCCTCTTCCTAGTGATTTCACCAAGAGAGTACAGTAGAAAAAGCAGTGCCTCTTCCTAGTGATTTCACCAAGAGAGTACAGTAGAAAAAGCAGTGCCTCTTCCTAGTGATTTCACCAAGAGAGTACAGTAGAAAAAGCAGTGTCTCTTCCTAGTGATCTCACCAAGAGAGTACAGTAGAAAAAGCAGTGCCTCTTCCTAGTGATCTCACCAAGCGAGTACAGTAGAAAAAGCAGTGCCTCTTCCTAGTGATCTCACCAAGAGAGTACAGTAGAAAAAGCAGTGTCTCTTCCTAGTGATCTCACCAAGAGAGTACAGTAGAAAAAGCAGTGTCTCTTCCTAGTGATCTCACCAAGAGAGTACAGTAGAAAAAGCAGTGCCTCTTCCTAGTGATCTCACCAAGAGAGTACAGTAGAAAAAGCAGTGCCTCTCATAATACATTCTGGCCACGAGTGTCATAACAAAGGGATATACAAATCATTTACATTTTATGACCCGTCATTTGGATCGGAAAAGGGTTTTTATTCCATTTCCTATGGCTGGATAATGCATGTTAATGAGCTGCTCCAAAGGCCTGTCCTGCATTTGGCATTGTGTTTTAAGGACAGGCATTATGAAGACAGAGCCAAGCATATTTAGCAAGATGATAGCAGAATACAGAGAACAGAGGACCAGGTCTGCTGTGGCCTGCTGTTTACAAAGGATTAACGCAACGTTGAAATCAGGTATCAGGAAAATACATGGTGTGCAAATATATAAAATAAAGGAGATAAATTGTGTTGAGATTCTGTTTTTTAAGATTCTGTTGGCCATCGAAGGCATACGCTCATTCTCTTTGGTCACATGCCAAACCTATTGCAATTGGTCAAACGAAACATCATTGTGAGCTTTCAAAAATTTCAAATGAAAGAAAAATTGTGATTTGTATGAATTGTAATTTTCTTTAAGACAAGACGCCGACCTTGCTGAAACTTTGTTTGAAAAAAAAAAAGTACAAATGCTAATTTAATTACATACTGCATATAAATAATTTTGTAATTTCACACCTTAGAAACATGCCAAATAATAATTTGAACGATGTTATCTAGGAGAAAAAGTGTTCTTCACCCAACACAGGATCAAGTGTTCTCGATACAGGGGAGGTTGGTGTCAAATAAAGTGTCAAACAATTTACGCATGTGATGTGAAAGCACACACTTCATATTCCCGCTTCAGCTGTGTCTGCCAATGAATAAATGAAGACTGGGTGTAGTTGTTTTCACCATTACACGGCGTATGACAGTCTCGGCTGATACACGGCGAGCGTGAGCAGCAGTGGAGACAGACTCGGGACAGTCTTGGCTGATACACGGCGAGCGTGAGCAGAAGTGGAGATGGACTCGGGACAGTCTTGGCTGATACACGGCGAGCGTGAGCAGAAGTGGAGACGGACTCAGGACAGTCTTGGCTGATATATGGCGAGCGTGAGCAGAAGTGGAGACGGACTCGGGACAGTCTTGGCTGATATATGGCGAGCGTGAGCAGAAGTGGAGACGGACTCAGGACAGCCTTGGCTGATATATGGCGAGTGTGAGCAGAAGTGGAGATTAACTTGGGACAGTCTTGGCTGATATATGGCGAGCGTGAGCAGAAGTGGAGACGGACTCGGGACAGTCTTGGCTGATACACGGCGAGCGTGAGCAGAAGTGCCATGGGTTCCCTCGCCGATTTACAATGGGGTTTTAACATGGAGTTTTCGGATTCGTGCCGAATATATGGTCTGTGGTCAATATAAGCCTAAGAGAGTTTTCCCGTTTTGTTCCACAACATAAATTACACATAATATATTAATTAATACCATATTAATATATTAACCATCCATTCTTAGGCTTTTATATGGTTTTTAGAAGTATGTTGCTACCAGTTTCTATATTCAAACTACAACTTACATAAGGAATAAATACATATCATTACCTCAGCAGATCCTTGCCTGGCTGCTCTCAAGTGTATCTCGCAGCTAGTCGTGTCAGCACTCCTTTCCCACATCAACTTGTTTTATATGAAATTCAAGAATATGAATGAATACTATTTAAAACTAAGGTCTTCGTATCTTGCTAGCCAGCAAGCTAGTATGGCAAGCCATTTTAACATGTAGCCTATTCGACTTTCATAGCTAGCTACTTAATAGTCCTAATTAGCTGCTTATTTTCCTAGCTAGCTGGCCATATATGACTTAGCTAACTACCACAATTGCCTAGCTGCCATTTGAAGCTACGTTTTATTTTGTAAGCAAAATAAAATGCTCTAGTCTAGTTAAACTAGCTGCACTTAGGACGTAGCTGTCATGGTTTGTGGGTTTTGTTTCCTTTTCCGCTGCAATTCTCGTGCTTTTTCCCGATTGAAAATCTATCCGTTTTTTTTGTTCCAGGTTTTGCTTTCCCGTGCTCATTATTCGTTTCACCTGTGCTTCTACCTGCGGGGTATTTAAGTTCCTTACTTCCGCTTCCCCGGTGCTTCTTTTTCATTAATTTGTACATTGAGCCAGGTATAGCCAGGTTTAAGCGACCTCGTGATATTAACGTGTTTATTTTCACGAGGGACTTGCTCATAGCTTTCTTCAGGTATAGGATTGTGTTTCCTCTTGTTAGCGTTCTGCGCTATTTATTTCCGTGCTGTTCTCTATGAGACAGTGTTTTCTTTTGGTGGTTTTGTTTTGTTTCACCTTCTATCGAACATTTTAGTGTAACGTTCCAAGGGAGTTTTCTTTGCTTTTCTAAGTCTCCTGTTTGGACTCTAGTATTGAATTCGGGAGATATCAGTTTTTACGATTGTGTGAACAGGAGCAGGAGTTGATTCTCCGTGCAAGACGTTCCTCCAATTTGCCTTAGGTAAGGGCCTAATAATATTTACGCAAGTCTTCCGCCACGTCTCTAGTGTGAACAAAAGCAGCAACATTCCTTGGTAAAGCACGCAAAAAGTTTGATGATCTCACAAAGACGCTTTTATGTGGAGCCAGCCAATCACAAGAGAGAGGGTGATGCATTACATTATGCCATTTGATCACAGCATGCATTTGTTTGCAGCGGCAGATTTGACATCAGCTTTCCTTTCCTTTGCTGATGATACCCAATGATATATCTCTGCCACGCCCGATGATCCTGCCCCATTAATAGACTAAGCAGCGGTATCACTGACATTGGTGCTTGGATGGCACAGACCATCCTTCAGTTAAAACTGACAAAACTGAAATATTGCTATTTGAACCCAAGAAAATATAGACCCAAGTTAAGGCATTATCACAGAACATCAAAAACTCAGGCTAAAAACTAGGTGTTCATTTTGACAGTGATCTGAGCTATGAGCCATATATCCGAAACGTGACCAAAACTGCCTTTTACCATTTGAGAAACAGACCTATACGCACTCAAGGTGACAGAGAGAAACGAATGCACACTATTATTATGAGCAGGTGTGACTATTGTAATACACTTATTGTTCACACTATTGTAACATCTCTCTGGGCTTCCCAAAAAGGCATTTGGACAAATCATTCAGAATGCTGCTGCTAGAGTTTTACCTAAAACCAGAAAGAGCACACACATTTACTCCTGTTTTAAAGTCCCTGTACTGGTTAACCATTATTTTAGAATTGATTTGACTTTTATTCATTTTAAATCTGTCCATGGACTTGGGCTTGAATATATTAGTCTTGCTTCCAACCTTATGTTCCAAGCAGAGCCCTCAGATCCTCTGACTCCCTCCTTTTACTAATTCCTAAATGCAGGACTAAAACCCCATGGCGAGGCTGCTTTCAGCTCATATGGCTCCCATCTCTGGAACAGTCTCCCACTCAGTCTAAGGGCTGAACCTCAAGATCTACCTTTGTAGCCTCGCTTTTAATGGGAACATTCATAGACATATTATATCCATATCTCTTCCCTTGCATTTAATTTGACTCTTTATTTTATTTACATATTACTTGCTTTTTATCCATTTATTTACTTATTTATTTGCAGTGTATGTGTGTCTGACATTCTTTTATCCCGTTATTGATTTTATTGATTTTATTTTCTTTCTTATCTTTTTTCTCCTTTTTCAATGTAAAAGCGAATAGCATTGCATTCAGTTGTACAAAATAAGCTATACAAATAGAGTGATCTGATTTGGTTGTAAACCAACTAACAAAAGATTTCTGTAGAAATGTGTGGAAATTGGACCAGCTCTGAGACAAGGGAACTTTAATCTATCCGGACAGAACATGCTTTAGAGATGCTGTGATGCTATTGGTGAATGGACTGCACTTATATAGCGCCTTTATCCAAAGCGCTTTACAATGGCCTCTCACTCACCCATTCACACACACCCATTCACACACACATATGTTCGGAAATGCACTATGTACGTCGCTCTGGATAAGAGCGTCTGCTAAATGTCTATAATGTAATGTAATGTAACATTCACACACCAATGGCGGCTAGCCTGCTCATTGGGAGCAATTTGGAGTTCAGGACACTTCGACATGTGGGCAGGAGGAGCCGGGGATTGAACCGCCAAACCTGCGATCAGCGGACGACCCGCTCTACCTCCTCAGCCACAGCCGCCACGATTGCTGTCTCCAATAAGATAATCCACCATCAGTCACGTCATGTGTGACCTGACTCCACACATAACTATATTCAGAGCGTGCTGCATGGTAAACAGGGATTCCTATAATTGACATTCAATCATTTTCCAGAAAGGTTCTTAAATTATATCTTGTTAATGCTAAATCATGGCTGGATTAAGAATGAATTATAAAGTGTCATAATAAGGCATAATAAATTGTAATAATAAGACAGAATGAAATCTCTGACATGTTATTAACATATCACGACCAATACTGTTTGTAGAAAAAATACTGGCCTTTCAGGAGAAAGAATTGCAGAAGAGCAGAAGTGACAAGATCACTGACAGCTTTCAAGACACTGAAAATGTCACATTTATAAATGGCCATAATTCCCCATTTATCACTTGAGCCAAAGCCCAGAAAAACAGTGACAGAGAAGAAAAGTGCATCCCCATCAAGCTCAGTTATAAACAGTCTGAAAGACATCTGTATTAGAAGTAAAGAATACATAAAGCATCTCAAGAGCATTGGAGTCAACAAGATACTGTCAGAGGTTTTCGTATCTGTCATCTGTAGAGACAATTCTCCAATACACGTATCCCCTTGGGATGAACGATTCATAGCACCAGAGGACAAACTAGCAAATGCTTCCTCAGAATTGTCCCAAATACATTTGAGTTCGGAGTATCTTCTGCAGTGGATACCATTCACCAGTTTTCAAAACATAATTGTCTAATTACACGAACATGAATATGCAACGGTCTTTAAAGCACAGCAGGTGTCTGTCTCAGGCCGGCAGTGTCTGCTATTTCCCAGTGTGTTTCTGCACCAGTGATTGACTTATGTAGTCGGTTTGCGTAAAGAATCCACATACCCTGATCTCGAGGTTTTAATTGGCTACTGATCGAAAGGAAACCAGAAGCGGCCCTCCAGCACTTGACTTTGAAACCTCTGCTCTACAAGAACAGGTATTTTAGGGGGACGTGGTAGCTAAGTTTGGTTTTGGTTGCAACTTACATGTTAAAATCGAAATGGTAGCGGTATGTAGCTATACATTTTCTAATGATTGTGTTATCTTCAGTTATGTTTATTCAACGTTCAAGTGGATGTGTAACAATAGTTATGATGATTATTATTATTTTTTTAAATTGACACCTTCCGGAGAAAAGACCCCTGGGAATTAATAGCAAAAACGGTGTTTTAAGGCTCTTTGAGAGAAGGTTTGAACCAATCTGCCCAGTGATCAGTACATGTTGTTTCAAATACAGTAGACCAACATAGCTACAGAACTGTATAGTAGTCAGATATAAAAAACGGAGTACTGGAAATCCCTGAATGAGCTGATGTTTGGCTTTATGGTGCTCATTTTAATTTCCTGTCTTTTGCGGCTTTTGACCAAGCCAAACTTAACACTTAAAACGTAGAATAATTCATCATTATTGTGATTGGACATCTTCATATCAATATGAATATTATGGCTACCACTGTGCAGAACCATCTTTAACAACACCAGCGTATGACAGTCTCTGATAGAATTATTTTGTGCCCAAGTATAACAAACTATGTGCTGGAAACGGAACCTGGATCTGTTTGGTGTCTGTATTGAAAATGATCTCGCCAGATGTTATTGTTGAAGATGTGCATTTATCCAGGAGATACCAAAACCAGTCTTGCACATAATTCTGTCTACAGCCACGGGTAAAGACATTAATCACTGCTGACACGGTTCTGTCAGCCACTGAAAGTGCCTGAAGACCCTTGACATTGGAGTTCCTGTCCTCAGAATCCCAAAGGCCATTTCAGCCTTTATTTTTCATCCATAAATAGAGCATATTTCACCATAGCAATATACAGTACATCATATTGGTCAGCTGTCAGAACAACCGTATATTGTTCGTCATTCAGTTTATTGATTATTTTATTGTTATATAATGTTTCAGTTAAATATCTACAGTATTTAATTAGTAACTAATTACAAAATAATTTGTAATGGCATTGCCTTTATTAGAACTTTAGTAATTGACTTTATAGTTAAAATGCTAATTACATTTTTCATATTTCACATCAATGAATGCTCACATTATTGATAAAGTAATGTATTGTCCGTTTCCGTTGGCAATTTAGGATCTACTTACTGAAATAACTGAAACGTATTTTGAATGACTGTACATTTATTCTCTCCATCCTTCCACTCCCTAATATAATACATATAGCTATTTAGGACATGTATGCTCACATTCTTATGATTTATTTAATTTGATTTAGTTTTTATGAAAAAGTGCTATAATTTAACTGCTAATTTGCATTAAAATATATATATTGTATAGCCACATTACCAAGTCAAGACTGCGACATGACCTCGTCTCCAAAAAGCAGTGCCTCTTCCTAGTGATTTCACCAAGAGAGTACAGTAGAAAAAGCAGTGCCTCTTCCTAGTGATTTCACCAAGAGAGTACAGTAGAAAAAGCAGTGCCTCTTCCAAGTGATTTCACCAAGAGAGTACAGTAGAAAACGCAGTGCCTCTTCCAAGTGATTTCACCAAGAGAGTACAGTAGAAAACGCAGTGCCTCTTCCTAGTGATTTCACCAAGAGAGTACAGTAGAAAAAGCAGTGTCTCTTCCTAGTGATTTCACCAACAGAGTACAGTAGAAAAAGCAGTGTCTCTTCCTAGTGATTTCACCAAGAGAGTACAGTAGAAAACGCAGTGCCTCTTCCTAGTGATTTCACCAAGAGAGTACAGTAGAAAAAGCAGTGTCTCTTCCTAGTGATTTCACCAACAGAGTACAGTAGAAAAAGCAGTGTCTCTTCCTAGTGATTTCACCAAGAGAGTACAGTAGAAAAAGCAGTGCCTCTTCCTAGTGATTTCACCAAGAGAGTACAGTAGAAAAAGCAGTGCCTCTTCCTAGTGATTTCACCAAGAGAGTACAGTAGAAAAAGCAGTGCCTCTTCCTAGTGATTTCACCAAGAGAGTACAGTAGAAAAAGCAGTGCCTCTTCCTAGTGATTTCACCAAGAGAGTACAGTAGAAAAAGCAGTGCCTCTTCCTAGTGATTTCACCAAGAGAGTACAGTAGAAAAAGCAGTGTCTCTTCCTAGTGATTTCACCAACAGAGTACAGTAGAAAAAGCAGTGTCTCTTCCTAGTGATTTCACCAAGAGAGTACAGTAGAAAAAGCAGTGCCTCTTCCTAGTGATTTCACCAAGAGAGTACAGTAGAAAAAGCAGTGCCTCTTCCTAGTGATTTCACCAAGAGAGTACAGTAGAAAAAGCAGTGTCTCTTCCTAGTGATTTCACCAAGAGAGTACAGTAGAAAAAGCAGTGCCTCTCATAATACATTCTGGCCACGAGTGTCATAACAAAGGGATATACAAATCATTTACATTTTATGACCCTTCATTTGGATCGGAAAGGGTTTTTATTCCATTTCCTATGACTGGATAATACATGTTAATGAGCTGCTCCAAAGGCCTGTCCTGCATTTGGCATTGTGTTTTAAGGACAGGCAATATGAAGACGGAGCCAAGAATATTTAGCAAGATGATAGCAGAGTACAGAGAACAGAGGACCAGGTCTGCTGTGGCCTGCTATTTACAAACGCAACGTTGAAATCAGGAATCAGGAAAATACATGGTGTGCAAATATATAAAATAAAGAAGATAAATTGTGTTGAGATTCTGTTTTTTAAGATTCTGTTGGCCATCGATGGCATACGCTCATTCTCTTTGGTCACATGCCAAACCTATTGCAATTGGTCAAACGAAACATCATTGTGAGCTTTCAAAAATTTCAAATGAAAGAAAAATTGTGATTTGTATGAATTGTAATTTTCTTTAACACAAGACGCCGACCTTACTGAAACTTTGTTTGAAAAAGTACAAATGCTAATTTAATTACATACTGCATATAAATAATTTTGTAATTTCACACCTTAGAAACATGCCAAATAATAATTTGAACGATGTTATCTAGGAGAAAAAATGTTCTTCACCCAACACAGGATCAAGTGTTCTAGATACAGGGGAGGTTGGTGTCAAATAAAGTGTCAAACAATTTACGCATGTAATGTGAAAGCACACACTTCATATTCCCGCTTCAGCTGTGTCTGCCGATGAATAAATGAAGACTGGGTGTAGTTGTTTTCACCATTACACGGCGTACGACAGTCTCGGCTGATACACGGCGAGCGTGAGCAGAAGTGCAGACGGACTCGGGACAGTCTTGGCTGATACACGGCGAGCGTGAGCAGAAGTGCAGACGGACTCGGGACAGTCTTGGCTGATATACGGCGAGCGTGAGCAGAAGTGCAGATGGACTCAGGACAGTCTTGGCTGATATATGGCGAGCGTGAGCAGAAGTGGAGACGGACTCGGGACAGTCTTGGCTGATATATGGCGAGCGTGAGCAGAAGTGGAGACGGACTCGGGACAGTCTTGGCTGATATATGGCGAGCGTGAGCAGAAGTGGAGATGAACTCGGGACAGTCTTGGCTGATATATGGCGAGCGTGAGCAGAAGTGCAGACGGACTCGGGACAGTCTTGACTGATATACGGCGAGCGTGAGCAGAAGTGGAGACGAACTCGGGACAGTCTTGGCTGATCCCCTTCTTAAAATCAAATACTGTTAACTTTCCATCCTGTTCCTTAGCAACAGTGTTATTTTCCCCATTGTGTAATGCTACAGAATAATATTGCATATCTTATTATTGCAGGATGCTTGTCAGCTGTAGGACAAATCCCAAGAATTGAACACAATGTAAATTAAGCATGGTAGCCAAAGCCCAATTGTGACTGCATGATGTAAAACATTCTGAAAGGTTGCCTCACTTGTGAAACTGTCATAACTGAAAATTGTCATAACATTATGTTTTACTTTCATAACTCAATTTGCCAAAACAATCAATACAGTATTTCAGGAGTGAGTGGTGTAGCCTAAAGCTACTGACACATTGGAAAAGGTGTGTCAGGAGGTAAGCTATTTGGCTGCCATGATTACCAGCCTGCTCACTATTACCATCCTGCTCACTATTACCAGCCTGCACACTATTACCAGCCTGCACACTATTACCAGCCTGCACACTATTACCAGCCTGCACACTATTACCATCCTGCTCACTATTACCAGCCTGCACACTATTATCATCCTGCACACTATTATCATCCTGCTCACTATTACCAGCCTGCATACTATTACCAGCCTGCACACTATTACCAGCCTGCTCACTATTACCATCCTGTGTACTATTACCAGCCTGCTCACTATTACCAGCCTGCACACTATTACCATCCTGTGCACTATTACCAGCCTGCTCACTATTACCAACATGCTCACTAAATCCTGCTCACTATTACCAGCCTGATCACTATTACCATCCTGCACACAATTACCAGCCTGATCACTATTACCAGTTCAGTCTTTGAATGATGTCATTAATAAACACCACCCCTGAATAACTAAGTTAAATGTGGGCTTAGGGAAAGTACAGTTATGTCATGACAGCATTCATTTCTAAGGAATGTGCTTCCTCCATGAACTTGCATTTGAGCACATATTTATAAATAGGAAAAAAATAAATAAAACAAACACTGATATCCACATTTCCTAGTTAGACCATTCTCCCATTCCACATCTGTGCATAAAGCACATAAGAGATCACATAATAACTACTTCTGAAACATGCTTATGTTATTCATGAGTATCTGCTTCTGATAAAGAGATTTTAAAAAGTTTATAGACTCACAAATATGTGCAGTTATAATTTAAATTAAATAAAACCAACACTGATATGGATCCCACATATAGAGTATA
Organism: Ilyophis sp. 1 JC-2022; assembly: GCA_022702515.1. Lineage (NCBI taxonomy): Eukaryota > Metazoa > Chordata > Actinopteri > Anguilliformes > Synaphobranchidae > Ilyophis > Ilyophis sp. 1 JC-2022. Next base: position 6,317,332 of record CM040398.1, on the reverse strand, counting down.
GAAATTATTGTAGCTGCATTTTTGACACAATTTAGCATATGTGGAGCATTAGCGAGAAGGAACATGGAAAGCTATACAAACATAATGATGGATCAGGTGAGAGTAAATCATTTCACATCAACGCATTAATGATCGAAATAAGCTTTGACTAATAGGGATGGTAGAATTGGGTTATGGGTTATGGAGTACTTACATCTCACGAGCATTTCATCTGACCCATCTGGGCAATCTAGCTCTCCATCACACAGCCAGTCCGCTGAGACACAAGTCAGGCGGTCATGGCAACGGAACTCCCCCACATCGCATAGAGGGGGTTCTGGAAAAGGAGAGGTAAGGATGGAGAGGGGAGAGAATGACAGTCAATGAGCAGTGGGATGGCTAGCGTTGAGCTGAGACATGGCACGAGTCTGCATGTTTTTAAAGAGTGGATTGACTTTATGCATGTGTTGCTATTTTACATGTGCGCTACAACATGCAGGATGAGCCCAAGTCAGTTAGTGAAAAGGATAAATGAGAGTGATGTTTTATGCATTAATCTTGCCGCAGACAGAGGTGGCTTGTTAGCACATATACAGGTTTTTTTTTGCAGTTCATGAGGAACAGTAAAGGTATTCTGTGGGGAATGTGATGAACCCCATAAACTCATCTTATATATAACCTGAAACACATGTAGGACCCAGTCACAACAAGCTGATCTGAGCACCAGTTATGGCGCTCTGCTCTACATAAAACATTAGGGCATGTCTTAGGCATGATGGGACTTAGTCTCTAGTCTTAGACATGATGGGACTTAGTCTCTAGTCTTAGGCATGATGGGACTTAGTCTCTAGTCTTAGGCATGATGGGACTTAGTCTCTAGTCTTAGGCATGATGGGACTTAGTCTCTAGTCTTAGGCATGATGGGACTTAGTCTCTAGTCTTAGGCATGATGGAACTTAGTCTCTAGTCTTAGGCATGATGGGACTTAGTCTCTAGTCTTAGGCATGATGGGACTTAGTCTCTAGTCTTAGGCATGATGGGACTTAGTCTCTAGTCTTAGGCATGATGGGACTTAGTCTCTAGTCTTAGGCATGATGGGACTTAGTCTCTAGTCTTAGGCATGATGGGACTTAATCTCTAGTCTTAGGCATGGCCCTCATATTTTTACTTGTGAAATAATATACACCTCCAACTGCTGTGTGTGTGTGTGTGTGTGTTTGTGTGTGACAGAAGTGCTGCATAGTCTCTCACAGACACACGCACACACAGAGACACACACACAGAGACACACACGCACACACAGATACAAACATGCGCCTCACAGGACACACAAACATACGCGAAAAATATTTCTGTACGTGTAAGATTAATGGCTCCCTGTCTTCTTTTGGATAAAATGGAGCCACTTAACTATGCAATACATATTCAACTTTACAAAATAGTATTCCTACACACAAAATAAGAGAAAGATGGTGAAAGCTAGTTTGAAGTCTGAGATTGTTTCTTTTATATATGTCTTAATATACACCAGATTCTCACCTCTCTGCTGAGAACAGAAAATAAATTGAATCACACATGAGGTCTGTAAGTGACAGCACAATCCACAGGAACAGTTGTTGTAAATTTATTTGTAATAGTTGCGAATGTCTCCATGTGCAGAGGTTACTTAGGATCAACATCTTCAGAATAAGAAACAGAAAAGATGAAACGGCACTGCGCTACAGTGTCTCTGCAGAGGTTTCCTTCTGTAGCGGTGATCAGAAAAGCTTCTTCCATGCAGTACAATCTGCTCGTTACAATACATGTTTTTATAAATGGTTTATACATGATTTTTATAGACGAGCCAGCCAGCGGAGGATGCACTCCTCTTTAGCCGGGTTCCTCCCAAGATTTCTTCCCATTGGGGAGTTGTTTTCTTGCCACCGTTTGAGTGTTTTTTTTGGGGGGTTCAGGCATGAGTGCTCGCTTTTTTGGGGGTTCAGGCGTGATTTCAGCCCAATTTTCATTTCCGTTTCCACTGTAAAGTGTCTTTATGACAGTGTTTCTGTAAAAAGTGATATACAAGTAAAATTTAATTGAACTCATTTGAATATATACCATAATGTACTGTATATGCACTCAATACAACCTACTGAAAAATGAGAAAAGTCTAATAGTGAAACTAGTTTATTATATGTACTGTTACACTACTATTTGCTGTGCATATGATGTTAAATGGATTTTACGGTATGCAGTAATTGATGTAATAATTGGCATTTAACCTTAATACTGGCTAATAATGTAATAATGGCTAATATAGTGCACTTGTCTGATAAACAAACAAAATCACTAACCAAGTGAACAATGGATATGAACCACGTTTAAACACATTAAAGTGCAGTACACCTCTTATACTTGTGTGCAGTAGACTCGTTTTACTTGAGGACAGTAGACCTGTTTTACTTGAGTGCAGTAGACCCGTTTTACTTGAGGACAGTCGACCTGTTTTACTTGAGGACAGTAGACCTGTTTTACTTGAGTGCAGTAGACTCATTTTACTTGATGAAAGTAGACCTGTTTTACTTGAGTGCAGTAGACTCATTTTACTTGATGAAAGTAGACCTGTTTTACTTGAGTGCAGTAGACCCGTTTTACTTGAGGACAGTAGACCTATTTTACTTGAGTGCAGTAGACCCGTTTTACTTGAGGACAGTAGATCTGTTTTACTTGCGTGCAGTAGACCTTTTTTACTTAGGCTCACTGCATCATCCTTCATCTCAAATGGCCCTATATTCTGACTACTTAGAATCCAGAGAAAATTCAGCTGGCAATTTACAGTTTCAATTGGATACTGATAATCTGTCAGTCAAAAAGCAATAACAGCAAATAAGACTTTCGTCCTTCTGTTTCTCATTCCAAAAAGTAAAGGCAGTCATTAAAGTACCTTCTAGAAGGTATTGCTACTTGCAAGTCTATGAAAAATCTGAATAGTGCCAGTTTGCCCTGCCAATTTACTCATGCAGTCCTTTACAAAGGCTCTGACGGACTGGCGTGATTTGGTTGTTGTACTGATATACAGTCCTTTGGTTTTTGAAGGAAGGATATTAGAAAATGACACTAGCAATACAAAATAAACATTAGCCTACATACTCTTAGCGAGACCCATCAGCTGAGTTCATTTTCTGAGCGATGTACATTCAGATCACATGAAAATGTATAAGAAACCGAGTTAGAATAACTGTGAGATAAACAGGTCCGTATCTCCCGTGGCCCAGACGTGCTCAGCATATGTGATTCTCTTCAGATACACACGTCCCTTTCTGCTCTAATTGATTTCCATTTAAAGGGCAGTGCAGAGGCCTTGAGGACGGTTTCCTGTGCCTCCTGTGTGTGTGTGTGTGTGTGTGTGTGTGTGTATCTGGGCGTGACGCAGCCGAAGGAGATGGTTTCCACTGCCTATGTGTGTCTGTGTGTGTGCATGTATGTGTGTGAGGCAGCCAAAGGGGCCGGTTTCGCCTGTGTGTATGTGTATGCGTGCGTGCATGTGTGTGTGCGTGTATGAGGCAGCTGAAGGGGGTGGTTTTGCCTGTGTGTGTGTGCATGTGTGTGCATGTCTGTGTGCATGCGTGTGTGTGTGTGTGCATGTGTGAGACGCAGCTGAAGGGGATGGTTTTGCCTGTGTATGTGCATGTGTGTGCGTGTGTGCGTGTGTGTGTGTGTATGAGGCAGCTGAAGGGGATGGTTTTGCCTGTGTGTCTGTGTCTGTGTGCATGTTTGTGTGTGTGTGTGTGAGACGCAGCTGAAGGGGATTGTTTTGCCTGTGTGCGTGTGTGTGTGTATGAGGCAGCTGAAGGTGTGTGTGTGTGTGTGTGTGTGTGTGTGCGTGCGTGTGTGTGTGTGTGCATGCGTGTGCATGTGTGTCTGCGTGTGTGACGCAGCTGAAGGGGATGGTTTTGCCTGTGTGTGTGCGTGCGTGTGCGTGTGTGTGCGCGTGCGTGACGCAGCTGAAGGGGATGGTTTTGCCTGTGTGTGTGCGTGCGTGTGCGTGTGTGTGCGCGTGCGTGACGCAGCTGAAGGGGATGGTTTTGCCTGTGTGCGTGCGTGTGTGTGTGTGCGTGCGTGTGTGACGCAGCTGAAGGGGATGGTTTTGCGTGTGTGCGTGCGTCTGCATGTGTGTGTGTATGAGGCAGCTGAAGGTTTTGGTTCATGTGTGTGTGTGTGCGTGTGATGCAGCTGAAGGGGACAGACTCTGGTCTCAGGGGCTGCAGGGCTCTGCTCATAGATGTACAGCTGCTTTCATGTTGCCTCCCTGGAAAGGAAAGGCCAGGATGAAAGTAGTCAGGATGACCCTTAATTCTAATTTAAGTTATTTCCCCAACTCAAAGGGGTACTGTTTTCACCCCTGCTGTTGGAGACCCCCCAGGGCAATGCGAAAATAACACCTTTTCTCCAGAAGAGAGAAGTGGAGAGGAGAGGGGGCAGCACAACAAAGCACATTATCATATCATTCACTCTGCAGGAACCTTTGCAACAGGTAAACCGAAGAGCTGGAATCCCAGGTATAATGCGTTTTAATGAATGCAGCTATTTGCCGAGGCAAAATCAAGTTAAGTAACGCGCTCTGGGGTACAACTGTGCCGGCTCACCTGGGGATCGTACCTGCAGAATTCCCACCGCACCAGCTTAATTACTATGCGGCACAGCATGCCTTACTTCTGAGGAGAATAAACATGCGAATACACGCTTTATTTTGGTAAACAAAAGCCAGGGTTCGGTGGCGTCTGGGCGAACGGCGGAACATTGGCTCCGCCGCGGGAGTGGGTGGCGCGGAGACGAGGAGAAAGGGCCTCCAAACGAGCGAGGCAGGCGGAGACGAGGAGAAAGGGCCTCCGAACGAGCGAGGCAGGCGGAAACGAGGAGAAAGGGCCTCCAAACGAACGAGGCAGGCGGAGACGAGGAGGCAGCGAAACTCCGCTCTCGCGCTCTTCCGCGAGGAACCAGAATTGTGTGCATTTCCATAACAGTGGGAGGTCCATGGAGCCTCTCTCTCCTATCCTGGAGGCTCTGTGCGCAGGACTGAAAAACAGCCAGCGCCTGTGCGTAGCAGCTTTCAGTGTGAAAACTGCTCATTTGGAGAATGTGGGCATGAGAGCTGGTGCGAGAGCCGACGTGTGCAGCTAGCTGTCGAGTGAGGGTGGGTGGGGGGAGGAGGTCCCTAGAAACAATGGGTGGGGGTCTCAGTCGAACTGTTTACCTGTTACCTGTTCACACCTTCATCTTTCCCGGTCAGTGCGTACAACAGCAGCAAGCTTCACAGACAGAAACACGACAGCAGTGGGTTTCGAATACAAGACGCAGTAAGAAACCAGAATTCTTATGGCTAATATAAAGATAAATTAAATGGATTCTACCTGCACACACCTACTGTGGCTTCACACATGCGTTTAAGATCCAAGACTGAACAGCCAAAACTTTTTAAAAAGCAAGAAGAAGAAAGAAAACCATTAAAAATATGATGACAGCATTCTTTTTTAATAAACCTAAATTGATATATCCTTAGACAACCCACTGTTACCCATCATTCTGACAAATATTTACATTTCTATTAGTGTAGTATCCTGGAAAATCATGGGCTGTGTCTGAATCAACACCATTCCATACTATTAGGTAGGCTTGTACACAGGGCCAAAATGTTAAATAGGCAAACTTTTCTCTAAATATAGTATACTTTAAACCCCTGTATGATACACTTACTTCCAGGTTTTCGCTGAGTATATTCAGGAGCACACTTTTCAAGAAGTACACAAACATTTTGTTCACATAAATATGACGTGAGGCTTCGTTTTATAAAAAAAATGAGATGCAGCTTTACTGACGTTTTCCTTAAAATACAACAAGAACACGTGACATGGCCGCGCAAGGGTGGGGCACAGGGTTGCCAGATCTTGTAAGACTTTCCAGCCAAATGGCGACTCAAAACTAGCCCAAAATATAAGTGTGTGCTTTGCGACTTTACATTTTTACCCGAGACTGCACTTTGAAAGTAGACCAATTTAGCTGTAAAACCGCGGACATGGCAACACCGGTGGGACGTCTTACAACCTGCATACAACACTTCCACAGTTATTGTATGGCAGATATTTTTTGCGGACTGCACATCGCGTGCTACACAGTGCACATTAAATAGCACACTTCTGCCTGTGCACTGTACACAGGAGACAGGACGCAGTAGATAGGGCCCTGATTCGGACACAGCCACAGTTTACACTAGCTGTGAACCATTCTGCTTCCTCTTGTTTGCAATGCATGCTGGGTGTCATCGTGTTACATGGAGTGAGAGGAAGAGGAAGAAAGCATTGAATGCGGGACAAGCACAGTCCACAATGTTCAGATTTACAATATCTAGTAGATGAATACCTGAATCACTATAACCAGCTATTTTAGCACTTTACTATTTAAAAAATCATTTTTGTGCCAATGCATCCTCTGGATAACTAGTCTAGATTCTAGTCTATTGCGCCAGGTAAACCACATCCTATAAAAGATCATCCGGAGTATATACATATATCCCAGAGTAAACCCAATCCATAAACATACACTTCCCGCTAGCCGCCTGTAACTGCCCGCCTTCGGCACAGCTGTTCGGGTTCAGCAACATTTTACAAATTGGCATTATAGTGTTTTGTTAGTAGCGGTAGGTAATTCATACGAGGCATTCAAAGCAAAAAAGAACTGTTAAAAGAATGTAAAATGGACGGACAGCGGGCAGAGAGGCGCTTGCTTTGTGAATAAGCACCACATAGTAACATTATATACTTTCACCAACCGACAATTTTTAATGTACCTATCGGTCACGTCCCGTGCCTCCACGTCTTAAGTCTATGTCTGGTTTTTCCGTTTATATGGATTTTCTATCTGGCAGTCCGTTCAGTGTTTTCCCTCTCTCCCTCCATTTTGTGTCTCCACTTCCCCACACCTGGAACAACCTGTTTTCTCATTCGTTTCGTCTCACCTGTTCCTCGTTGTTTCTTCGTTAGTTTGGTATTTAGTCTCCTCTGTTTCTGTTCTCTACTAGATCGTGTTGTGCCAAACCTTAGAACTTCAGAGAAGGTTTGAATCAATCTGCCCAGTGATGAGTACATGTTGTTTGAAATACAGTAGACCAACATAGCTACAGAACTGTATAGCAGTCAGATATAAAAGACGGAGTACTGGAAATCCCTGACAGTGTAGAGAGCTGAAGTTTGGCTTGATGGTGCTCATTTGAATTTCCTGTCTTTTGCTGCTTTTGACCAAGCCAAACTTAACACTTAAAACATAGTTTTTTGTTATTAATATCTTACCAAATTGCCTTGCAGCGCTACAGTGGTAAATTTCATAGGATCTAAGTTAGTTGGGACATTTCCTATCACATCCAACATTTCCTAATAAATCCAACATTGCAATTTATTTATCATTAAAAAGGAAAACATAACCAAACACCAGCAGTTGGATCTCTCATGCAAAATTCTATGAGTGAAAATGCTAATATCATTCATTGAATTCTCATTTCAGTCATGCAAACGAACTTGTAAAATAATCGTCAGTGAAGTACAGTGTATCATTCCTTCATTTATTAAATGACTGGATTATTAGAAATAGTTCTCCTGTAGGCTGTATATTCCGGACCCTGCTAATTGGAGGCTGGACAGCACCATTTGTCTTCATCAATGAACACCTGTCCCTAAATTTCACTCAATATTCACTCAATTTTGGGAGGTTTGTTCCCCCTCAGTGTCTGAATCTCTTGCCCCTACACTGTGCTGAGGTCAGCTATCACCAAGATTACAGAAAAGATTGCGTTTCAACAGATATAATAAAACACTTTGGCTTCCCTGTGATGCACATCAGTCTTGTTGAAAGTGTGCTCCAACAGATGGAGTGATATATGGAATGATATTTCCATCAAAGCTCCAATGGCATTTTTATTCATTGCTCTCAATAATTCTTATAATGATCCCCCATAATATAATAAAGAAATCACTCTGTACACTAACCTAACAATAAATACAATTCACAAGCACATTAGCCACCTAAAAAAGGTTGTATGTCCCGGGACCAAACGGGCCCAGCTGTAATTAGGAAGATTACACATACTCGTGTTCTGTGAGCACTGCTATTGCAAATCACTTTAGACCCACAGCGCAGGTTCCTAACTTGGACTAGATGGCTAAGTTGTCAAATGCATTTCTGAAACATGGCAATGTTTGCTCTCATTATTTCACCAACTATTACCCATCAGTCACTGGTCCTTGGCTCTTCTGCCCCAACACCAGGGACATGAAACTGCGGAATATTCTGATCTCTCAGCCTTAACGCAAACAGACAGTTGTGTGGGCTCTGTCTGTGAGCCTCAGTCTCAGCTCTGTCTGTGGGCCTCAGTCTCAGCTCTGTCTGTAGGCCTCAGTCTCAGCTCTGTCTGTGGGTGTCAGTCTCAGTTCTTTCTGTAGATCTCAGTCTCAGCTCTGTCTGTGGGCCTCAGTCTCAGCTCTGTCTGTGGGCCTCAGTCTCAGCTCTGTCTGTGGGCCTCAGTCTCAGCTCTGTCTGTGGGCCTCAGTCTCAGCTCTGTCTGTGGGCCTCAGTCTCAGCTCTGTCTGTGGGCCTCAGTCTCAGCTCTGTCTGTGGGCCTCAGTCTCAGCTCTGTCTGTGGGCCTCAGTCTCAGCTCTGTCTGTGGGCCTCAGTCTCAGCCCTGTCTGTGGGCCTCAGTCTCAGCTCTGTCTGTGGGCCTTAGTCTCAGCTCTGTCTGTGGGCCTCAGTCTCAGCTCTGTCTGTGAGCCTCAGTCTCAGCCCTGTCTGTGGGCCTCAGTCTAAGCTCTGTCTGTGGGCCTCAGTCTCAGCTCTGTCTGTGAGCCTCAGCTCTGTCTGTGGGCCTCAGTCTCAGCTCTGTCTGTGGGCCTCAGTCTCAGCCCTGTCTGTGGGCCTCAGTCTCAGCTCTGTCTGTAGGCCTCAGTCTCAGCTCTGTCTGTGGGTGTCAGTCTCAGTTCTTTCTGTAGGCCTCAGTCTCAGCTCTGTCTGTGGGTCTCAGTCTCAGCTCTGTCTGTGGGCCTCAGTCTCAACTCTGTCTGTGAGCCTCAGTCTCAGCTCTGTCTGTGGGCCTCAGTCTCAGCTCTGTCTGTGGGCCTCAGTCTCAGCTCTGTCTGTAGGCCTCAGTCTCAGCTCTGTCTGTGGGCCTCAGTCTCAGCTCTGTCTGTGGGCCTCAGTCTCAGCTCTGTCTGTGGGCCTCAGTCTCAGCTCTGTCTGTGGGCCTCAGTCTCAGCTCTGTCTGTGGGCCTCAGTCTCAGCCCTGTCTGTGGGCCTCAGTCTCAGCTCTGTCTGTGGGCCTTAGTCTCAGCTCTGTCTGTGGGCCTCAGTCTCAGCTCTGTCTGTGAGCCTCAGTCTCAGCCCTGTCTGTGGGCCTCAGTCTAAGCTCTGTCTGTGGGCCTCAGTCTCAGCTCTGTCTGTGAGCCTCAGCTCTGTCTGTGGGCCTCAGTCTCAGCTCTGTCTGTGGGCCTCAGTCTCAGCCCTGTCTGTGGGCCTCAGTCTCAGCTCTGTCTGTAGGCCTCAGTCTCAGCTCTGTCTGTGGGTGTCAGTCTCAGTTCTTTCTGTAGATCTCAGTCTCAGCTCTGTCTGTAGGCCTCAGTCTCAGCTCTGTCTGTGGGCCTCAGTCTCAGCTCTGTCTGTGGGCCTCAGTCTCAGCTCTGTCTGTGGGCCTCAGTCTCAGCTCTGTCTGTGGGCCTCAGTCTCAGCTCTGTCTGTGGGCCTCAGTCTCAGCTCTGTCTGTGGGCCTCAGTCTCAGCTCTGTCTGTGGGCCTCAGTCTCAGCTCTGTCTGTGGGCCTCAGTCTCAGCCCTGTCTGTGGGCCTCAGTCTCAGCTCTGTCTGTGGGCCTTAGTCTCAGCTCTGTCTGTGGGCCTCAGTCTCAGCTCTGTCTGTGGGCCTCAGTCTCAGCTCTGTCTGTGGGCCTCAGTCTCAGCTCTGTCTGTGGGCCTCAGTCTCAGCTCTGTCTGTGGGCCTCAGTCTCAGCTCTGTCTGTAGGCCTCAGTCTCAGCTCTGTCTGTGGGCCTCAGTCTCAGCTCTGTCTGTAGGCCTCAGTCTCAGCTCTGTCTGTGGGCCTCAGTCTCAGCTCTGTCTGTGGGGCTCAGTCTCAGCTCTGTCTGTAGGCCTCAGTCTCAGCTCTGTCTGTGGGCCTCAGTCTCAGCCCTGTCTGTGGGCCTCAGTCTCAGCTCTGTCTGTGGGCCTTAGTCTCAGCTCTGTCTGTGGGTGTCAGTCTCAGCTCTGTCTGTGGGCCTTAGTCTCAGCCCTGTCTGTGGGCCTCAGTCTCAGCTCTGTCTGTGGGCCTTAGTCTCAGCTCTGTCTGTAGGCCTCAGTCTCAGCTCTGTCTGTGGGTGTCAGTCTCAGCTCTGTCTGTGGGCCTCAGTCTCAGCTCTGTCTGTGGGCCTCAGTCTCAGCTCTGTCTGTAGGCCTCAGTCTCAGCTCTGTCTGTGGGCCTCAGTCTCAGCCCTGTCTGTGGGCCTCAGTCTCAGCTCTGTCTGTGGGCCTTAGTCTCAGCTCTGTCTGTGGGTGTCAGTCTCAGCTCTGTCTGTGGGCCTTAGTCTCAGCCCTGTCTGTGGGCCTCAGTCTCAGCTCTGTCTGTGGGCCTTAGTCTCAGCTCTGTCTGTAGGCCTCAGTCTCAGCTCTGTCTGTGGGCCTCAGTCTCAGCTCTGTCTGTGGGCCTCAGTCTCAGCTCTGTCTGTGGGCCTCAGTCTCAGCTCTGTCTGTGGGCCTTAGTCTCAGCTCTGTCTGTGGGCCTTAGTCTCAGCTCTGTCTGTAGGCCTCAGTCTCAGCTCTGTCTGTGGGCCTCAGTCTCAGCTCTGTCTGTGGGCCTTAGTCTCAGCTCTGTCTGTGGGCCTCAGTCTCAGCTCTGTCTGTGGGCCTCAGTCTCAGCTCTGTCTGTGGGCCTCAGTCTCAGCTCTGTCTGTAGGCCTCAGCTCTGTCTGTGGGCCTTAGTCTCAGCTCTGTCTGTAGGCCTCAGCTCTGTCTGTGGGCCTCAGTCTCAGCTCTGTCTGTGGGCCTTAGTCTCAGCTCTGTCTGTGGGTGTCAGTCTCAGCTCTGTCTGTGGGCCTCAGTCTCAGCTCTGTCTGTGGGCCTCAGTCTCAGCTCTGTCTGTAGGCCTCAGTCTCAGCTCTGTCTGTGGGCCTCAGTCTCAGCCCTGTCTGTGGGCCTCAGTCTCAGCTCTGTCTGTGGGCCTTAGTCTCAGCTCTGTCTGTGGGCCTCAGTCTCAGCTCTGTCTGTGGGCCTCAGTCTCAGCTCTGTCTGTGGGCCTCAGTCTCAGCTCTGTCTGTAGGCCTCAGCTCTGTCTGTGGGCCTTAGTCTCAGCTCTGTCTGTAGGCCTCAGCTCTGTCTGTGGGCCTCAGTCTCAGCTCTGTCTGTGGGCCTTAGTCTCAGCTCTGTCTGTGGGTGTCAGTCTCAGCTCTGTCTGTGGGCCTCAGTCTCAGCTCTGTCTGTGGGCCTCAGTCTCAGCTCTGTCTTTGGGCCTCAGTCTCAGCTCTGTCTGTGGGCCTCAGTCTCAGCTCTGTCTGTGGGCCTTAGTCTCAGCTCTGTCTGTGGGTGTCAGTCTCAGCTCTGTCTGTGGGCCTTAGTCTCAGCTCTGTCTGTGGGCCTCAGTCTCAGCTTTGTCTGTAGGCCTCAGTCTCAGCTCTGTCTGTGGGCCTCAGTCTCAGCTCTGTCTGTAGGCCTCAGTCTCAGCTCTGTCTGTGGGCCTCAGTCTCAGCTCTGTCTGTGGGCCTCAGTCTCAGCTCTGTCTGTGGGCCTCAGTCTCAGCTCTGTCTGTAGGCCTCAGCTCTGTCTGTGGGCCTTAGTCTCAGCTCTGTCTGTAGGCCTCAGCTCTGTCTGTGGGCCTCAGTCTCAGCTCTGTCTGTGGGCCTTAGTCTTAGCTCTGTCTGTGGGTGTCAGTCTCAGCTCTGTCTGTGGGCCTCAGTCTCAGCTCTGTCTGTGGGCCTCAGTCTCAGCTCTGTCTGTAGGCCTCAGTCTCAGCTCTGTCTGTGGGCCTCAGTCTCAGCCCTGTCTGTGGGCCTCAGTCTCAGCTCTGTCTGTGGGCCTTAGTCTCAGCTCTGTCTGTGGGCCTCAGTCTCAGCTCTGTCTGTGGGCCTCAGTCTCAGCTCTGTCTGTGGGCCTTAGTCTCAGCTCTGTCTGTAGGCCTCAGCTCTGTCTGTGGGCCTCAGTCTCAGCTCTGTCTGTGGGCCTTAGTCTCAGCTCTGTCTGTGGGTGTCAGTCTCAGCTCTGTCTGTGGGCCTCAGTCTCAGCTCTGTCTGTGGGCCTCAGTCTCAGCTCTGTCTTTGGGCCTCAGTCTCAGCTCTGTCTGTGGGCCTCAGTCTCAGCTCTGTCTGTGGGCCTTAGTCTCAGCTCTGTCTGTGGGTGTCAGTCTCAGCTCTGTCTGTGGGCCTTAGTCTCAGCTCTGTCTGTGGGCCTCAGTCTCAGCTTTGTCTGTAGGCCTCAGTCTCAGCTCTGTCTGTGGGCCTCAGTCTCAGCTCTGTCTGTAGGCCTCAGTCTCAGCTCTGTCTGTGGGCCTCAGTCTCAGCTCTGTTTGTGGGCCTCAGTCTCAGCCCTGTCTGTGGGCCTCAGTCTCAGCCCTGTCTGTGGGCCTCAGTCTCAGCTCTGTCTGTGGGCCTCAGTCTCAGCTCTGTCTGTGGGCCTCAGTCTCAGCCCTGTCTGTGGGCCTCAGTCTCAGCCCTGTCTGTGGGCCTCAGTCTCAGCTCTGTCTGTGGGCCTCAGTCTCAGCCCTGCCTGTGGGCCCCAGTCTCAGCCCTGTCTGTGGGCCTCAGTCTCAGCTCTGTCTGTGGGCCTCAGTCTCAGCTCTGTCTGTGGGCCTTAGTCTCAGCTCTGTCTGTGGGCCTCAGTCTCAGCTCTGTCTGTGGGCCTCAGTCTCAGCTCTGTCTGTGGGCCTCAGTCTCAGCTCTGTCTGTAGGCCTCAGTCTCAGCTCTGTCTGTGAGCCTCAGTCTCAGCTCTGTCTGTCGGCCTCAGTCTCAGCTCTGTCTGTGGGCCTCAGTCTCAGCTCTGTCTGTGGGCCTCAGTCTCAGCTCTGTCTGTGGGCCTCAGTCTCAGCTCTGTCTGTGGGCCTCAGTCTCAGCTCTGTCTGTGGGCCTTAGTCTCAGCTCTGTCTGTGGACCTCAGCTGGTCTCAGCTCAAGCAGAGCTGCCACTGCTTACATCATTACTGCCAATTAAGGACAAACACACAGATACATGAGGAAGCTCAATGACAGAATCAACAGTGTGACACCCCAGCAAATATAACTGGGCACTGAGCGGGGGAACTCATAAGAATTTAATGTTTATATGCTCCATAATGTTTGCCATAGCGAGCTATGCCAGCTATGGATGAGAAAAACTGCAAAGTTCTCCCCTGCAACACTGGGTGGATTACAAGCTTAGTAGAGCCACCACTGACCATGCTGGCCTCCTGCTGCAAATGATCTTACGTCCATCGCCCCCTGGTTGTCTCTGCAGGTACTGCAGTATGGGGCACGTAAACGGTGCGCTCAGCTACACAGCAGCACACAGCAGATATGAGAAATATATATATTTAAATTTTAAACATCTATGCTCCTAATGAGGGTTCAGAGCGAGTGGAGGTATTTAGGAGGTTAAAGGACACATCAGCACAGGGTGATCACAGGCATTGCACAATATTATGGGGAGGCTTTAATTGCACAGTAGACTTTGCACTAGATGGACAAAGTGAGGAACCACACCTACAGTCATCCATTATTTTGTCCAGATTACTGACCTTGACCTAGCTAGATTTAATCATCATCTAGTTACCACTGATTTATGTATTTCACCCAGTATGAGGTCTAATCCATAGTGGCACTTCAATGGCAAACTGCTACAGAACAATGTTTTCTGTACAAGGTTTGAGGCCTTTTAGGAGGTATGAAAGAGCAGGAAAGCAGAGTTTGACTCTTTGACTCAGTGGTAGGAGGTATGAAAGAGCAGGAAAGCAGAGTTTGACTCTTTGACTCAGTGGTAGGAGGTATGAAAGAGCAGGAAAGCAGAGTTTGACTCTTTGACTCAGTGGTAGGATGTTAGGAAGAGCAGGAAAGCAGAGTTTGACTCTTTGACTCAGTGGTAGGAGGTATGAAAGAGCAGGAAAGCAGAGTTTGACTCTTTGACTCAGTGGTAGGAGGTTAGGAAGAGCAGGAAAGCAGAGTTTGACTCTTTGACTCAGTGGTAGGATGTTAGGAAGAGCAGGAAAGCAGAGTTTGACTCTTTGACTCAGTGGTAGGAGGTTAGGAAGAGCAGGAAAGCAGAGTTTGACTCTTTGACTCAGTGGTAGGAGGTATGAAAGAGCAGGAAAGCAGAGTTTGACTCTTTGACTCAGTGGTAGGAGGTATGAAAGAGCAGGAAAGCAGAGTTTGACTCTTTGACTCAGTGGTAGGAGGTTAGGAAGAGCAGGAAAGCAGAGTTTGACTCTTTGACTCAGTGGTAGGATGTTAGGAAGAGCAGGAAAGCAGAGTTTGACTCTTTGACTCAGTGGTAGGAGGTATGAAAGAGCAGGAAAGCAGAGTTTGACTCTTTGACTCAGTGGTAGGAGGTATGGAAGAGCAGGAAAGCAGAGTTTGACTCTTTGACTCAGTGGTAGGAGGTATGGAAGAGCAGGAAAGCAGAGTTTGACTCTTTGACTCAGTGGTAGGAGGTATGAAAGAGCAGGAAAGCAGAGTTTGACTATTTCAGTGGTAGGAGGTTAGGAAGAGCAGGAAAGCAGAGTTTGACTTTGACTCAGTGGTAGGAGGTTAGGAAGAGCAGGAAAGCAGAGTTTGACTCTTTGACTCAGTGGTAGGAGGTATGAAAGAGCAGGAAAGCAGAGTTTGACTCTTTCAGTGGTAGGAGGTTAGGAAGAGCAGGAAAGCAGAGTTTGACTTTGACTCAGTGGTAGGAGGTATGAAAGAGCAGGAAAGCAGAGTTTGACTCTTTCAGTGGTAGGAGGTTAGGAAGAGCAGGAAAGCAGAGTTTGACTTTGACTCAGTGGTAGGAGGTTAGGAAGAGCAGGAAAGCAGAGTTTGACTCTGACTCAGTGGTAGGAGGTTGGGAAGACACCTCTACAGCCAGGGTTAGAGCTGCAATGGAGAAGCTGGAGCAGGAGATTCAAGATATTCAACTTGGTGACACCTGGCAGCTCTGTCCAGGAGAGCCTGCTGCAGGGGGAAAGGGAAGCGAGCTTGCTTTTACACGAAGGGGTGTAGGGGGCCATCGTGAAGGCCAGTGGATTTTCTTTTTTAATTTGGAAAAACTGTAGGAAGCAGATAGCCTTTCTTCCCCTCCCTGACGGCAGGGTGACTAGTGAGCCAACTGAGATAAAGAGACATGCAGAAGATTTTTATACTGCCCTCTATGGGGTGGAGGACTGCAACCAGGAGTATACTGCAGAACTACTCCGAGACCTGTCTCAGTTGGGGGCTGCTGAGCGTACGGCCTTGGACTCTGGGCTTAGCCTGGGTGAGCTGACAGCAGCAGTGAGACAGCTGGCACCTGGTAGAGCATCAGGCATCCATAGCCTACCAGTCGATTTCTATAAACATTTTTGGAATGGTTTGGGCCCTGATTTATGTGCAGTGTTGGTGGAGTGTGTCGGGAGTGGCTCACGACCAGTTTCCTGTTGACGTGCTGCTTTATCCCTGCTGCCAAAGTAAGGGGACCTGGCCTTAAAAGAAAAAACTGTACATCTGTCACATTTTATGCACAGACTATAAACCTCTGTCTAAAGTACTGGCAAACTGACAAAAACTTATTTGGAGTTTACAGCTTACTGTATTCCAGAGAGGACTACAATGGAAAAACTGTTCCTGATGAGAAACCTGTTTGAATTATGTAAATTTTATAATCTTAATATTGGTATTTTATCTCTAGATCAGGAGAAAGCTTTTGACCGGGTTGATCATAGTTTTTTGTTTCCTACTTTGAGGGCTTATGGCTCATAGAATGTAATTTTGATTGAGCCTATTTTGGGGATGGTTTTTTATCATGTGTGGGAGTTTTGTACAAAGGGACTTTGTGTATGATTAAGGTGGGAGGTGGGCTTAGTCACCTATTTCCTATTCAGAAAGGGGTTAGCCAGGGCTGTCCAATATCCGGCCAATTATATTCTCTGGCTATAGAACCATTATTATCCAGACTCAGGGAGAAGACAACTGGGCTGTCCATACCGGCACTTACACAGAACTCGCCACTAGTGCTATCAGCTTATGCGTCCATACCGGCACTTACACAGAACTCGCCACTAGTGCTATCAGCTTATGTTTATGCTAAAATGATTTTTATAAAAAATCTGGGCGATATGGAGGAATTAAAATCTAATATTTTTTTAACGATTTACCTAATAACGTCATGTAGCCTACAGTGGGTGAACACGATAGCCTATATGCAACGACTTCAACTTAATAATTTTGGAGAAGCTGTGCTGACACAAATCGTCTCTCCGTCAAAGTGAATATGATCCAGATACCGTCTATCAATTAATCCATCTAATATGTGTCTGGTATGATATACCAGATGGTCAATCATAGCCTACTTTTACATGTTTTTCTTTTTATGACAGATCTCTATCTTAGCTACACAAAGGAAAATATGACCAATATTATGTTCAAATAACATGCACTCATTCTATTCTATCCATTTATGTGAAAGATGCTGTATTTTTCATAATAATCTATTGGCAGCGCTAGACATAAACTACCTTTTTTTCCAAACAAAGTTGCTCTGAAAATAATGATGCGATGTATCAGTACGTTTATTGCCTTCTCCACCACCCAAGAGCAACTGTGACACACAAAGGCAGGATTTTACAAGAGCAAATGTGGTTATTAAAGACACTGTCACTGACATGTTGAAAATGCATACTCCCACAAACATTTTTTTAAAGTAGAGCTGGCAACCCAGGGGGCAGGTACAAGAAACAAGTAATTAGAATATCATGCCCTGTACCACCCACATTTTGAGAAACGCACCCACGTAGCGCAGGTTAGAATACGGCCTATCTATAGAGGCCTTAATTAGTAAACCCACCATACAAAAAGAAGAAAGAAAGTACTGTATTAAAGGTCCAATACCAGTCTGTTCACCAAGCCTGCAATTTACCCCACAGCCCTGTCTGTTGTAGTGCAAAGGAGATTCAACAGGAGGGAATATGTAAGGATCTTAAATAAAAAGTGCATTTCTTAAAGGCTGCATATGTATTCATAGAAAGTAACAGAAGTAACATGCTGCAAAATATGTTAATTCCATGGTTCTCTTTTGAACTGAGTGAAGGGGATGTATTTATTGACTTTATTGGTGAGCAGAGTTTCTCTCAAATTCCTGAATACCTTACTGCTGAATTAGGAAATCAGAAGCCTGAACACTGATGATGAGGAGGGTATATCTGTAAAAGCAAAGCCAATCGGCTTTGTGTTGGCGATCATTGGTCACATGACTCACTTTCAGTCATGCATCCCCCCTACTGCCGTCTGCAAGCCAGAAACTGCTCACGCAGAAAGCAGGGAGTAACAACCTCAAAAACCCACTTCTCGTTTTCAATGTCCAAACTCCCCACTGAACTTCCCGAGATAGACTGGGAAAGACCGAAGGGAAAAGAGGACTTTTGGATGTGGTTAGATCGTCTCTGGACAGAGACTTTGTAAAGATGTCTCAGTAGGATTTGGCCTTCACATTCTCAGCACACACTTTCTCACTGTTACAAAGGAGCCCTGCTCTGAGACTGCGGAAATGGGTGGAGGAAACTATTTCTCCATTGCCTTTTTTTTGTACACAATTCAGTAATTGTAACACCCCTGGGTTATATCTGAGATATTCTAGTTTATTACCAAAGGGCTTTCTCCCTATTAAATCATCTACTATCTTCTATCTGCCTAATATCTAGATAAAGGGTAGTACATTATTTTGGATTAATACATTGAACTCACATAAAAACAAATAACTATGGGGGAGATAAGGTCTCTGTGGTGCAGTTGTAAAATGTGTTTTATTTCTGAAGCGCCTCTCCAGCAAAGAGAACCTCACACAGTGAACCACTGCTGGAGCCCTGGTCATTCAGAGGGCCTTTAAAAATAACACCACTCAAATGTGTTTAAGAGTAGCAGAAAGATTTAACGAATCTCTCTCTCTCTCTCTATAGTGCCCTCCACTATTATTGGCACCCCTGGTAAAAATAAGTAAATAAGTAAAAAAGGTTATAAAAAATGCAACGTTTGGTGAATTAGCTTAATCTCATACTCAAAAAAATTGAGGCATTTATATATCAAATAAAGTAATAATTTTAAATATTTGGTTGAATATCCTTTGCATGCCATGACTTCCTGATGTCTGTGACCCAACAACATCAAAAGTCTATCAAGAGTCTTTTGATGTTGTTGGGACACAGACATCAGGAAGTCATGGCATGCAAAGGATATGTGACAAAATATAAAAGATTATTACTTTATTTTATATATAAATGCTTCAATTAAAGGGTGGATTTTTTTCATTTTTTTGAGTATGAGATTAAGCCAAGGCCTCACTGGTTTACTCCCCTCTCCTAACATCTACTAACATATTTGTGATAGGGTCTCATTTTATCTTACTTTAGATGTTTAATGGCATTTCCTGACCGAAGTGCATGAACTTGTATATAGTAAGGTTAGATTTCAAATGAGACTGATTTAATTTTAACCTAACTTAAGAATAATAAGGGTAAACCTCATTATTCCATAGTTGTTGCCTATATTTCTGGCATCCCATGTAAGAGTCATATACACAGTAATTCCCAACATAATTGGTGCCCGGGTGAAGACTGATAAGACAGACATGTTTTATTTGTTTATCTCCACTGCTACCAAATGTATATGTAAGCACCTTGCATGAGTCATATTTCTTACAGCTGTTTGATGATTTAACAATATATCTTGGTTCTACTAAGCTTCAAAATGTGTGAGTGTGCGATTGTGTTTGCGTGTGTGTGAGTGCGTGTGTTTGTTTTTGTGTGCATGTGTGTGTACATGCATGTATGCGTGTGTGTGTGTGTGTTTGCAAAGTATGCTAGTATGACACACAAAGGGTGGTTTCTTTCCACGGAGACCTGCCACCCTTGGGCAAGTTTTATTGTGACCTTGAGGCAAAGATTATTATATATGTTTTTATGAAACAATAAAGCACTTAATTCTTTACATAGCTGCAAGGCTTTATGGTTCATTTCAACAATGCTCTTTAATTTTAATTTCTATTTGATTGAATTCATGGCGATACTATCGATCATACTTGTCCATGGGGAAATTGGACCACTTAAAAACTATCACCCGCTGTCGCAGCTATTTTCCCGCTTTGTCGAGCAACTGGAAGAAGAAGAGCTTTTGGTTTCTGGGGCTGCCTTATTTGGCTGGGCATAGTTCCATTTTACCTCCTTCAAAGGGATGGTTGCCCAGAGCTTCATACATTACTGTCTGATCCAGGTCCAGTCACAGCTAAGATTTTCTCCCGGCCTCCAAAACCAGCCCCTGGGAGGAGAGTGTCCTGTGGAGTCAGGATGAATCTAGCACCACCCCGCCAGCTTACCGACGGGCACCAAACACAAATCAAAAATGCTAATTACAACTCGCCCGCTTGCTCAGTGACAAACAGGGTCCAAGGCAATAAAGTTGCAGAGGAAAGGCACTTGGGTGAGGAGACGAATGAGAAGTGGAAGTGCGCTGTTTCTGTGAAATCACCTGCCAGCTGTTTACCTGCGTATGTTTCTGTGAGATCACCTGCCAGCTGTTTACCTGCGTATGTTTCTGTGAGATCACCTGCCAGCTGTTTACCTGCGTATGTTTCTGTGAGATCACCTGCCAGCTGTTTACCTGCGTATGTTTCTGTGAGATCACCTGCCAGCTGTTTACCTGCGTATGTTTCTGTGAGATCACCTGCCAGCTGTTTACCTGCGTATGCTTCTGTGAGATCACCTGCCAGCTGTTTACCTGCGTATGTTTCTGTGAGATCACCTGCCAGCTGTTTACCTGCGTATGTTTCTGTGAGATCACCTGCCAGCTGTTTACCTGCGTATGTTTCTGTGAGATCACCTGCCAGCTGTTTACCTGCGTATGGTTCTGTGAGATCACCTGCCAGCTGTGTACCTGCGTATCTTTCTGTGAGATCACCTGCCAGCTGTTTACCTGCGTATGTTTCTGTGAGATCACCTGCCAGCTGTTTACCTGCGTATGTTTCTGTGAGATCACCTGCCAGCTGTTTACCTGCGTATGTTTCTGTGAGATCACCTGCCAGCTGTTTACCTGCGTATGTTTCTGTGAGATCACCTGCCAGCTGTGTACCTGCGTATGCAGTTTTAGCACCAATTACCAAGCCACTTGGCAGATCAACTCATCTCATCAATATCTCAACATAAAACAAATATGGGAAAGATTTGTTAAGCCGTTTTCATACAATTAAGTACATAAAAAATTTCCCAACAACCTAGCTCAAATTCTAGAACTCTAATCACTAAAGTTGACATAGCGATATGTCGGACGTGACATGGACTAATACTTTTGATGGGTGATATTTCTGTTTATTGTTTATTATAGTTTTTAAATAAACCTTTATAATTCTATGATAAGGGAATTTAATTGGCCATTGACTTAACATAATGATTACTTTATTCTATATATAAATGCAGGGGTGCCAATCATTTTTGCACACGTGGTATAAATTTGCTCGCAACCGAAGGCTAATTGAAAGTTCGAACTACCATTACCACACAGTCTCTTGCAATGCAAGATTTCTTACTCCTTGCTCTTTCTGAAGCTTCCACAGTGCACAGAAACCAGCTCATATAAATGAACCAGCGGTAGGCTACTAACGTTAACTGTAACCTATTTTTAAACTAAACGTACAAAGCGAGTTTAGAATTTTCCGTATGGTTTAACATTTTTCTGAATCACAAGACGTGTGGGCAAATCAACACGAGAGAGCAAGTTGAATAACGTTATTTTGCTTAATATTTTGCCAGGTCAGTGATCACAGCAGTTTGACATAACTGACCGAACAGCAACAACAGGCTAGCTACCATTAGTGGATCACTTTAAGGGTTGTTTCTCCTGACTCATTTTTCTATAGAGTTCAATAGAAAAATAGAGAAACAACACTTAAAGTGATCTATCGATATCTACTGCATATCTGGCAGCAGAGTGATGGTTTCAGGCTAGTTTGATACCTCAGACCCTTGATAACCTACAGCCATTTAGCCAACCATGTGTTCCGTACTACTCCAGTGTAATGTGCAGTTTTATCTAGTCCCACCTCCCAATTCCCATAGAGATCCATTCAAATGCAGAGAGATTATAGTATTGCTTGTAAGAGTACCAAAAAATAAGATATCAAGAGTCTTTTGATATTGTTGGGCCATAGACATCAGGAAGTCATGACATGCAAAGGATATGCAACCAAATATTACATATGATACATTTATTAAAGTTTATGTTCATTTGTCCAATTACTTTTGGTCCCCTAAAATAGGGGAGACTATGTATTAAAATGGCTACAATTGCTACACCGTTCACCCGATATGGACGTAAATACCTCCAAGTTAAAGCTGAGTTGTTTTTTCACAATTTCTGTAAATATATTGTTGTAATTAAGTAGCAAAAATGGTACGTATATGAATTCTGACTGCTTGGTCATAATTGTGCAGTTCTCTGTTTTAATAAAAGCCATGAACCATATTTGTAGCCTTTACAGTTTTTGAGATAAACAGCTTTGATTGTCACTAGTGAAAACAGGCGAGAATTGGCATATATTGCCCTTGGTAGGAAGAGGTTAACGTATCATTATTTTCGGTACAATGCAACAAAAATAATTATCTCAGCCAAGTTAAATAACGTTAGTTGAGCAAGCATGATTTCTAAGTGCAAAATGTTTCAAACAAAACCTCAAACAAATTAGGCTCTTTGAGAGAATGTTTGAACCAATCTGCCCAGTGATGAGTACATGTTGTTTGAAATACAGTAGACTAACATAGCTACAGAACTGTATAGCAGTCAGATATAAAAACGGAGTACTGGAAATCCCTGACAGTGTAGAGAGCTGAAGTTGGCTCGGTGGTGCTCATTTGAATTTCCTGTCTTTTGTGGCTTTTGACCAAGCCAAACTTAACACTTAAAACATAGTTTTTTGTTATGAATTATTATTATTGTTTGTTCGCATTTGTGGTACATCTGCAAAAACTGCCACCACAAACCTGCTCTGTAGGCAGTGCCTTTGGCCATCTGCAAGCTTCATGAATATTGACCTTTCCCATTGCAAATTGCATACATTCAATTTGTCTGCGTCGAATAATTTAACTGGTCAGTTTTTCAGATCGTCTGAAAAAGCAGGTTAAATACGATGAATAATTTGAGGACTAAGCGTCCCCAGAAACACACTGTCACACCACAGTCTATAAACAACAGCACAGTGTTTATTTTAGGGCACCTCAGTCCACTCTTCCACCTCCTCCTCATTACCTCTCAATGGTAAGACACACTGTCACATGTGCAATTACTATGGTTTCCCCATTTATTGAGTTAAATATCTTAGTATGTATGTATGGGATGCAATGAAAAATGAAAGTAACAGACTGCAGTCAGTCCCATAGCCAAAGAGCAGCTATGCAACATTAGTCATCAACTACAATGGAAATGACTGTCATTATGCCTTCAACTAGAAGACTGTGATTTAAATAAAGTTGGCCAACCTCCAGAGGAGATTTGTGATGGGTCCTGTACCATAACTCAGTGACTACATTCACACATGCAAATACATCATAGTGAAACGTGTCAAATCATCATCATCATCATCATCCATCAACCCGCTTATTCCTATTCAGGGTACGGGGGTGCTGGAGCCTATCCCAGCATGCATTGGGCGAGAGGCAGGAATACACCCTGGACAGGCCGCCAATCCATCACAGAGCACTCACACCATTCACTCACTCATTCATTCATACCTATGGGCAATTTAGAGTCTCCAATTAGCCTAACCTGCATGTTTTTTTTGGACTGTGGGAGGAAACCGGAGTACCCGGAGGAAACCCACGCTGACACGGGGAGAACATGCAAACTCCACACAGAAAGGCCCTCGGCCGGGATTTGAACTCGGTACCTTCTTGCTGTGAGGCGACAGTGCTAACCACTGCACCACCGTGCCGCCTACGTGTCAAATCTACATTTAAAAAAAAATGTAAAACAGAAATCGAATGGAAAAAATGTATAAATAAAATAATAAATACTACATGTAGTACTTACTACACAGCACATTCCAAATATGTATGATTAGGCCGATGTGTTGAGATTTTCAATTTTAATGAGATTTTCTTTCTGAATCACTGAAGGGAAGTCTTGGCATTTGCTTTAACGGAGCAGGTTTAATTTGGCTTCATTAGGAAATCGTCGGATTTGATGTTCCTCAGACTCAACCCCTGTCACGTCACCTCACGCCTCAGCAGCATAATTGTATAAATTAAGATTTCTGCAAATATATGAAAAGAACCTTTTGGAGCGGCAAAAAAGTGAGATTGTGCCAATGCTGTCCTAATTTAAAAATGTGTGAGGAGAAATAAACAGTGTGGAACGTGCAATGTTTCATTGGCCTTGTGTGTGAATATTTGCTCATCACATTTCGTGCAGCACATATGTCTTGTGCAGTATATCCACAGGGCCAAGTGTTTCCCGGTCCAAAATTGAAAATAAAGAGAGGGATTACATGCAAAAACTACAGATGAAGTAATGGCTTCAAAGGATACAGATTCCTTTTGTTTGATGAATACTTCCTGTAACCGTCTTTAGGAAGTCTCATCCATAGTGGGCGCTAGAAAGAGGCTTGTAGTATCTGGAACCACTTGTGGAATGTCCATCACAATGAAACTGGTGCTCACTCTTTAGAATGTCCATCCTAATGAAACCGGTGCTCACTCTTTAGAATGTCCATCATAATGAAACTGGTGCTCACTCTTTAGAATGTCCATCATAATGAAGCTGTTTCTCACTCTTTAGAATGTCCATCATAATGAAACTGGTGCTCACTCTTTAGAATGTCCATCATAATGAAGCTGTTTCTCACTCTTTAGAATGTCCATCATAATGAAACTGGTGCTCACTCTTTAGAATGTCCATCATAATGAAACTGGTGCTCATTCTTTAGAATGTCCATCATAATGAAACTGGTGCTCACTCTTTAGAATGTCCATCATAATGAAACTGGTGCTCACTCTTTAGAATGTCCATCATAATGAAGCTGTTTCTCACTCTTTAGAATGTCCATCATAATGAAACTGGTGTTCACTCTTTAGAATGTCCATCATAATTAAACTGGTGCTCACTCTTTATAATGTCCATCATAATGAAACTGTTTCTCACTCTTTAGAATGTCCATCATAATGAAACTGGTGCTCACTCTTTAGAATGTCCATCATAATGAAACTGGTGTTCACGCTTTAGAATGTCTTTCATAATGAAACTACTGCTCACTCTTTAGCTGAATTTAGTTGAAGCCAAATACACTGCACACAGAACACAACCCTGTTAAACCAGGTCACTGTATAAATACACTGCACACAGAACACAACCCTTTTCAAAAATGCCAGTACCTCCCACAAATTAAGTTGTCTTAAAGATGTCGATGTCGATGTCTCTGTCTGTCTGTCTGTCTGTCTCAGGGCCTTCAGTGGGCTAACCTTGTTAATATATGTATCGTCAAGCCAGTTGCTCAATAAAGTATGCAGTGCTTTTGTTCCCTACATCAATGTTGGCTGTTATACAATAATTTATCTTGCTGTGATAGCTTATGATCTGTCCATATTATATGCATTGTGTTTGTGGACACATTATTCTGGTCAGAGTGAATATTTTATGTTTCACTTAATTGCCATGGTCTATAAAACATGTTAAAATCAATTAAATCAACAAGTCTTAGCTGTGGACAGCATATGTTCATTATTTCCTGCCAAGCCCTTGAAAAGGAAATTGATATGTTTTTCAATGACCTGCTCAGTACAGACGCAGGGTCTAAACAGGCTAATCTTTCTCATGTCAAAAATGTGAGTCAGAAAATAAAACCTGAAGCTGACTTTTACTGTTTAGTAAAAGTCACTTCTACTGTTTAGTTTCCTTCTCCATTCATTTTCAACAGGAATGATCAACAACAAATGCCAAATAAGTTACCTTCAGATGTAGACGTATGTTATGTGAAAACTAGTTAATAGCCTTGCTATTGATTCGACTAATAGTTGAGTATAAAATGTATAAAGATACCAAGACAGACAGCAGAGCTAACATTACAAGTTAATAATAAAATGGCTCGCTGTTCGCGCTGAGAGCTAACTGTTAGACTAACGTTACTCTATTTTTCCATGGATATTGCACAGATTCAGATACAGCCATTTCCCAAATTCAGATACACAAATTCTTAATGTCCAAGAAGGGTATCACTATGGGACACATTCAAATATATACAGACCATGTACCAAGCATATCTGTTGTTTTCACAATGCACAATATCGTGTCATTTATATATATATTTAAATTTTCCCCTTTTTCTCCCAATTTAGTAGCCAATTGAACCCCTATTCTAATTCAATTCCCCCCATGTAGCAACCGCTAGAGAACCACCGCTATACAACCCTGTCAGCCGGTAGTAGGAAGGAGGGCGCCACGTCCTCTACAGGGCATGACTCCTCGAGCTCCTGACCGTGATTCCAACTCGTCCAGGGCCATTTAGTGCGCAGCGATTCTTTCCGAGCCCCTCCCCCCACCCGGAAGCGGCCGCCAATTGCCGCTTCCACAGGGCACCGGCCACGCTCGGATCTGGCAGGACTGGGGCGCAAACCCCGATCCTCGGAGTACAACTGCGCTGACTGAAAGACATGTTTTGTATATTGCATGCTGGGCAGGGTCCGTGATATCTAAAAAAGATTCCAGATTTTTACCCATTTTGGTAGCCATTTGTACCCTATCTAATTAAATTTCCCGTGTAGCAACCGCTTGAGAATTCGTCGCTATAATCCTGTCAGCCGGCCGATAGTCACCGCCATCAGGCCGTGACTCCTAAAGCTCCTGACCGTGATTCCAGCTCGCCTGAGGCCATTTGTATGCGACGATTCTCCCCCACTGAGAGAAAAAAAAAAAAACTATGGTCACTTTGGATTTACCAATTTCCTCATTCTTTTATGTTAATTGAAGCTAATGTGTCTGTATTGGAGGTTATCTCACTGTTAGTTAGGAGACCAGATCACAAGTGAAAACTGCTTGTCTGTACAGTATGTTCATGCACTGAAACCCACACATTTTATTCAGCAGCACAAGAACCTGCGAACTGGCAGGTGTTTCTTATGCAGCATGACAGCCCAAAGGAACATGTTCTCTGAGACGTCTCCCTCAGAACCATTTGCACACAGAAGTCTATAAACAGCAGGTCTACACACAGAGCAGGTCTACACACAGCAGATCTACACAGAGCAGGTCTACACACAGCAGGTCTACACACAGCAAGTCTACACACAGCAAGTCTACACACAGCAAGTCTACACACAGCTGATCTACACAGAGCAGGTCTACACACAGAGCAGGTCTACACACAGCTGATCTACACAGAGCAGATCTACACACAGAGCAGGTCTACACACAGCAGATCTACACACAGCAGGTCTACACACAGATCTACACACAGTGGGCCTCATTCATGAAGCATTCCTAAATATGCGCATACATTTATGTATGAAACGAGTTGGTATGAGAAATTTATGGCGGATTCATCAAACCGTGTGGGAAAGGCAGATTTTTTTGTATTCACGTACGAAGCGCATCCACGTTTCGGTTTAAAAATTTGCAATATTTATTAACACAAAGTATGTTGTGTTATGTTTTTAGGCTTTTGAAGCAAATTGAGTAGATGGCTAGCTGGCTATCCAGAAAACGTACTGAGACCATTTAAACCCAAGACCAAATAGAATTTTAATATTAAGTTACGCGAGTGACAGCGAACCTAGCATAAAGCTGGCTTGCTACTTGACTAGAACGAGAGGGACTGGTTGAATTGTATGGTTTGGGCTATTTGCTGGAGTTGTGAAGTAACCATTGCATTGCAAACTCATGTTTATTATGGGGTGGTGGTGGTTGTTTTCCAGATATTAGTCTGAGTCTCACATTTTTCCAGGATAACTGCACCTCTTAATAGCCACACATAGGCTAATAAATACCTGTGCAGCTGGAAATAAGACAGTGTGTGTGAACCTCTGCTTGCTGGGGTGTGGATACCATTTTTTAAAAATATACCGTATTGATGTCGCTGGTTATACTTTCTCAGAAAAAAAGACGTCCATGACTGTTGACGTATTGCAGTATTGATTTTACTGACTAGATGTGATGTGAGACATTCTGAGGTGAGTGAGCATAGATGTTATTCATTGGTTGAGTGTGAAGGGACGAGACGGAGCTTATGCCTTATCTAGTTTGGTGAACTACTGATAACCCGTTCAGATTGGCCTGACACTTATAGCGTTGCCAACCAAGCAGCCAGGGCCAACTCGCCCCCAGTCCAAGCTCAGAGTGCCGACTGTGCCGGCTGGCTGTGCAGACAGCAAAACAGAGGGAGCACGGGATTGATAAGTTACAGGCAGGGTTTCTACTTTTTGATAGCTGTGATATTTTGTCCCCAGGCTTTGTAGGCCCTGGGGCTTTAGCCCGACAAAGTCTGCACATTAATACGCTACAGTATGTTAATTTATTGGAGTTGAATAGTCATAAGTCTTGTTGGAAGTGTTGTCTACATCTCTGCATGTTAGACATGGCTAGGACAGTGTTCCTGGAGAACTATATTGTGACATGGAGGCAGGCCCATCAGGACCACGGACAGTTCCCCAGAACAATTCTCCCCACAAGAAGGAAAAGATTCAGGGAGAAACACAGGTGAAACACGAGAGAAACACAGGAGAAACACAGGAGCTGTCCAGAGCTGACCCGGGGCAACAGCTCACAGCAATGCACTCAAACCACAGCTAATTCTCATCCCAATTACACAAGCTGCTTAAAAGAAGGAGTCGCTACAGACTCAGGGGAAGTTCAGACCTAAGTCTGCAATGTTCAGTGTCAACCTCTCTTCTCCTCGCTCTCTCCCTCTCCTCCCATCTTTTATTTTGTGTGTTTGAGAGAAAATAAACTTGAAATTTTTTTTTTTTACGAGCCCTGGGTTCACTGTCCCTCGCCCCGGCTGTTTCTCAGTACTTAATTGATCAATTAAAGCAGATGATTACAGCGATATAAGTTTTTTTTTAGGTCTAAGCTGGTTGTAGATTTTAAGGTGAAATAAAAGACCAGCACACCCTATGGCTCTCCAGAGCCAGGGTTACAGACCCCTTATACACTGTTGACAAAAGGCTTTGAAACGAGTGTCCCCATTTTAGCAGCACCGTCCACAGATGCAATCAGCCTCCAGGTAAGAAATGGGTCCACACTCATATTTCTCCTCACAGGAATGCATTTGAAGGACATGTTTGCAACCTGACAAAAATCACATTGACTTAATGTTTTCACAACTGAACATAAACATTTTTTAAAACATTATTTGGTGAGGTGGGCTGTCCCACAGAATCTTTCAGACTGACTGCAATCGTTCCCGTCAGCTCTCACCCTGTCAGCTCTCTCCTGTCAGCTCTCACCCTGTCAGCTCAGCTCTCTCCTGTCAGCTCTCACCCTGTCAGCTCAGCTCTCACCCTGTCAGCTCAGCTCTCTCCTGTCAGCTCTCACCCTGTCAGCTCAGCTCTCTCCCTTCAGCTCTTTCCCGTCAGCTCAGCTCTCTCCCATCAGCTCAGCTCTCTCCAGTCACCTCTCTCCCGTCACCTCTCTCCCGTCACCTCTCTCCCGTCAGCTCTCTCCAGTCAGCTCTCTCCCATCAGCTCTCACCCTGTCAGCTCAGCTCTCTCCAGTCAGCTCTCTCCCGTCAGCTCAGCTCTCTCCAGTCAGCTCTCTCCCGTCACCTCTCTCCCATCAGCTCTCTCCCGTCACCTCTCTCCCGTCACCTCTCTCCCGTCAGCTCTCTCCAGTCAGCTCTCTCCCGTCAGCTCTCTCCCTTCAGCTCAGCTCTCTCCAGTCAGCTCTCTCCAGTCAGCTCTCTCCAGTCAGCTCTCTCCCGTCACCTCTCTCCCATCAGCTCTCTCCCGTCACCTCTCTCCCGTCACCTCTCTCCCATCAGCTCTCTCCCGTCAGCTCTCTCCCATCAGCTCTCTCCCATCAGCTCTCTCCCGTCAGCTCTCTCCCTTCAGCTCAGCTCTCTCCAGTCAGCTCTCTCCAGTCAGCTCTCTCCCGTCACCTCTCTCTCAGTGCTTTACCTCACTTTTTACTACCAAAATGGAGATAATTGTGTCGGCCCTTTTGCCTTATTGAAGTGACAGGCAAAAAAGGAATGTGATCCAAACTCGTGCAGCTGAATATTGAAGTGTGGAAAAAGGAGCCTTTTAAAAAGAGGGGAAAGTGCTGTGGAAGAATATGGTTGAAGCTGGAGAGCGCATGCTTTATCACATGTGATAGAGCAGTGGTCAAAAGGGTACATTTCATGAAGCCATCAGCAGGGGGATGTGCCGTGCTCTTCAATGTGCCACTTGAACAGAGCTTTTCACAACGCCTTCAGATGGCAGTTTTATCAAAAGACAGCTTCATTCCAGTCTTAATAATGGCTTACAAAAAAAACTTTTTTTTGCATTCTGCAAGGCCTTTGGGTGGTTGCTTAATTTCATCAGTTTTTTTAAGAGTCTATAGGAGCCAGGTATGTACATGTCATCATTACTGCATAGCGCAAGAGCATTAGACAATGAGTTAGAATTTTTAAAAAAATATTTCAGGAGAAATTCCTGGATAATCACTGATTGCATTTGAGTCCCAAAGAGTCCTCAATTACGGTTTTGCATAATTAGCCTAATTCGCATACTAATGACGCAAACTCAGACAATCGCCAATTGTGCCCTATAGACTTCAAATTTAAATGCCTACAACCATGTTTCAAGTGTCCATATTTCATTCATTACCAAGTCACTCAGGAACTTCTTATGAACGACATAATTGACCGAATTAGCATAATTGTGAGGTAAAAGATGAAAATCGATAATTACAGTAAATGCACAATTATCTTTAAGGTGTTCAATTTTGTTGCTCCCACCCGTGCTTCAAGTTTTTTATTGCGCAGGGTAATACAAGCGATTTCGTAAAAGCAGGGTGATATTCTGTGTGATAGATGTGTGAGAGCACCTTGATCCACTTTATTGATTTTAGTAAATTTTGTAAATCCAAATTTGATGCCTGCAACACGTTCCAAAAACAGGGACAAAAAAAACACCTGTTTGGAACATTCCACAGGTAAACAGGTGATGCTATCTTTAAAAAACACCTGTTTGGAACATTCCACAGGTAAACAGGTGATGCTATCTTAAAAAAACACCTGTTTGGAACATTCCACAGGTAAACAGGTGATGCTATCTTAAAAAAACACCTGTTTGGAACATTCCACAGGTAAACAGGTGATGCTATCTTAAAAAAACACCTGTTTGGAACATTCCACAGGTAAACAGGTGATGCTATCTTGGATATAAAAGGATATGAAAAGCTGATATCTAGATATCTAATTTTCAGGTACTCTTACAATATAGCGATACTATAACGTCTCTGCATTTGAATGGATCTCTATGGGAATTGGGGGGGGTGGGACTAGATTTAGCTGTAAATGACTCAGGAATAGTATGGAACACATGGTTGGCTAAATGGCTGTATTAATTAATGCTTTTATGAATAACATATTTTTATGAGTAATATAAAACATCATTTAATGTTGGCCATCTGAAAGAGGCCCAGAGAAAGCAGACGTTGAACAGGAGAGGCAGTAAACATGCCACACGTCTCCTCTGCCGTCTTGTGCCCAAATCTTGTGCAGGGTCTCTCTGTCCCTCCGACACAGCACGACATTAGCCTTTCCACTTTAACAGCTGTTCAGTGTTTGCAGTGTGCTGCATGTTAACTCAGACAATGTTTAGACCATTTACATACTGGTGCTGCATGTTAACTCAGACAATGTTTAGACCATTTACATACTGGTGCTGCACGTGAACTCAGACAATGTTTAGACCATTTACATACTGGTGCTGCATGTTAACTCAGACAATGTTTAGACCATTTACATACTGGTGCTGCATGTTAACTCAGACAATGTTTAGACCATTTACATACTGGTGCTGCACGTGAACTCAGACAATGTTTAGACCATTTACATACTGGTGCTGCACGTGAACTCAGACAATGTTTAGACCATTTACATACTGGTGCTGCACGTTAACTCAGACAATGTTTAGACCATTTTGTTATGAGTTCTGAGTCTGTCTGTTTTGTATTTTTATTTTCATTTTCATTCATGTATTTATGTTTCTGATTATTTGTGGTGTCACTGTCCTGTGTTTTGTATTACTGTCACTCCCTGTCTTCGTCACACCTTTCAGGAGTCTGTGGGGATTTCGGTTTTCTCTCTATTTCCTCTGTCACGCACTTCCTTAATGACTAATTACTTAATTGTAAATAATACTAATGAACTAACAACCACTAACATCTTAGAATTAGGGTCTACTAATCTACTAATGACTAACTTGTACATGATACTAAACAACTAACTTACTAACATTAGGGATTTAGAATTTTCTACGAACATTACTAATTACTCATTTATTTTAAGTTCCTCACTGCAGCTGTCTCTCGTTCTGCCTGTCTCATCACCAATTATCTTTTTTTGATTTCTCTATAACTACAGCTGACTCTCGTTTCCGCTTTCCATTTTCTAATTGTATGCACTTGCCCAGTTCATGTCCAAGTCTGTGTTGTGTTATTCCGGTCCGTGTATTACGTGTTCCCTTATTATTTTATTATTGCTTTCCTCATTGTTTCACTACATGCACCTGTTTGTCATTTGCCCTTCCCGGTTCCTCACACCTGATCTTCATTGTTTCTTGTTTCCCTCAGTGTATTTATATCTTGTGCATTCAGTCTTTTGTTGTGAGTTCCTCAACAGCGTTGTTGTTTGCCTGTGTATATTTGAGTTTTCATAGTATCTGTTTTTCCCCGAGTCTTTGTTTAGAGTTTCAGTTCGTTTTTATGTTTGTTCCTTGTCTGTTCTTTTGGTTTATTTTTTTGTGCCTTATTGATTTCCTGGTTTTTGATTTCTGCCCGTGTTCTCGCGACCCTTATTTCTGGACTGTGTTTTTGTACCTCTGCTGTGCCTTCCCGTTTTCGACCTCTGCCTGTTTTTTTTTATTCTTAGGATTCTGATTGTTGTACTGCTGCCTGACATTAAACCTTTTTTTTTTTTTTTTTGTAGTCCTGCCTGCTACTGGTTCCCTATTTCCACCAGTCATAACACATTTACACACTGGTGCTGTACGTTAACTCAGATAATGTTTAGACCATTTACATTTAAATAATGTATATGATAATTTTTTATTTTTTATTTTATCAAACTGAGCAGGGTGACACTGGAATGTTCCTAAATGTTATAAACAAATGTCATAACAGTCTTGTTGTATTACACTCTGAAACATGCTGTCATTCACAGCAGCCTAGACCTACATTCAGTCAACACAGTCCTTCATTTTGACATGATTAATACTAGACTCTCTCCAAAAATAAACAATAACACTTCTGGCTGGTGATTGTTTATATATTTTTTCAAGTTAAAATACATATTTTAGACATTTCAACATTCACTACTATTGTACTCTTCTTCTCATATGAGCTCAGCATATTTAATAAACTTAATTATGTAACTGAAAACTGCAGTCATCCATCACTGTTATTAATAGCCAGCTTTGTATTGAAGCTGGACTCTTAATTCAGTGTCATGACCTGAGGGTGTATGGAGTTGGCATGTTCATCTTTATCAGCGAGAATCACATACATTTTGGAGGAGAGGAAATCATAAGTACCATTGATTTTCCTGCTAAACATTTTTAATTCCAGATAGCCATCTGTAGCCATCTCACCTCTGCCCTTCATTCATAAACAGCTTTCCGTTTATCAAAAAATGTACAAATGTTTGCAGATTCTCAGTATGAGCCCATACATTTCCAGCTAGGGTGAACGCGGGCATTCACACACACACACACACACACACACACACACACACACACACACACACACACACATTGACATCACAAATCTACTAAAGTAGTGCATGTTGTATTTGCCAATGTTGTGTTTGCTTCAGGGAAATGAGTCAAATATTCTTTAGCATATTGAATGTATTGCAGCCATCCTTTTAAGTGTCCACTGATTCCTGTCGGTAAGCTTCGAATTACGGCCACTGTTCCTCTTTGCCGATACAGTTTCTTCACGTTTGGAAACGTTGTCATCGTTTTCGACACTGTTGCCCTTGCCACGTTCAACATTTTTGCAGTTTTTACTACCAATGCAGCTGCAATTCGGCACCAAATATTTGACCTCTTTGGAACTTCATTAGTCGCCCCATGTTGCTATGGAAACTGGCATATCAAAGTGCTGCTCGTCAGGCCTCTTTATGGCTGACATATTGCTAATTGGCCTTCAACTTAATATGACACACCTGTGTAGATGCCTTCGTCCTTGTGATTTAGTCACTTGGGCCTTTTCATTATTTTGTCCAACCCCTGCACATATACTACAATTAAATGGTGCAAAAGAATTGATTATTTGATGGGATTTTAGGTCAATGACAATCACAATAAAATAAAAATAAAAAACAATAGTAATAATGAAGGAAACATTGGCTAGTTTGTCTGAAAACATTAAGAAATACTCCAAAATGTGAAACAACCCAGTCTAAACATGACCATCAGGGCCTCTAACAATACGCTGTCATACACGGTAGTGTATCCGTTTTAGAGTCAGAAGGTTCAGTACTTGTTAGAGTAATATGCCCAGTGCCCACCGTATGTGGTTTGAGTAGCAGGTTAGGAAATGTGAGTTTTGTTTATTAGCAGTCAGAGACTATAATTGGTCACCATTAGAGACTCTTCCGATATGAAAGGACAGAGGAACAGAGTTCTTACCCACGATTATGCTTTTGCAGAGTTAGTCTCTCTCATTGTAAAAACTCTTGCTCTTATAATAATTTGAAAGTTGGGGGTGATTCCTTTTCCCAGAATAAAACAATGTGTTTCTTCGCAAAATATGTTATCTGCAGTCTGCATTTTTTTTTAGAATCTAGTAAAAGATCAGGCAGAATTTCAAGTAAAAATGTAAATAAAGACATGGATTTAGGTCATATTCTATTTTAGAACTGGTTTATTGAAAATGTGAATGGAATTCCAGAAACCTTTTAACAGCTCACATTGCCAAAAGAGATTTATTAATGTTAATGTTCCGTCTTTAATTGGACAATTTGGTGAATTATCTTTGGAGAATTTATGCCTCTTTATTAGAGTGAGATAGAATTTGTGAATAAACTTGAAAGTAGCTTCTTTTATTTTGTTACATGTGAATTAATAATATGTTCTTTCATAAAAGTTTAACAAAATATTTTAATTTGAAAAGTTGCTTAGATCTTGTTTCCAAATCTTTAGCAGAGCTAGCTGGACCAGTGGCCTCTTTTACAGATGATTTAATTGAATTCACTAATTTTACCATTCATTGAATTTGAAGACACCTTCACTTCAGATAAACAAAATATCAGCTCATTTTATTTAATAAAAGAAACGATTCAGAATTTGTAAATATTTAAAGTATATACGTCTTTGGAAAGCCATATTCTGTTCTTTTCGGTCAATAAATGACTTAAGCGTGTCTTTATGAAACTATTTTTAAAACAGTTTTAGACCCAAAGCAGACCATTTATGTATGTTGATTGATGATAAATGTTTGTTAAGATTCGGGTTCTGAACAATAGGGGGAGTACATGGAAGTATAAGTAGTGATATCAAAAAACCTGCTTATTCAAATGTTTCTCCAGTTGTATCAAAATTTATATATATTCTCAATAGTCCCACAATCTTATTCCTGGTAGGAAAATAATATATTTCTGAATTATAAAGTAATTTATATCAATTAATTAATTTGTTCAAATCTTTCAAATATCACACATCAAAACACTCTACAAATATTCATAGTTGAAGGCTTTACAAAAAAATAATAATTAAAAGTTATCGTCAATAACTCTCAGCATTACGGAAATAAAAATCACTTTGATATAATAAATACTTTACCCCTCTCACATGACAAAGCACTATGATATAATAAATAATTTACCCCTCTCACATGACAAAGCACTATGATATAATAAATAATTTACCCCTCTCACATGCAAAGCACTATGATATAATTTACCCCTTGCACATGACAAAGCACTATGATATAAAAAATAATTTACACCTCTCACATGATTGTTTTTATGAAACAGTGTGGCTCTATATCTTATACTAATTCACCAAAGAAAGACAACAATTTTAAAATGAATGTTTTAATAGATGCGTGGCCTTTTGCTGAATTCATTAGGTTACTAAGCAACGATAATAACGTCGAAATCCGTGCGTAGCATACGGATTGCAAAACCGAGAGTAACGTTAGCCTACGGCACGTTGAGATTTTTTTCTCGACCTAACGTTAAGTCATGAATAAAATGATTGAACTGGCCTAATCGTTGTCATCATTCAAAGTAACGTTAGGCTATAAAAGCAACTACAGGTCAGCAGATACGATACAACAAAATGTTCAATTTTAGGCATTTGGCTGACTGGAATCCTTGAAGAGGGGGGGGGGGTTGCTTGTTGTTTTAACAGCATGAAGTAATGTTAGCATGCTACCAATGGTGGGTCAATGATACATAACGAATTTGTGTCACCAAGGTAACGTTCCAACAATATTATAGTGCAACGCTATTTCCTGTTTACATTTTTTAATGCCGCTCATTGGATCAATAAATGGGTTGACAACGTGACATGGCATTTTCACCGTCACACAAGATAAAAATGTAATTAGCATTGTGCTCATTTAAAATGTAATATATGGTTATAAACTTGATTGTTTTACATGGGCCTGTTGTCATCAAAACTGCTTTTTTATGAGTTTTTATTTTTAGCTAAACCTCAAAAGTGTCCTATGCTGTGACTGTCTCAAGCAAGGTTAAGTTGATTACAAATATAAAATAAATTACAAATATATAAATAAAAAAGGAAATACATAAACATGCTGATAAAACCCCTGGCATAATTTTACAAGTGTCTGTTTTCATAAATGACAACCCCCTTTTCCATCCATATATTTCTAAAAGTGCCAGCTCAATACATTTTGTCACTAAAAGTCATGTCCTCTGGTATGACGCCATATCCTGACTTTAAAACGGGCAATTCCGCAGACACATATATTTAGTTGAAGGACCCCATTCAAGGTCATGAGACTGAAGTCCCCTGTGAAGCACGTGGCATGAGCAGATGGTAAGTTTTTATCTCAGAATATTTCAGAATTTTTTGGAACCACTATAAAAGGGTTCAGTTTTCTCATCCTTTAGTGTGACATCCCTAAATTATGTTTTTAATGTAAAAATTGTTTGTTGAACTATATAATTATGGAGAACTATGCAAATGTTATTTGCTAACTGTTAATGAAAGGTTAACTAAGGACAACAAGGCCACAAACTGCCAACGAAAGCCTGAAACGTCCTTTCGTGTGACAGGACTGTCCTCTGGTGTGATACAATAAAGGTGTCACACAGGAGGCCAGACATGTCACACAAGAGGATGAGATCTCATTAGGAAGCATTTTAAATAATTTTAATCAGATTTATTTCATTACTTTTCTTATTTTTTGATAATTTTCAGTGTTTTCTTCTATATTCATGTAGTTTTGACGCTGAGGTGTAAATAGCGCCAGACACTTGGAACCACACAGGCTTTGGAATCAAAAATGCTTAGTCCTCTCATTTGTGATATCAGAACTAAAATGTTAATTCATGAACTGTAACTGTAAGTTTATTATGAAATTTAAGTATGTGTTCTTAAAAGTTAAATAAAAATACTTTAATACAATAACTACCTTTTTTGTCTTTTATAATGTTCAATAGTTTTGAAAGGATGACAGCAAATTTTAACGGGCATTTAATGAAAAAAAAGGCCATTGTCAACAAATCGTGAAAAAAAAAAGATTAATATTTATCATTGCATATTAAATACATAACAAAATATAAAAATAAGTATCTAAGAATGAAGATAAATGTCTCTTCTGCTAATTGTTTTTTTTTTATGTCACACCTGTGGACACATTTACGGTGCGGTTAAGTGAAAATGTAGAAAAAAACAATGGAAAGATTGCCTGAATTAGTGACCCCTTATATCCGAAAGATCAGACTTCACACTACATAAATATATGCATTTTGTCTTTTAAATATGTAATTTTTTTATTATTGTTTTTTACTGCCTATTTGTCAACTACCCAAATGTCAACGTAATTGAGTCGTCAGTAGTGTGAGCTTTACGTTCTAACTTAAGGTAGAACTTACGAATAGCTGGTGCAACCCTACCCTGGTGTGGAGTACAACCTTCCTCCATCAATTAAATCTGAGCCTCATTTGTCTTTGATTCTCAGTGTATTTTCTGGATGAGACTCACCGTGGCTCACATTTATTCATACGTCAGCAATTTCACAGCACAGAATCAGCAGGCCATTGCACACAGCCATACCACTCATTTACCTTTTCTCTGTTTAATCACAATAATATGCTGTAGCACTGGAGCTGTAGTCGATCACCACATATCCTCCCCTGCCTAATAACTCTGGCTGCACATAGAATCTTTTTGACAAAAAGTACAGAAATAACTCGTGCTACTAATGGTTTGTTAATTATATTTTTAAACATTTTAAATAAGTAAGTAAATATATATACACACACACAGTGCCCTTCACTATTATTGGCACCCCTGGTAAAGATGAGTAAAAAGGGTTATAAAGAAATTCACCGTTTGGTGAATTAGCTTAATCTCACACTGAAAACATTAGAAAAATCCTAACTTTAATTGAAGTAAATTTATTATGAGGAAAAAAAATCGCTCATCAAGAAATAATTATTTTTAACAAAACCACGTGTGCCACAATTAGCAGAGTGATCGTTTGATACCTCAGACCCTTGATGACTTACAGACATTTTACCAACCATGTATTCTTTACTGTTCCAGCATAATGTACAGCTAAATCCCACCCCCAATTCCCATAGAGATCCATTCAAATACAGAGACGTTACAATATCGCTTGTAAGAGCACCAGAAAATAAGATATCAAGAGTCTTTTCATGTTGTTGGAGCACAGACATTAGGAAGTCATGGCATGCAAATGATATGCGACCAAATATTAAAAATTATTACTTTATTCTATATATAAATGCAGGGGTGCCAATAATTGTGGCACATGTGGTTTTGTTAAAAATAATTAACTAATTAATGATGCTTTTTTTCTCAGAATAAATTTACTTCAATTCAAGGTTGGATGTTTTCAGTGTGAGATTAAGCAAATTCACAAAACGGTGAATTTTTTATAACCCTTTTTACTCATCTTTACCAGGGGTGCCAATAATAGTGGTGGGCACTGTATATATCCCTATTTATGTATTTATTCACATATAATGTAGCTGATTTTTATATTGCCTTGCATTAGCATTAGCCTATTTCAGTGTCTGGAACCAACAGAAAGACCAGTCATTTCCACATGGCTGACATCTGTGAGCCTAGTGCTGTTTGTACCAGTCCCCGGCCATCCGAACAGTGTTCAAATGAGAGGTTTTATTTGGTGACATCGTGCTCAGTGAGAACAATGAGAACAAGCTGTTTAAAATAAAATGCTGTAATGCTCAATGAATACATGATAAAAACAAAACAATTAGATTAACTCATTTTAACCAGCGCTGTAGCTGTAAAGCTGTCATACGTTGCCATATTCGTTAGAAGAAAATGAACAAAAATGATGGCTTGATCATTTTGGGAGATTGTTGGTTCCTCATAAAAACAGCACAGACTATTACTCATGTGCCTGTGAAGCAGGTATGCTCACCAACCTAGAGCTGCGATTCCATTACTTTGCCACGTGTCAGATGTTTGGACGTTAACTTTTTATAGCAGCTCAGTTTAATTAAATTTAATTTAAAAATTTAATTGAGACACACCAGGACGATGAATTCCCCCCCCCCCCCTTCTGTAGGGACATTCTGATCTGCAGTACTGCTCAATAATAACGGTGTTCAGTCTTTTTTTAACATAGGCTATTACTTGTGATACAGTTCCAGCTGACGCTTTCAGGTAAGGAAGATTAATTCACTGTCTTTCATCCTGACAGATCGCACTACCATTGGATGAATTCTACACAGTTATTCCATTCAGCAGTTCCATTAAGTTTGAAAGTAAAATGAAAATGACAAGGAATTCATGAACAGAAAAGTGAGTTAAAACTGAATATCTTCAAAGGAAAATTTCTGAGTAATACAAGTTGGGTTTGCCAACTCAATTTCAACCTCGTATTAAGCACTGCAATCCACTTACGAAACTAAATTGTGCTTTTTTGGATTTCGTTTTTCTTCAAGCAGAATTAAGCCACCAGATTTTGATATTGACCCATAGATCAGAGCGACCAACAGAAAAACTAGCAATAATGAAGCTGTAGCAATAATGAACATCACACTTCTTCCACTTTAATATAAATTATAACAAGCATCCCGTTAAGACGATATGAATAGAACTGTCTGCAATTCTGCATTAAAATATTATTACTGATAAAAAAGCCTGCTCCTCAAAACAACAAATCATGTGCCTGCAACTCAATATACTGTATATATAAAGGACATGGTAAAGAGGTTTAGTTGTTGTTTGACCATACATTAGAATGGACAAGACGTGTGATCTAAGCGACTTTGGCCATATTATGATTGTTGGTGCCAGACATGGTGATGGTGGTTCCAGCATCTAAGAAACAGCTGCCTTCCTAGGGTTTTCATGCAGTCTCTACAGCTGCCTTCCTAGGGTTTTCATGCAGTCTCTACAGCTGCCTTCCTAGGGTTTTCATGCAGTCTCTGGAGTTTATAGAGAATGGTGTGATAAACCAAAAACACCCAGTGAGCAGCAGTGTTGTGGGTAAAAACACTTTGTTAATAAGTGAGGTCAGAGGAGAATGGGCAGACTTGTTCAAGCTAACAGAGAGGCCACAAATGGTGAAATAACAACAGTGGTGTGCAGAAGGGCATCTCAGAACACACAAGATGTCAAACCTTGATGCAGATGGGCAGTCGACCAGGACAGGTTTCACTCCTGTCAGGTAAGAACAGGAAGATGAGGCTACTGTGGGCACTTGATCACCAAAACTGGACAATTCAAGATTGAAAAAATACTGGACTGACAAACACGATGAATCCATGAATTCAGACTATCTTGTCAAAGGTGCAAGCTGGTGGCAGTGTAAGGTGTGTGGAATGTTTTCTTGACACAGATTAGGCCCCTTAATATTAACCGCCAAAATGATTTCACGGACCGCCAAAGAGAAATCGTGACCGCCAAAATTACAATAATTGAGAAAACGGCAAATAAAATCATATCCAAATAAATGTAATTACATTTCTTTGGTGTAATATGGTCCTTCGGCCAGCAGATGGCCATATATATTTTACTCGTCGCTTTAAAGATGTTAGTATTAGGAGACGAGTAGAAGAAGCATAGAACCATAGGCTGTATAGAAATGCGGCTCAGCTATTCTGTTGCAGAGTATGGTGCGCAGTGAGTTGGATGGAACACGCTCCAATTTTGATATAGGCTACCTTTGAAGCCCTAACTTCTGAAAAGGTAAAAGCTTTAACCTGATCCATGTTGGCGCCCCATACTATAGTGGTAGACATATCGGTCCCAATTACAGTATTTGTCTTAAATTACAAACTAGGCTACAGCTTTAAGAAAACCCGCAGGATTGATACTGCAGTGCAATAAAATAAGAGGGTGCTATTAATAGCCCAAAGCGCTTACGACCCTCGTCTTGCCACAGCCACAGACAGTAAAATGCATAAAATGCACCGTTTACAAAAAAATCATGTTCAGATATAGCTAGAAACAATTATATATTTTTAAAACATTGTACAAATAGGCCTAAGCATCCAGCGTTTTCCATTGCTTGCTGTAGGCTACTATACAGTAGGCTATTTGATGCACTTTCGGTTTAGAAGACACCAAATTATTTTTCTCGAAAATATCTCGTAACTATAAATAAGTTAATGAAACCAAATATCTTACCTGTAGGCTATATGCAGCTATTGCTGTGTTATGATTAACCCTGAAGAGTTTAACTTCGCCAAAGTCCCGTACAGTCGACATTTCTACAGTGCCCTATCGCTGAAATAGTCTACGTTGCTGCTGTTATGTAAAAACACACACAGTGCTGTAGCTACACTTGTAACTACACTTATTTTCTATTTCTGTTTTGAGTGTTGTTTATTTATTTTTCTATTTGTGCACTAAAATGGTGCAATATTGACCTTTGATTTCTAAAATCTAACTCCTAAACACAACCCTACTAGTATACTTTAGAACCAAAGCCTACGTGGGCTCTTTGTACTCCAAAAACTGTATTTACGGTAAAATTTATGCAAAAACATTTGCTGCTCGTGCTCTGCGTGCGCTCGCATAGGTACCACCAAAACCCATTTCTCTGCCAGGAAAAACCATGATCACCGTCACACAAAGGCCTATTTACTGCCACAAGCAAACAGCCTCGAATCACACCACATGATTTAAATTCAGACCAGGACACCTTTAAGGCTTATGTTTTTGCACATAGATGAGTTTTTTTAAGACATCACACTGAATATGCGCATGCAGACAGGAGGCAGAAGATGAGAAGTATCACGCAGAGTCTATGTAACGTCAGCGGCGATAACCAGAGTGCTTCTCTCCCTTCAAGAAAAACACAAATCTGGCTTTATACTCATTTTTTATTGCACCAACTAATTTATTGCACTTTTATCAATGATAAAATAATGTGGAAGAGTGAGTGGCTTAGACTCCTGAGTTTGTCCGGTTCTACCCCGAGCTGCACACGCACTTCTACCTTGTTTGTTGTAAACATCAAACACATCTATAGGACTGAATCATACAAAATACAGAGCAAGACACACAAACTTCCATCCACAAAAAACACTATCTGCTGTCTCTGGTTCAGACAACAGAGAAACATGAAGGTCTATACGAGCCTGCTCGCTAACTGTTCTGTCTTAATATAATTATCAGAGACAATGCAGAGATATTCACGCTTCATTCAGCATGTCATTAAAGTCAATAAAACTGAATAGCTTTCACAGCACTCTTCAAACCAAACGTTTAATCACATTCCAGAAATTTTAAAAAGAGCCTTTTAAAATATGACAGCACCTTGAGCACATGCAGGCAAATGGTTTCAGCTTTATTACCATATTGCATGAATGTTTAATAGATAAGGTACGGACGTAACTGATATATTTTTAGTTACAACTTGAACACCATGTACAGAATCCCATAGTACAGGCTGAAGCATGAGGTGTGAACATCTGCTCTTCATTATTTAATGAAATAAATCACTTCATCTGATTCTTTAATCATCAGCTACAGCAGCAGGCTGTGCATGTATCCTTCAACATTGAGCTTCATGAATGGCTCCAATACAAGAATGACACAGCACTGGCAATGCTGCCGTTTAGAAAAGTCAGGGTAGTAATGTACACAGGCCAGCCCTATTAACAGAGCACTGGCAATGCTGGCGGTTAGAAAAGTCAGGGTAGTAACGCATACAGGCCAGCCCTATTAACAGAGCACTGGCAATGCTGCCGTTTAGAAAAGTCAGGGTAGTAATGTACACAGGCTAGCCCTATTAACAGAGCACTGGCAATGCTGCCGTTTAGAAAAGTCAGGGTAGTAATGTACACAGGCCAGCCCTATTAACAGAGCACTGGCAATGCTGCCGGTTAGAAAAGTCAGGGTAGTAACGCACACAGGCCAGCCCTATTAACAGCACTGGCAATGCTGTCGGTTAGAAAAGTCAGGGTAGTAATGTACACAGGCCAGCCCTATTAACAGAGCACTGGCAATGCTGCCGGTTAGAAAAGTCAGGGTAGTAACGCATACAGGCCAGCCCTATTAACAAAGCACTGGCAATGCTGCCGTTTAGAAAAGTCAGGGTAGTAATGTACACAGGCTAGCCCTATTAACAGAGCACTGGCAATGCTGCCGGTTAGAAAAGTCAGGGTAGTAATGTACACAGGCCAGCCCTATTAACAGCACTGGCAATGCTGCCGTTTAGAAAAGTCAGGGTAGTAATGTACACAGGCTAGCCCTATTAACAGCACTGGCAATGCTGTCGGTTAGAAAAGTCAGGGTAGTAACGCACACAGGCTAGCCCTATTAACAGCACTGGCAATGCTGCTGGTTAGAAAAGTCAGGGTAGTAACGCACACAGGCCAGCCCTATTAACAGCACTGGCAATGCTGCCGGTTAGAAAAGTCAGGG
This sequence comes from Ilyophis sp. 1 JC-2022, assembly GCA_022702515.1. NCBI lineage: Eukaryota > Metazoa > Chordata > Actinopteri > Anguilliformes > Synaphobranchidae > Ilyophis > Ilyophis sp. 1 JC-2022. The sequence goes on along the minus strand of CM040398.1, from coordinate 6,273,856 downwards.
TAGTAATGTACACAGGCCAGCCCTATTAACAGCGCACTGGCAATGCTGCCGGTTAGAAAAAGTCAGGGTAGTAACGCACACAGGCTAGCCCTATTAACAGAGCACTGGCAATGCTGTCGGTTAGAAAAGTCAGGGTAGTAACGCACACAGGCCAGCCCTATTAACAGAGCACTGGCAATGCTGCCGTTTAGAAAAGTCAGGGTAGTAATGTACACAGGCCAGCCCTATTAACAGCGCACTGGCAATGCTGCCGGTTAGAAAAGTCAGGGTAGTAACGCACACAGGCTAGCCCTATTAACAGCACTGGCAATGCTGCCGGTTAGAAAAGTCAGGGTAGTAATGTACACAGGCCAGCCCTATTAACAGCACTGGCAATGCTGCCGGTTAGAAAAGTCAGGGTAGTAATGTACACAGGCCAGCCCTATTAACAGAACACTGGCAATGCTGCCGGTTAGAAAAGTCAGGGTAGTAATGTACACAGGCCAGCCCTATTAACAGCGCACTGGCAATGCTGCCGGTTAGAAAAGTCAGGGTAGTAATGTACACAGGCCAGCCCTATTAACAGCACTGGCATACTGTAGTAGGAGGGAAGATTCAGGAGTCAGTATGTGAGGGTAAATTTAACTACAACTTGAGTCATTTACTTATTACCAGAGAAATGTTCTATTAGATGCTGCTTCAATGTTCACCTTCTTTCACAGTATACCTGACTGGATACAGATAATCTTGTTTCCAGAAACGTTTTAGATTTACATTTTGGATTTCTTTAAATGGTAAGAAACATATGAAATCAGTATATTGTGTTGAATGAGTCACATTGGATCCTGAAAGACTGCAAACTGATACTCATTTGAGCAAATGTACATGCTGTGGTCATAACAGAAACAGACACCCTGATTTTCACAACACTTAATGGGCAATAACTTGTGTATAAATGACAGCTGCTGTCATTCTAAATGAGAGGTACGATATGATTAGTATGGTACAGAATTTCAGCATAACTGTACCTATTAAGCCCACTCAAATCTATGTTTAGAAAAAACAAATGGAAAATAAAAACAAAATATGAGGGGTTGCTCGGAAGTGTAGCCTATAGAGCACTGATTGTCCACATGCTCATTGCAAGCCTCTTGCTCCCTCTCTCTTGCTCCCTCTTTCTTGCTCCCTCTCCCTCTCTCTTGCTCCCTCTCCCTCTCCCTCTCTCCCTCTCTCTTGCTCCCTCTCTCTTGCTTCCATTCTTCCTGTCTCGCTACACCGTGCTGTCCAATAAAGCTGAAAATCCCTAAAATAAGAAATAAAAAAATGTATCTCTCATGTGAAATTTTATCGTTTGATCTATAAACCTATGAGATTTGAAGTGAAGAAATAGTAAATATGTTGAAAGTCCAGACTGGGCTGAATAAATACCCAGCATGCCAATTAAGAAGCCATAATGTTCCAAATAAGCCAAACTTATTTATTTCAGTACATAATTTTTCTTTTGCATTTTATGTATGCATTTGTAAAGAGCATTGAGAATATTAAATAGTGCCTATAGAAATTCTACACCCCCTTGAAACATTTCCATGTTTTATTGTGTTGGTGCCAGGATTTCTTTACACTTATCTATACACATTAACCTGCGTGTAAAACATTAATTTACATCTTTCAGTCATTTTCACTTGCATGTACTGATTTAATTGTGAAATTATGAGACTGACTTGATATTTGTACAGTAATGAAAAAAACGAATTACTAATTACATTTCACATTTTGACTTCATAGAAGTCACACCACATTCTTTGAGTTTTTAAACAGTAGACTACAGCAGTACACAAAGTTAGCAATGATTATGTACACAGACCTATGGTTTATTTATTTACATTGTGAATAGGTGTAGTGTTTTTGCGGTGTTGTACCATTTAAGCCAAGCAGAGATTAATGCTACGTTTTTTAAATGCACACATGCATGAAAATCTTACATTAATTTAACGGCAAAACTATAAACAAAAATAACACTAGATTTTTTATATTGTTGTTCCACACCTAGTTAAGTCACTATTGTTTTTACATCAGGTGTGACTGCTAAATCAGAAACCTTTTTTTATTTGTTTTATTTTTATTTAATTACATTACAGTCTGCACAGCCACGGTCCGGATTCAACCTTTTTTTTAGCATTTAAAAGGTAATATTTGTTAGCTGGGTAATCTGGTGGCATATAAAAATATAAAAACATTAATCTCTTCATTTAATATCAGCACTTACCAAAGAAAACAAAGAGAAGGTCTGAAAATAATCTTCAAATAACTTTCTGAAGGTCTCCATCAGAGCAATGTTTTAAAATGCCCACGAGAAGAAATGTTTACAAACGTGACCATCCATAATTTATTATCAATACATCTGATTTGCCTCAAATAAGATTTGCTAGGCCAAGGGTTTGTCACCTCTGATCTACACAAAGGACATTCCAAAATCAGATAATTATATTAGTAATTTATTCTTGGTTTAATAGGTCCATGCATTTATGTTCAATATTCTGTATTTAAATGTATTTATGTATTTATTGCACTTACAAAATCAATTGGTGAAAAGTCTATTTTAATAGCACTGATCTGGTTTTGTTTTCGCTCAGTGCATCAATCTAGAATCAGTGCATCAATGGCTGAAAGCATGAAGAATGACTTAAATAAATGGCTGCCCCTCAAATCTCTTTACATGTAAGTATCTCTAATTAAATGCATATAATTCTTATTAATTATAATTTAACTTTGCCATCCTTTTTTCACACCATTTCTGAATTAAACTGAACAAAACTCACCCATTCAGTGACAGACATACAATGAGCACCATAATTCATTGGACAGTGACACATTTTTTGTTATTTTGGTTCTGTACTCTAGCACTTTTTGAAAGAATACAATGACAATGAGGTTGAAGTGCAGACTGTCAGCTTTAATATGAGGGTATTTTCATCCATACCCTCAAATTATGGAACAGTATGGAATACATGGTTGCGATACATGGTTGTGAAATGGCTGCAAGTCATCAAGGGTCTGAGGTATCAAACGAGCTTCAAACCATCACTCTGCTGCCAGATATGCAGTAGATATGGATGGATCACTTTAATGGTTGTTTCAAAATGTTTTCCTATTGAACTCTATTGAAAAAGCTACTATAAAAAGCGAAGTCTGGAGTTATCAATCCCTATCTACTGCATATCTGGCAGCAGAGTGATGGTTTAAGGCTTGTTTGATACGCCAGACACTTAATGACTTTTTAGCCAACTATGTGTTCCATACTGTTCCAGTGTAATTTACAGCTAAATCTAGTCCCACACCCCAATTCCCATAGAGCTCCATTCAAATGCAGAGAGGTTATAGTTAAGGAAAAGAAACAGCAACGACATGTGACAATTGGGATCCCACCTAACGTTAATGAACAACGCTTTCGGGAAAGTCAGACCAGAACAGTGTAGGCCAGGGGTCGGCAACAGGCGTCCCGCGGGCCATTGTTGGCCCGCCAGCAATAATATTTGGCCCTCCAGATAATTTTGAGATTTAAAAAAAATATATATATAATTTTTTTTCCAATATCGAACCGACAGTCCCACGTATAATAGGCTATAATGTCCGAATAGAGAATCTACCCACACCTGAAGAATGCTTATTGTACTTTTATCCATGTTGAGAGTGAATGACACGCACAGACAATCAGGCAGCGGGCTGCACTGACGCTGAACCCCTAGTAGTGAATCAAAATAAGTAGGTGGACAGCGCGTGGTGCTGAAATAGCCAACATGCGGTGTGTGGTTTGAAAAAAATAACACCAGCTCAGTAAATCATTCAAACTTAATGTTTACTTATATGTGACTGCACCACACATGTAAACAGTAACAAAGCAAATTCAGTTTAATTTTATGAAAAACATCAAAAACAACAAAATCGGCGCAAAAAAAAGCTTGATCCGCTTGATCATGGAGTGCGAGGGGTGGTGGTGCATAGGCCTATGCTCCTGAAATGACAGAGCAAACACGCTACATTAGGGATAATAATTAAATGAGCCATTCATTAAAAATATAAAAAATACAATTAGGCTATTAAATGCAATAACGACAGGCTTAGTACTCACTTAATGTGAAAACTGGCATCTCCCATCGGTCACTATTCGTTGGATATCTGGTGATATGGACGTCACTTTAATCCGCAGGCAGTTTTCAAGGTTTTTATGCATCAATCGATTCCTCTCGTGCGTCTTTGTGACACTGATATTTAATTGATACAACTGCTGTCCGCTGTCGGGCGTTTTGCACGTAAAGTTTTTCACACTCTGATTACACCTGTGTAAACTGTGAAGTGACAATAAAAGAACTTGAACTTGAACTTGCTTTAATACTCATATCGGACTTTTCTTTTGAAACACGGAACTACGTTTCAACGTTGTTGAGAATCACAACACAAACTCGCTAGTCAAGCCAAAATACTGCAGTGCAATGGATTCGGTGAGTAATCCCCACTGCTACCGAGTTAAGAAATGTATTCACATTTTTCGAAAGAAAAGTCAGATCATTACACCAGATCCCGATATGAGGACCAAAGCATTAGAACGTGTCACATTTTTTAACGATCAATTACTTAAATTAGCCTTTTATTATGTTCTAGCCCGCCACCTAGTGGCTCAGAAAAAAATTGGCCCGAGGCCAAACTTACTTGCCGACCCCTGGTGTAGGCTATTGATTTAACAAGGGAAAAAATGCTGATTATATCAAGCTTATAGCCTATTAAGTTCAAGTAGCCTATGCCTACTGACAGTTAAAAACGGCCTTTTTATAAGTGGCAAAAAATAAAATAAAAAAAATCCATATAGGCTCCTAATTTGCGACGATGCTTAACCTGTTAGTGCTGGCCCCTAGTGGCAGAGACGCACGCGTCTTCTACTTTTTTATGACACGTCATAAATACGTCGCTAGTTATATGCTAGTTACGAAAATATGGATATTACCATATTTATCACCATAACCGCATATGATCATAATCAGTACTTAGTATCCTATCAGCGTGCGAAATATCACGTTTCTAGCTGCCACCATTAGCTTGTAATTCATGAACGTAGCATGCTATGCTGCTACACTGTAGCTACTACTACATCTACAATGGACCCGACCACATGTAAGATAGCAGACATTTAAACACATTTGCAAGTTAATTAAAGTTTTTATTTCATCACCAAAAAATCGTTTACTATCACAGCAGCAAGAAACACCTTCCAAGATTCTGAATACATACAAGTAAAACTGTCAACATGTTTACTCACTCCACAGGAAAAAAAACGAGTGATGTTTCCTTGTCACCACATAACTTTCTTTTGCGATAAAAAGCTCCGGTAAAATATGAAATAAACTCGTAACCTTGCCTTTGGTTATAAAGATTAAGATGTCCCCTGCAAGAATCTGAGGTTATTTTTTGTCTTGGTTGACCCGTTTTTAATATTGCATCCTTTTCTCAACATGTGTCCATGCTCTAAAATGGCCGCGCGTAAATGATCGCATTGCAAAGATTCAGAGGTAAATCCGTCACGCAAACTTCATTTCGATTGACACTTATTTCGTCCAATAGAGTACATTCTAAGCTTTCTAAAACGGTATCGCAATCCCATACGCGTATTTAACTAGCCGATCGCTAACGACGCGTAACACACAGCCCTTTGTTGCAGACACCCGGAAGCCATTTTAGATCACAATCCAGCCGGATCCCTGCGCGCACGGTTCGCCCTCGTTATTACATTGAGATTCGAGTAAATGTTTATTTTTTTAATTCAAACTTGTATTTTTACATAAATTATATATATATACGCACTGTGCGCGCATAAAGCAGGCTGAATTGTGATCTAAAATGGCTTCCGGGTGTCTGCAACGAAGCCGTGTTACGCGTGGATAGCGATCGGCTAGTTAAATCTGCGTATGGCAATGACACCATTTCAGAAAGCTTAGGATGTGTATATATATATATATGATGGCGAAAAAATACATGTCCCTGTCGGATGTAGTGGAGGAGATTTTTCGTTCGTTTTTTAGTTTTTAGTTCGTCGGAGGGATAGAGTGAAAGTGGATCTGAGGCTGAAAGCTAGACTCTGTTGTCGAAGATGTATGTGGCTGTTGACATGTAAGTATTAACTGTATTAACTTAAAAATAACTTTATTTGTGCATCGGTTGAATTTTAGTCACAGTAGTCATGTAAAATATGGCATTTATTATCTAATTTCTTGTGGCTAAATGGTAGCATAAGTCATAACCATGAATTATTCCAGTCAGGATTTAGACCCTACCATAGCACTGAAACGGCACTGGTTAAAGTTATTAACGATTTACTGTTATCAGCCGACCAAAACTCTGTGTCTGTTCTTGTAATTCTTGACCTAAGTGCAGCTTTTGATACAATAGATCATGAGATTCTACTGAACAGACTTGTTATTGTAAGAAGGGTAGGTACACATTTTCAGTCAAATGACTTATTATTATTGAATTATATCTTTCTACACACCTCTTTGTAAAGAAAATGTTAATGACCGAAATAAAGTAAACTAACTTAATTTAGGGTAAATCTGAATTGCAGTCCATGTCAAATGTAGCATTTATTTTATTTTTTTGGAAAAGCCTAGCATTTTTATTTTTGATTTCACAACATAGTACACTATGTGGCTCTTATTGTGCACTTTTTTTATTTTGCTTTCTTTTAAATAATTCAGGGCAGAAATCTGCTCCTGATCCCTGCAGGACTCTGGTCACGAGGTCAAGGAGGCCCTGCTGTACCTGCTCACCGCGAGGAGCCCGAGTCTGAGGACGGATGGCACGACATGGCGGATGAGGATGAAGAGCCTCATCAGTTCCCCTTCTGCCCCCAGAGGACCCCAGGAGTGCAGCTAGACCTTCAGCAGGCCTACAGTAGGGATGTTCCTAACGACTAATTTCCCTGACGTTGAAACGGAAGTTTAAATTTAGACTAGTCGACTAATCTAAAAGTAAGAAAACACTCAGAAAACAGTCAAAATTGAGCACAATTTAATCTATAAGGTTAAACATTGTCCGGAAAAATATTGCGTATATTATAAGAGCCATTTGAAACCGTTAATCACATTCTGATCGACGTGACATTAGATTAGTTTTATTGGGCTATTCAACAACGCGGTAGGCCTACTTACTCTTTCCACCTCGCTGGTTTAACTTTCAGGGCAAACAGGCTAATGCGTTCAGTTTTTTTCCTTAGTTAAAAAAATAAATAAATGTAATCCGGCGTTGTTAACATTAGTATCGGATGCTCGTTTTTTTTTTATAAAGCAACATTTGACCAGGAAAACATGAAATTTCAGTGCAAATTTTGTCAATATGTAATTTAAATGTGTACATTAATAAAATAATAAGTTTAACCGACTAGTATTTCTGGTGCCGACTAGCGAGGGTAGCAACGTTTAATCGACTAGTCGACTAAACACGCAGATCCCTAGCCTACAGCCCCCTGGATCTCTTTCGGCTGTTCTTCAGCACACATGTCCTCAAGCTCCTCTGTGACAACACAAATGGCAACGCAGCCCGTAAACATGCTCAGGGACTGCATACACCATGGTCTGATGTGGATGCTGAGGACATGCAAAAATATCTGTCCATCGTCCTGTACCTGGGTCTTGTCAAGACATCTGCTGCCCGTGACCTATGGGGGAAGGACCGGCTTCACAAGCACCCCTTTCCCTGCAGTGTGATGCCGGGCTACAGGTATGAGGCCATTTGTGCATTCCTCCACATGAGCGACACAACAGCAGATGCCATCAATGACCAGCTGAAAGGCCAAGCAGGTTATTATGGCCTGTTTCGCCTGAAGCCTTTGCATGACCAGATCCTGATTGCATGCAGGGCTTACTACCACCCTCATCGGAACCTGGCCATTGATGAACGCATGGTAGCCTCAAAAGCTTGGCATGGGATGAAACAATACTTGAAGGACAAGCCAACAAAGTGGGGCTTCAAGTTATTTGTCCTGGCTGACAGCAAGACGGGCTACACATCAGTGACTTCAGTGTGTACCAGGGGAAAGAAATACATTTCTGGAACCATAAACTGAACTGGAGCTAATAAATGTATCACCCTCTGAATGTGAAGTGATTGTAATGATCCTACTACCTCAAAGAACATAATAAAATGCTTCATATGGACAAAAAAAAGCATTGTATTCATTTTCGGAGAGGTTTTTGGACCCCTATATATCAAAACCCAAATTATTTGGAAAAAAATGAAAATTTCCTCATTTAGTTGATACAAACATGTGTTTTATGAGTAAGAATACTTTATCTGTTGAAAAAAGCTGATTATCTCTTGATTTACTGTGATGCACATTTTATCCATTTGGATAGATTTGGACACCCTAAGGGACACCAGGATACACTGTTTACAAATTAGCTTATGGAACCTGAGCAGATTGACATATCCCCCTAAAATTCTGTACACATGTTGACAAGTGGTGTGTGCACCAGGACAGTAAAATATGACCTGTTTTACATCTTTTCCTTTCAGAAGTGTACTGTAAACTAAGAATGACAACCTCGTTTTTGTTTTTTTTGCAAAGAGTTTGTGCATTTACAGCCCATAATCTATATGAAGATTATGAAATTTTATTATTTTAATCTAAGACACACAAAGGTACAGGGGTCTTCTCCAATTTAAGCCATTAAACAAGTGTGTGTGGTGAGCACAACTGTAGTTATAAAGGTTTAAACAGAACAGTGCAAAACAGGCGAAAATTGGCCCAATTTGGCTTCTGCACAAAGAGGTTAATTTCATGGACGTGAGCAGCTGCTGATTTGAAATCGAATGTCTTGTGAGGTTTAGCGCAGCTTGAGATACGCATGAGTTGCGTAACCTTCTCCTCCTGCAGGCGGCTTCTGAGTGCGGTTTTGATCCGGTTTTAGAGCGAGAATGCCCGCTCTGCTGGCACACTTGACACGGGAATGACACAGGCCATCTTTGCCACCTTATTCTAGCCTGCATTTCATTAAGAACCAAAATACTAAGGAAGAGAATATTGTTTAGCCATTATTGAATGTTAGCTCGCAAGCAGCTACACTACACATGCTAGTCTAGACGTTACGTCTTACGTCACTGCAAACTCCGCAGAGGGCCGAGGGACAGACGATTTGAAATAGCGGATTTCGTGAGAGTAGCGTTGTCTGGTTTGCGGTGATAATATGCCTAATGATAAATTGCAGTGGTTTTGAGACTAAATATGTTAAATTACTATTGCAAAGTTAAATTTTTTTTTACCGGCCCGAATGTCCGGAGAGAACGACATTTTCCGGCCTTTGTCATAAAAAAAACGGTCAAAACCGGAAATTTCCGGCCTAACGCGACCCCTGATCCCAATATCTGACTAGGGAAAGTGTAATAAAACGCCCTTCCAACTAGGAGTTGCAATGTTAGAAATCATACCGATAGACCAACATACCGATACAGAATGACAAACATATACAATTGACATTAACAATTAACAATAATATACAATTAACAGTTAAAATGTTATTGTTGTAGTTGTTAGCTGTTTTAGCTATATTTGCTAGCAAAGCCAAAACTTCCCTGCGAAGGGCATGCATGACGTCAAGTCCCCAGTTGTGCACCGCGAACGAAGTAATGTCGGTAATGACGCGGAAACGGCGCGTTTTCCACATCCGACCTCCGACCATAAACGAATGCAGGGCCCGTGTGTCCAGTGCAGTGGGGTTGTTTCGTGAACGCAGTTTGGGGAGATAATTGGACATTCTAAATTGTGGTGCGAATTGGATATAGACAGCCCCGTGTTGGGCGCCAAATTATATATAAATTTTTTTTAATGAACAAATGCTGGGCACAGCCCAGCGTCGTTAGTATGGCAAACAAATGGAGGAGAGAACTGGAGAAAAAAATACTCACTGCTACTAAATGCCAGTTTTGAGCGTCTCATGCATTGTGTTGGGCAGATTATTTTTCTGAAATTTGTATTGAGTGTCAGTAATCACATTCAAATTTATTTGATTTCGGGAGATTTATGTTTCCTTGACGCTCTAAATCTTGCCGAAATACAGCACCATGTCCGATTATTACCAGCGGAAACCAGCGTAATGCCGCGTATGTACTCGAGAGAGACGCTTAAAACAGCGGATAAGTCAAATGTCTGAATCATAAATAGCTTAAGCTACACGGAATTTTGGGAGTAAGTCCCATTTGCGCGTGCTTATCTCAACTCTGAATCTGGCCCTATGTCTGCACACTTCTCCATGCTATGTTATACGTGTGCACTAGGTCTACAAAGTGACAGAGATGCACTGCAGTCTGCTGGCCACTTTTATGCATGTAGTCTGGATCAATTTCATTAATTAAACATCGGCAGATTTCTCTCTTCCCGTCCCATGTCAAAAGCTTAAATTAATCTATTACCAATACTTTGCGGCCAATTTCCTAGTAACACTTTCAGGCATTAATCTTCCTTTCCTGACTGCATTCCTGCACACATACATTTGGCCAGTCGCTCGCTCTCTTCTTCCATTCCCTTTCACTTTCTATACCCAAGGCAGCTCCACCATGCTTCATCCGCTTGGCTAATTGCCAAGTTAAGCAATGGAGAGATGCATATTTAAAGTGCAGTTCATTAATCAAAATCAGATCAAACTGGTCACAAAACATTTCAATTTTATAATTAGGTAAAATGAGATTAAATCATTAAATGGGCTTTCACAGTTGATCTGTAGACCGCCTTGTCTCCTGCTCTGCCATTTAAAAATGGGCTTTCACAGTTGATCTGTAGACCGCCTTGTCTCCTGCTCTGCCATTTAAAAATGGGCTTTCACAGTTGATCTGTAGACCGCCTTGTCTCCTGCTCTGCCATTTAAAAATGGGCTTTCACAGTTGATCTGTAGACCGCCTTGTCTCCTGCTCTGCCATTTAAAAATGGGCTTTCACAGTTGATCTGTAGACCGCCTCGTCTCCTGCTCTGCCATTTAAAAATGGCATCTACAGCAGAGCAACTGAAACGCTCTGCATGTGATCATTGTCAGATGAACCTTTTTTTTGTCTTTTTTTTCTCCATGTATTATTATCTGTACTGTGAAGCCGGGCATTTTCACTGTCAAATGGATTTTATGGATTTACAGATTTGACTGCTGGATAGTAAAACTAATAACCAAAAATACATTTTCAAATATCTCCAGGGTGTGGGATATTAATGATTCCTTGCTGTGATACTGTGATATAAATACATGTTCTCTAAAGAGTATTTAATGATATACCATTTATTATTAAAACACCATGCATCACCTTCAATGATGGCAAGCAGTACGGTCAACCAGGCAGGAAGAGCATCTCAACGTAAAGAATGTGAATGAAAGGGCGCCTGCATTCTTATTCTTAGAGAATTATTTCAAAACACTCCATTCATAGACATTTCAATTTGTACACTAAAGCAATATGAAATGAGAATTCCTACGATATGAACAATATCAGCATAGCTAACGGGTGTTTGCGTCATGCTGACAACCCTGGAGCAATGAGACTTTAAACACAAGTTCCTCTTCCATGTTGCATTTATGAAACACATGCCGATACCGCTTTATGGAGTCAGGAAAGTAAGAGGGAAATGTGAGACGGTAACAGATAGATATGGGTTTATAGTGCAGGAAGTGTCAAGGCGTTAGTGGAACCGCGAGCTGCATGGGAGGATTTATTGTGGGGTTGACAGATTACAACGTTTCAATATTTAGATTGTTTTTGTTAGTGGAGCACAATGATAAGATTATGAAACAACATTCTATTTAGTCATGCTATATAATAAATACTGCCATTGCTAAGAAGGCTGTTGGCTAATCAACATTGAGGGACCAGAACTATCCTTTTTTTTTACAAAGTGGCAGATGAGTTCCATAAGGAATGGTTGCCTTGCAGTGTATATAACAATTAAAATCCATCTCAACTGTTCTGTCCTTGCAACAGCACCTTAAGGTGATTCATTGAAAGGTACACAATTCCAACAGGAAACACTTCCACCACTGCTTTACATTATGCACGATATTGTCAAGAAATTCCAACTTTGCATCAACGCTTAATATAAGCAATGGGATTGGTTTGAGCCCACGGGTTTCATTCCCACTGGTTCTTTCCAGATGTTGTGGTGAAGTGATGAGGTTGGAAAATACTTAATAGATTTTCGATTGCACTGAATCTGGCTCAAAGAAGTGTGCGCAATAATAAAAAAAGGTCTCCCTGAGCAAAACGAAAGCGACGGGGTGTCTGGAGACACGATATGAGACTGCGTGTTAAAAAGTGGACCTGAATCCTGTTCGGCCATTATCCATTGTGCTTTCGTACCCTTCACGCTGTACTGCGCATGCTGGCCGAGCCGTGCAATTGCATCTACACCATAGTGGCCGCTAATGAGAGAATACATGACAACAGCTATTAGTGCAAAACAAAAGCTGAGCCTTCTGGCGAGGTTCACCTAAACCCAGGCTGACTGTCGCCTTCAACAAGTCACTCCCAATTCCGCATGCCCAGATACTCCCATTTCAACTGTCACATCGGAAAGTCTAAAAGACACTGTCCCAGCTTCTAACAAGAAGGGACTTAACATATTCAATATTCAGCATGGGTCCTTTGATGCTATTTACATAGAAAATTATCAATTTCCCCAAAGAGGTCATTGTATGCAAACAGGTAGCTACTGCATAATTCATCACGTTACCTTTTTTAATTGCATCTGCTCAGTCACAGGGAATGTGCTCATCGTTTAAAATGCAAAACAAAAAAAGTCAGTTGTTTTCTGTTTTTCCTTGCCCCAGTGTGATTTCCCACAGACAGTGAGGTTATATTAATGATTCATGGGTAAATATCATGTTTTTACCACAGACAGTGAGGTTATATTAATGATGCATGGGTAAATATCATGTTTTTATACAGACTGAGGTTATATTAATGATTCATAGATGAGCATCATGTTTTTACCACAGACAGTAAGGTTATATTAATGATTCATGGGTAAATATCATGTTTTTACCACAGACAGTGAGGTTATATTAATGATTAATGGATGAGTATCATGTTTTTTCTACAGACAGTGAGGTTATATTAATGATTCATGGATGAGTATCATGTTTTTCTACAGACAGTGAGGTTATATTAATGATTCATGGATGAGCATCATGTTTTTACCACAGACAGTGAGGATATATTAATAATTAATGGGTGAGTATCATGTTCCCCTAAGTAAGGTTATATTAATGAATCATGGGTGAGTATCATGTTCCCCTAAGTAAGGTTATATTAATGAATCATGGGTGAGTATCATGTTCCCTTCAGTTAGGTTATATTAATGATTCATGGGTGAGTATCACGTTCCCCTCAGTTGGGTTATATTAATGAATCACGGGTGAGTATCATGTTCCCCTCAGTTGGGTTATATTAATGATTCATGGATGAGCATCATGTTTTTCCACAGAAAGTGAGGTAATATTAATTATCCATGGGTGAGCATCCTCTTTTGAAGGTAACTAAAAGAGAGACTGAATGTACACCAGTTGACATAAATGATCAGCCTGATATTGGATAAAAACTTTGTGAAGCAGTTAATGCCCTCTACAGCATGTTGTCATTGACAGGGAGTCACATTAGGATAAATGCCCCAGGTTCTCAGTTATTCTCTTAGAAAGCTCTCTTCAGCAATTATTTAAACCTGCCTCGTTCCTCAGTTGTCAATCGTGGCACGACATCACCATCCTCCAAAACACACACACAACACACACACAGACACACACAGGGCTTGGATCTCACAGGCTTTGGGATTGGCTCCAATCTGGGGCTCTGCCATTGTAGTTAGACAAGGTACTGATTTGTTTCAGTAAAAGCATACGCCTATATAAATAGATTGAATCTTAAAATGTAATCTATTTAAGTCACTCTAGATAAGAGCACCTGCTAAATGTCAAAATACAATGTCATATCAGACAGTGTTGGTTTATATGTCACATTATTTAGTAGAGTGACTTACAAAATTAAATACAGAAAGGCTCTCATTCATAGGGGATAGACCAAGGCTTCCCAACCTTCCTACCGTCCCGTAGGTTTTCACTCCAAACCTAATAAAAGACACCTGATTCAACAGCTAGAGATCTCATTGAGCTGCAATTAGTAGAATCAGGTGCACTTTGTTAGGGTTGAAATGAAAACCTACAGGATGGTAGATCTCCAGGAACAGGGTTGTGCAGCCCTGGGATAGACAGTGTAGTATTATGGAGCAGCACAACACATATACCCTGTGAGTAACCGTGGTGTAGTATTATGGAGCAGCACAACACATATACCCTGTGAGTAACCGTGGTGTAGTATTATGGAGTAGCACAACACATATACCCTGTGAGTAACCGTGGTGTAGTATTATGGAGCAGCACAACACATATACCCTGTGAGTAACCGTGGTGTAGTATTATGGAGCAGCACAACACATACACCCTGTCAGTAACCGTGGTGTAGTATTATGGAGCAGCACAACACATATACCCTGTCAGTAACTGTGTGCTAATAAGTACTACAATCAACGTACTTTGTTCATATGGTCACCTAACCTGTAGAACATATTCAACTATTCAAGTTATTTGTCCTGTTTGATGAATTAAACTATGCTAACTGTTCAACGTATAGTGCAAAAACGCAACAAAAAAAGTCAAAATGATGAGCAAAATGGTAAATAAATCCTTCAATGAGTTGCAGAAATATGTGTATTTTCAAACTGACAAGCTTGCCACACAATTCACACCTAATTGGCAGCTCATTTTGCAACCAACATGTTTACTGTTGATGAGGTCATGATGCTCACTTGATTGCTGATGTGTGGCTGTGCAAACCACTCCAAAATCACTTCTGTCTTAATATCGGCGTGATGAACCGGCATAAAAAGTGACACGAGGTGAACAGTTCTAACGCATCGGAAATAATGAATTGATAAATGTATTAATGTTGAAAAAATAAGGAGATTCTCACTGTGAAACGTCTGGTTAAGAAGCTGTTACAATGTGAGGGATTGTCACAGGGGAGTGGAGCTCAACAGGATTGAGAAATCTCCCAGCCCACTATACCACTGTAACACTGCACCACTGCACGGGTCATTAAAGTATCTCCCAGCCCACTGCACCACTACACGGGTCATTAAAGTATCTCCCAGTCCACTGCACGGGTCATTAAAGTATCTCCCAGTCCACTGCACGGGTCATTAAAGTATCTCCCAGCCCACTGCATGAGTCATTAAAGTATCTCCCAGCCCACTGCACCACTGCACGGGTCATTAAAGTATCTCCCAGCCCACTGCACAGGTCATTAAAGTATCTCCCAGCCCACTGCACTGGTCATTAAAGTATCTCCCAGCCCACTGCACGGGTCATTAAAGTATCTCCCAGCCCACTGCACGGGTCATTAAAGTATCTCCCAGCCCACTGCACTGGTCATTAAAGTATCTCCCAGCCCACTGCACGGGTCATTAAAGTATCTCTCAGCCCACTGCACGGGTCATTAAAGTATCTCTCAGCCCACTGCACGGGTCATTAAAGTATCTCCCAGCCCACTGCACGGGTCATTAAAGTATCTCCAAGCCCACTGCACTGGTCATTAAAGTATCTCCAAGCCCACTGCACGGGTCATTAAAGCATCTCCCAGCCCACTGCACTGGTCATTAAAGTATCTCCCAGTCTAATCCATCGGTTATAGCCCCATAAGCTAATGATCCATCGGTTATAGCTCCATAAGCTAATGCTCCATCAGTTATAGCTCCATAGGCTAATGATCCATCAGTTATAGCTCCATAAGCTAATGATCCATCAGTTATAGCTCCATAAGCTATGGATCCATCAGTTATAGCTCCATAAGCTATGGATCCATCAGTTATAGCTCCATAAGCTATGGATCCATCAGTTATAGCTCCATAAGCTATGGATCCATCAGTTATAGCTCCAAAAGCTGATGTTCATTCAATATATTTGTATGTCTTGCAAAAAAATGCTGAATAAGTCTGATGTTTTTTCACAAACATGTTTGGCAAGTGATTTTTTGGTTATCACTGAACTTCAAACTGTTTGTGAAAACTTGTTTAGTCGAAAAAAATATATATTGAACAAATGATCAGATCCAGGCCTAGATGATGCATGGCCTCAGCTATGACATGTGCATAAATGTAAGGAAGGCATTGTGGAGCTCTGATCGGTTACAAATGGAATTGCAGAGCT
The DNA here is from genome assembly GCA_022702515.1 of Ilyophis sp. 1 JC-2022. Taxonomy (NCBI): domain Eukaryota; kingdom Metazoa; phylum Chordata; class Actinopteri; order Anguilliformes; family Synaphobranchidae; genus Ilyophis; species Ilyophis sp. 1 JC-2022. The sequence goes on along the minus strand of CM040398.1, from coordinate 6,257,603 downwards.
CTTTAAAATGTAACACTTTGTGTTCAACAGGGAATTCTGGGTACTGGGCTCACCTCTCTCTCCTGCTCTCCATCCTGGCTGGATTTCTATTTTCAGCCAGTCATCAATTCTGTATCCTTGAGTGGGCCCTTTCTAAATAAATCAAATAGTTCTTTTTTTGTATCATGGCCTTTGTGAAAGCTCTTCATCCGTGGTTCGGCTATGAATGATGTTAAACTCCAACTGGAGTAATTATCTCCTTATATAGCTGCGTCCATCCCTGTTTGCCAGAGATTATGTTACAACATAATCCACTGTTAGAAAGACTTTAGTCTAATAAAAAAATGCATTGTTCGTTATATGATCAAAGAGACCTATACTGAATAATATAAAGAGGATTGCTGTGGTATACAGAGGTACAGCATTAAAGAGGATTGCTGTGGCATACAGAGGTACAGCATTAAAGAGGATTGCTGTGGTATACAGAGGTACAGCATTAAAGAGGATTGCTGTGGTATACAGAGGTACAGCATTAAAGAGGATTGCTGTGGTATACAGAGGTACAGCATTAAAGAGGATTGCTGTGGTATACAGAGGTACAGCATTAAAGAGGATTGCTGTGGTATACAGAGGTACAGCATTAAAGAGGATTGCTGTGGTATACAGAGGTACAGCATTAAAGAGGATTGCTGTGGTATACAGAGGTACAGCATTAAAGAGGATTGCTGTGGTATACAGAGGTACAGCATTAAAGAGGATTGCTGTGGTATACAGAGGTACAGCATTAAAGAGGATTGCTGTGGTATACAGAGGTACAGCATTAAAGAGGATTGCTGTGGTATACAGAGGTACAGCATTAAAGAGGATTGCTGTGGTATACAGAGGTACAGCATTAAAGAGGATTGCTGTGGTATACAGAGGTACAGCATTATACAGAATAATATAAAGAGGATTGCTGTGGCATACAGAGGTACAGCATTAAAGCAGATTGCTGTGGCATACAGAGGTACAGCATTAAAGAGGATTGCTGTGGTATACAGAGGTACAGCATTAAAGAGGATTGCTGTGGTATACAGAGGTACAGCATTAAAGAGGATTGCTGTGGTATACAGAGGTACACCATTAAAGCAGATTGCTGTGGTATACAGAGGTACAGCATTAAAGAGGATTGCTGTGGTATACAGAGGTACAGCATTAAAGCGGATTGCTGTGGTATACAGAGGTACAGCATTAAAGAGGATTGCTGTGGTATACAGAGGTACAGCATTAAAGAGGATTGCTGTGGTATACAGAGGTACAGCATTAAAGAGGATTGCTGTGGTATACAGAGGTACAGCATTAAAGAGGATTGCTGTGGTATACAGAGGTACAGCATTAAAGAGGATTGCTGTGGCATACAGAGGTACAGCATTAAAGAGGATTGCTGTGGTATACAGAGGTACAGCATTAAAGAGGATTGCTGTGGTATACAGAGGTACAGCATTAAAGTGCATTGCTGTGGTATACAGAGGTACAGCATTAAAGAGGATTGCTGTGGTATACAGAGGTACACCATTATGCAGAATAATATAAAGAGGATTGCTGTGGCATACAGAGGTACAGCATTAAAGAGGATTGCTGTGGTATACAGAGGTACACCATTATACAGAATAATATAAAGAGGATTGCTGTGGTATACAGAGGTACAGCATTAAAGAGGATTGCTGTGGCATACAGAGGTACACCATTATACAGAATAATATAAAGAGGATTGCTGTGGTATACAGAGGTACAGCATTAAAGAGGATTGCTGTGGCATACAGAGGTACACCATTATACAGAATAATATAAAGAGGATTGCTGTGGTATACAGAGGTACACCATTAAAGATGATTGCTGTGGTATACAGAGGTACAGCATTAAAGAGGATTGCTGTGGTATACAGAGGTACACCATTATATAGAATAATATAAAGAGGATTGCTGTGGTATACAGAGGTACACCATTATACAGAATAATATAAAGAGGATTGCTGTGGTATACAGAGGTACACCATTATACAGAATAATATAAAGAGGATTGCTGTGGTATACCGAGGTACACCATTATATGATATGTAGATGTAACTGATCATATTTGCATTCAACTGGGCGTAACAACACATATCCCTTTGTATTTGTAGTGCATCAATGTACTGTTAATATTGTTAAATTAGTTATTGCACTGCTAACTGCATTACTGAAACAGTACAAATGCAATGTATGTAATGGAGAATTTAATATTTTCAGTAAACATCTGTACTCTGACATAAAAAGCGATCGGAATAAAATGTGTTAAAATCTTTAAAATATAGAATGTTTACAGTGTGAAAGCCAGGAAAAAAGGAGCCACAGATGTTAAATAACCTAATTAAGCAGATATTCATAAATTTTCTTATTTCTCCCAAATGATTGTTGAATGAGTCCCTGACTGCACACATAATCATCCAATGTATCTATATATTGGAAAAATAAAGATGAGATACGCTCTCGTATACGCTTGTATCTGGGGGGCATCTTGAGAATCTGTTTGAATCTGGCCAGCACCTGACCTCTACCTTCCTGTGAAAAACACACAAGCAGCTCTGCTCCTATCCAGCGGATTCTTTCGCTGGTCCATCACAGGAAACCATGTGACTGTGGGAGCCAGCGGAGCAGCCAGCCCTGTGATTGGCAGATGGGCAGAGCGCCGGAGGGCAGTATAGCCTGCTCAGGGGTAAATGAGAGGGGGCAGTATAGTCTGCTCAGGGGTAAATGAGAGAGGGCAGTATAGTCTGCTCAGGGGTAAATGAGAGGGGGCAGTATAGTCTGCTCAGGGGTAAATGAGAGGGGGCAGTATAGTCTGCTCAGGGGTAAATGAGAGGGGGCAGTATAGTCTGCTCAGGGGTAAATGAGAGGGGGCAGTATAGTCTGCTCAGGGGTAAATGAGAGAGGGCAGTATAGTCTGCTCAGGGGTAAATGAGGGGGCAGTATAGTCTGCTCAGGGGTAAATGAGAGGGGGCAGTATAGTCTGCTCAGGGGTAAATGAGAGGGGGCAGTATAGTCTGCTCAGGGGTAAATGAGAGGGGGCAGTATAGTCTGCTCAGGGGTAAATGAGAGGGGGCAGTATAGTCTGCTCAGGGGTAAATGAGAGGGGGCAGTATAGTCTGCTCAGGGGTAAATGAGAGGGGGCAGTATAGTCTGCTCAGGGGTAAATGAGAGGGGGCAGTATAGTCTGCTCAGGGGTAAATGAGAGGGGGCAGTATAGTCTGCTCAGGGGTAAATGAGAGAGGGCAGTATAGTCTGCTCAGGGGTAAATGAGAGGGGGCAGTATAGTCTGCTCAGGGGTAAATGAGAGGGGGCAGTATAGTCTGCTCAGGGGTAAATGAGAGGGGGCAGTATAGTCTGCTCAGGGGTAAATGAGAGGGGGCAGTATAGTCTGCTCAGGGGTAAATGAGAGGGGGCAGTATAGTCTGCTCAGGGGTAAATGAGAGGGGCAGTATAGTCTGCTCAGGGGTAAATGAGAGGGGGCAGTATAGTCTGCTCAGGGGTAAATGAGAGGGGGCAGTATAGTCTGCTCAGGGGTAAATGAGAGGGGGCAGTATAGTCTGCTCAGGGGTAAATGAGAGGGGGCAGTATAGTCTGCTCAGGGGTAAATGAGGGGGGGCAGTATAGTCTGCTCAGGGGTAAATGAGGGGGGGCAGTATAGTCTGCTCAGGGGTAAATGAGAGGGGGCAGTATAGTCTGCTCAGGGGTAAATGAGAGGGGGCAGTATAGTCTGCTCAGGGGTAAATGAGAGGGGGCAGTATAGTCTGCTCAGGGGTAAATGAGAGGGGGCAGTATAGTCTGCTCAGGGGTAAATGAGAGGGGGCAGTATAGTCTGCTCAGGGGTAAATGAGAGGGGGCAGTATAGTCTGCTCAGGGGTAAATGAGGGGGGGCAGTATAGTCTGCTCAGGGGTAAATGAGAGGGGGCAGTATAGTCTGCTCAGGGGTAAATGAGAGGGGGGCAGTATAGTCTGCTCAGGGGTAAATGAGAGGGGGCAGTATAGTCTGCTCAGGGGTAAATGAGAGGGGGCAGTATAGTCTGCTCAGGGGTAAATGAGAGGGGGCAGTATAGTCTGCTCAGGGGTAAATGAGAGGGGGCAGTATAGTCTGCTCAGGGGTAAATGAGAGGGGGCAGTATAGTCTGCTCAGGGGTAAATGAGAGGGGGCAGTATAGTCTGCTCAGGGGTAAATGAGAGGGGGCAGTATAGTCTGCTCAGGGGTAAATGAGAGGGGGCAGTATAGTCTGCTCAGGGGTAAATGAGAGGGGGCAGTATAGTCTGCTCAGGGGTAAATGAGAGGGGGCAGTATAGTCTGCTCAGGGGTAAATGAGAGGGGGCAGTATAGTCTGCTCAGGGGTAAATGAGAGGGGGCAGTATAGTCTGCTCAGGGGTAAATGAGAGGGGGCAGTATAGTCTGCTCAGGGGTAAATGAGAGGGGGCAGTATAGTCTGCTCAGGGGTAAATGAGAGGGGGCAGTATAGTCTGCTCAGGGGTAAATGAGAGGGGGCAGTATAGTCTGCTCAGGGGTAAATGAGAGGGGGCAGTATAGTCTGCTCAGGGGTAAATGAGAGGGGGCAGTATAGTCTGCTCAGGGGTAAATGAGAGGGGGCAGTATAGTCTGCTCAGGGGTAAATGAGAGGGGGCAGTATAGTCTGCTCAGGGGTAAATGAGGGGGCAGTATAGTCTGCTCAGGGGTAAATGAGAGGGGGCAGTATAGTCTGCTCAGGGGTAAATGAGAGGGGGCAGTATAGTCTGCTCAGGGGTAAATGAGGGGAGTAGTAATTGATTAATTAGCCAGTAATTAACTGGGAGGGGTTTGGTGTTTATTATTGGTGGGATTATTACTCGTGTTCCGGTATCTTCTGTGATCATGATCTTCCGTGTTTTTTTGTGGGGGGGGGGGGGGGTTCAGGCTCTTTGAGTCTGAGATGAGCTTCCCCATATTTTTACACATATCTCTGTCTTTTTTGGGGGAAAGGGGGAGGTGGGGTGATAAAGTTTGAAATTGTGGAGATGCATGTATAATATTCCAGCATTGATTGTGGTGGTTCCATCTCTGGCTAACAGTCACACCTGCTGATTGACGTGAGAGACAGCGAGCCATGTGAGAGACAGCGAGCCACGTGAGAGACAGCGAGCCACGTGAGAGACAGCGAGCCACGTGAGACACAGCGAGCCACGTGAGAGACAGCGAGCCACGTGAGAGACAGCGAGCCACGTGAGAGACAGCGAGCCACGTGAGAGACAGCGAGTCACGTGAGAGACAGCGAGCCACGTGAGCGCTGGGTCTGCAGTGTAATTGATGTTTTTCCCAGAGCAGATGGCTTTACAATACGAGGACAGAGTCATTATCAGATCCTGCTGTCCCATAGGAAGCCAGCGTGGAAGCCATTCCGCGGAAGATTTGGAGGAAGCGGCGCCAAAATCGTCAGATGCCCGCTCTCGATTTTCGGTCCAAAGACAGAAAGCCTGGAGAGGCTCGAAGGTGGGGATGCATTCACACCGCCGTGCTGGAGCTAAGCCTTATGGGACGTGATCTCCATTTGCACCGGTGTACTGGACTGACTCCTTACGGAGAGCGATTTCTATTTGTACCGGCGTATTGTCATTTCTTTCTGAAGAGCCTCATAAGAGGCACAAAATGGGAGCAATAGGAAATGACAGGGACTGGGACTCAAGGCCGAATGACAGGGCTGCACAGTAAAGATATATTGGGGTAATTGTGTGAATTCCAGGGTACCAGACTGCTTTTACGGTCCTTTCCCACAGTGCGTCCGCAGCAGCAGTTTGCTTTCAGCAGCTTCCAGGAAGACACAGACATTCTAGGGTAACGTGAGGTCTCAGTATTTCAGTCACATACAGACCAGAAGATTGGATCAGAGAGGGAGCTCTCCAGTGCAATCAGAGACGTGACACATTGGCGCGATCGCTAGCAAGCTCACGTTTAAGCCCAGCACCATGCTCAAATACAATGCGTCTGATTAGCAACACACCGAAATGCGCCAATCAAGTGGGCGGCATGATGCCTGAACCATACTAATGACGAAAAAAAGTCCAAACAACTTCTCATGCGTGCCATTTACACAACGTAGCGCTCTGTACAGCAAGCTCAGTCCAATTCAATTCGGTTTGATGTGTACAGCACATTGCAGAGCAAGTCTTATCAGTTCATTTTAAGTCTGCAAATTCCCCCGGTTTTTCTCAACGAAAAAAAGTGACCTTCATCCTTGCGTTCAACTAATGTGAAAAAACACTGATTACTGAACTCATTGAAGCAAAAACAACACCAAACCTGAATCTTCATTGAGTCTCGCGTTTAAATATTTTTGATTGCACAAACAACTGCACAACAACATGGGCTACTTTCTGTACACAACAACACAGGCCACTTTCTGTACACGACAACATGGGCCACTTTCTGTACACGACAACACGGGCCACTTCCTGTACATGACAATGTGGGCCACTTTCTGTACACGACAACATGGGCCACTTCCTGAGCATGACAATGCGGGGGCCACTTCTGAACACAATAAATGGACGACATCAGCATTGCAAGCCGATCCCCTAAATTATCATTTAGATGAACATCAAAGAAAGTGCTCTTTTAGGAAGGGGAAGGTAAAGACACACTGATATTCTGTTCAGGTTTAAACTACAACTTTAGGCCACTGATGCATTTGTAGTGAGGTTTGGTCCATTTTATTCTGAACAAATTAAGTTCAACACTCAATTAGAATTCTATACGTCAGTAGAGCCCAACTTAGTGAAATGATGTAGACACGACAATGGTTTGGAAAAATGACACGTTTTATTGGCTACAATTATGAATAACAGAAACAATACAGTACATTGTATAATATTCTATGACTTAATCAGAGGAAATTATAATTATGTGATGGTTAAATATAGAAGCTAACAGTCCATTAATGAGGGTTAGTTTGTGTTATGGGTTAAGAGTCGAGACTAAAGTAATTATGAAAAATATTACCATCATAATTCAGGACCCAGCTAGTTCAGGGCTAAAGAGCTTAGTTTATGGTCATGGTCAACACATGACCCTCTCCCCAAATGAGGAGGCCAAATCTATGAATTATCTGGAATATATTTCAGAGTCTTTTGAACCCCTTTGAGGCCTTCCGCCAACAGGAAACCCCTAATGTAAATGTTATCAGGATTTATGTGTGCTGTCTCCATCGCATTGACATTTCAGAGCATATTATAAGTGTCATAATCTGAGTGATGTTTTGAACTTTTCATAAAATTTCACTGGGTGCCGTGAAATGTACCGGAAAACATTGGAAGGCCTACACAAAATACCACTTAGCAGCCATGCAGTGAACATCACTGATTGATTACATAAATAATGACCATGTTAAATGCCACAATGAATATTTAAGAACCCACCACCTATTAACACTAAATTACCATAATTAGAGATTTAAGGGCAAATGGAACAAACTAATTATTCTACTGGTGAAATGGTAGCTGCCAGTTTCAGAAAAGAAAAAAATTAGTTTGATTGGAACTTGGTGTTATGTTTACGTCATGTGTGTGTGTGTGTGTGTGTGTGTGTGTGTGTGTGTGTGTGTGTGTGTGTGTGTGTGTGCCTACAAAAGTAAGACAAGAATATGTTTGCATTTCATTATACACATTCTGGTCTGGAATCTTCCAGAACTATATTTAACCCACCTGACCCTTGTCGCTTTTCTGTAAACCTATGAAGTAAAATACATCTAGTCAATATTTTTCTGTACAATTATGTGCTCAAAAGATATCCCGGATATTTTCTCTTGCTTGAGAGGGTACTAGAAAGTTGTACAGGATGAGTTTGTGACATTTTGCCTCATTTATGAATATGGTCGCAAAAATTGGCGTATATTTGAGCGCACCAACTTGCATACGAAAATGTCACGAGTGATTAATTAAATCGTGTAAATCCCTGATCTGGGTTCGTAGGTTGATAAAGCGTGTGCACATCATTATGAATTACCATACTCACACGCCCATTTACTACCATATTTGGCAAGGCCACCTCCTTTAAAACACACATGCCAATGTGGTTTTCTCCAGTATTATAGGCCATGGCGGGCAACAGGAAAGCAAAATTTTTTTCTTGTTTTTATACTTATAAATGAACATGAAAAGAAACGTGTGCTTATTGGGAGCGTTAGTAGTGGTGTGCAGGCTAGCTTTAAAAGCCACTATGTGGCAGAGGCTAACCAGGGCTGAGATAAAACTTTTTTTTAAAGAATATAACCATTCACAAATAAAGTTCTGCCGGTACAGGTAAAGGAAAGGGCATCCCGGACCTCTCATCTGCAGAAGAGAGGATGGACTAATTAACATAAACTTTAATAAAGTTATAATATTTAACATGTGGTTGCATATAATTTGCATGTCATGACTTCCTGATGTCTGTGACTCAACAACATCAAAAGACTCTTGATATCTTATTTTCAGGTACTCTTACAAGTGATACTATAATGTCTCTCTGCATTTGAATCTCTATATGCATCTGCATATGGGAACTGGGGGGTACCTTAAAATAAGATATCAAGAGTCTTTTGATGTTGTTGGGTCACAGACATCAGGAAGTCATGACATGCCAAGGATATGGAACCAAATATGAAATATTAACTTTATTAAAGTTTATGTTAATTAGTCCAATTACTTTTGGTCCCCTAAAATGGGGTGGACTATGTATAAAAATGGCTACAATTGCTACACCGTTCACCCGATATAGACATAAAAACCTTTAAGTTAAAGCTGAAAGTCTGCACTTTAACCTCATTTTTAACCTAAATTTATTGATATATTCTACACATTCATTGGTGCCTCCAAGTGACGACTGTTAAGACATACACGTTTAACTATCTGTCTTCACCACCAAATTCTTAATGCACCTAACGACACTACAACCTTTATATAAAAATACATTCTTAATGTACCCAACGACACTACAACATTAATATAAAAATACAATCTTAATGTACCCAACGACACTACAGCATTAATATAAAAATACATTCTTAATGTACCCAACGACACTACAACATTAATATAAAAATACATTCTTAATGTACCCAACGACACTACAACATTAATATAAAAATACATTCTTAATGTACCCAACGACACTACAACATTAATATAAAAATACATTCTTAATGTACCCAATGACACTACAACATTAATATAAAAATACATTCTTAATGTACCCAACGACACTACAACATTAATATAAAAATACATTCTTAATGTACCCAACGACACTACAACATTAATATAAAAATACATTCTTAATGTACCCAACAACACTACAACCTTTATATAGAAATACATTCTTAATGTGCCCAACGACACTACATTTATATAAAAATACATTTAAGTAAAAAGATATATTTAACAGAAAGATGCTGCAACCTATATTACTTCATCATCTAAACAACAGCAAAGACCATATGACCAAACTCCTACCTTGCAACAATGTCTCCCTTTTTCTAATCCTATAAAATAACCCAATCTATGTAATCTATGCCTTCAGCAATCTGTCCAAATCAACTAGAAATAAATCGCTACACTAAACAATAATACAAAACAAAACTGAAAACAGAAATGTGTGCCACTATTTTTAATTTATTTATTTTTGAGTTGAAAATGTTATGTAGCCGCCTACATGAGGAACGTGTGGGTTTTGCTCTGCCAATAAGATAACCTGACTGGCGACATACTTGCCATGCCAAAATAATACTAAATACGTGCATATGCAACAGATTGAATAGAAATTGTGTGTTACATGCATGTTCCTTACTGCATAGCATGCTGACGTTACATGCGTGTTCCTTACTGCATAGCATGCTGACGTTACATGCGTGTTCCTTACTGCATAGCATGCTGACGTTACATGCGTGTTCCTTACTGCATAGCATGCTGACGTTACATGAGTGTTCCTTACTGCATAGCATGCTGACGTTACATGCGTGTTCCTTACTGCATAGCATGCTGACGTTACATGAGTGTTCCTTACTGCATAGCATGCTGACGTTACATGCGTGTTCCTTACTGCATAGCATGCTGACGTTACATGCGTGTTCCTTACTGCATAGCATGCTGACGTTACATGCGTGTTCCTTACTGCATAGCATGCTGATGTTACATGCGTGTTCCTTACTGCATAGCATGCTGACGTTACATGCGTGTCCCTTACTGCATAGCATGCATGTTCCTTACTGCATAGCATGCTGACGTTTCATGCGTGTTCCTTACTGCATAGCATGCTGACGTTACATGCGTGTTCCTTACTGCATAGCATGCTGACGTTACATGCGTGTTCCTTACTGCATAGCATGTGTGTTCCTTACTGTATAGCATGCTGACGTTACATGCGTGTTCCTTACTGCATAGCATGCTGACGTTACATGCGTGTTCCTTACTGCATAGCATGCTGACTTGGATCTGATACAGGCATCCAAGCTAGGCAGTGGAGCAGTAAGCTCATTTTATTTTAAAAACACTCATTTAAGGTAGCAAACTAAAGCTAAGGTAGCTTGTTAATGAGCCTGTTCTTTTCATTTAATAGCAGTTTAATTCTTGTAATCTGACTTTTTAAATAAGGGCCATGTATCTGCATGTTTAAAAAGCACTCTTATGAAAATAAGGTTGGCTTGCATGAATGTGGCTTTCTGTATTTGGTGTACCTCCACTGCCGTTTCACAAGTCTCATCCCAGAGCAATATGTTTCTCTGCCATCCATGAAGGAGCAGAATACATAATTAGACAGCACAGCTGCTAAAACACCCCCCCTGCTGGTGGAATATAGTATGACCTCTGGAATTAGGCCACATTTACCGCTTTTTCTACAGTTAAAAAAAACCTCCTGGTCCACTGTGAGCACCGCCAATTAAAAAGTTATACATAATTTAACCAGCCATTTGGCAAAAAAATTTAACTGAGTATGATTTGCACTCAGTTCCTGGATATTTCCCCTAACTGAAAGACAAGTGTGTGACTTACATTTGTCATTAAAACCAAATTAATTGCCCCCCCAACACACACACACACACACATGCACACAGGCACACCACACAGGCACACACACACACATGCACACAGGCACACACACACGCATGCACACAGGCACGCACACAGGCACACACACACGCATGCACACAGGCACACACGCACGCATGCACACAGGCACACACACAGTTAATTTGAGAGAAAACGGTACTGCATTTATTTGACTGAAATCCACAAACTAAATCTCATGCACAAAAAACATGTGAGTAAATGATGCCATGTTGCATGTCTATATGTCCACTCAGCAAGGAATGGACGTATAGCTTGATCCAGAATAATTGTGAACAGTCTACATGTGTAACCTTACACGTACCATCACACATTGTCTGGATGTTGATGGAGTGGGCTGAAAGCAACTTAATGCGGCATTCCCCTTCGCTGAGGGACAGGTATGTGGTCTTTGACCGATGGACTCTTTTATTATTATGCATGTTTTGATATAGCCTACACAATACTAATATTTCACATCGTAACCTTGAAATTTTTAGTCATGCTTATGCGCGCCACTGTGTGTAACAGACAGGAGGGTGTACGCACTTTGTGCACACGCCTATGTAGACACACTTATATGCGCCGTTAAAATAGCATGTAAACAACAAGGTTTGTGGTGGTGTTAGCGCAAGCTCTTTCGGCTGGCTCAAGATATAAATACGCCAAAAATGATGCAGGCCACACGCCCACACCTCATCTTAAGACCAACCCGCCCAGATCACTTGCTATGGGCGCAAGTTCACTTGGTATTTAAACAACGTGAGTGCTGGATGCTATAATGACCCCTGCGCCAGGTGTAAGACAGCAAAGACACTTGCATTTCGGTTAGCACCGCTATTTTATAGCTTTTGGGGTAAAATAGGGGATGACTTAGAGCAAGACACTAGAAGAATCCACGCCATACCAGCAACACACCAGTGTGTCCATTCTATTCTTATTGGACACACGGGTGTGTTACCAATATCCGTAACCAAATGTTCTGAATTATTGCGTAACAACGGGGGCTAATTGCCTGGCCCATTCTAGCTAACGCTCAAAATGCACAAAAAGAGAATTTGTGGATACACGCATCATGAACAGTAAGAATAAATACTGTACATTGTAATCATGAAGCAAATCATGTTACAGAATACAAGTGTAACTAGTATTAGGATAAAACAAGCAATACACCTATTATATTATATTCTACTATAACAAATACATTTATCAAAATAAAACCCATCATCAGATGGAAATGTTATTTTATGTGACACTAACGGCGTAAGTATAGTTTCAGTCCTTACAAATATTTTACTCCTGGCAGAAGACACATCCAGTGAAACAGTTGCCTATAGCTACCTAACCATTCATAACATGCAAAATCTCTCATTTAAATATGGCTGTTTGCAGCTGGAGTAATTTGCATAAAGACTCTTAGTTGAATTACTCTTACTCTTAAGTGTGATGTGAAAACACATGCAAATGCTTTGGCTGCACCCGCAAAATAACACCCTTTATTAAAAATCTTAGTAAATCGACCCCGTAATGTTAACTGACTTATGCCAACCTAGAACAAATAATGCACGGTGTGAGAAATACACCATTACAACAGAATATCATAATGCAACAGTCACATGGTGGTACACAGGTCCTTCCTCGATGGACTCCCATAGATAGACTCCTTAGTCTTAGTCTGACTGAGTCTTTGTCTTACTGAGACTGCCACTACAGCTGCGGTTGCACTTCAAAAGACTGCACTATTGTTTTATATAAATAACGCTACTTACTGCCAATTTAACACTGCAGCCGTAAAGGGACTCTGCTATTCTGCTTCTCAGCTGATTCATAAATGCCGCTGCTATGGGAACTAAAGCAGCGCTGCTATGGGAACTAAAGCAGCGCCGATATGGGAACTAAAGCAGCGCTGCTATGGGAACTAAAGCACGCTGCTATGGGAACTAAAGCAGCGCTGCTATGGGAACTAAAGCACGCTGCTATGGGAACTAAAGCAGCGCTGCTATGGGAACTAAAGCAGCGCTGCTATGGGAACTAAAGCAGCGCTGCTATGGGAACTAAAGCACGCTGCTATGGGAACTAAAGCAGCGCTGCTATGGGAACTAAAGCAGCGCTGCTATGGGAACTAAAGCAGCGCTGCTATGGGAACTAAAGCAGCGCTGATATGGGAACTAAAGCAGCGCTGCTATGGGAACTAAAGCAGCGCTGCTATGGGAACTAAAGCAGCGCTGCTATGGGAACTAAAGCAGCGCTGCTATGGGAACTAAAGCACGCTGCTATGGGAACTAAAGCAGCGCCGCTATGGGAACTAAAGCACGCCGCTATGGGAACTAAAGCACGCCGCTATGGGAACTAAAGCAGCGCCGCTATGGGAACTAAAGCAGCGCCGCTATGGGAACTAAAGCAGCGCCGCTATGGGAACTAAAGCAGCGCCGCTATGGGAACTAAAGCAGCGCCGCTATGGGAACTAAAGCAGCGCTGATATGGGAACTAAAGCAGCGCTGCTATGGGAACTAAAGCAGCGCTGATATGGGAACTAAAGCAGCGCTGATATGGGAACTAAAGCAGCGCTGCTATGGGAACTAAAGCAGCGCTGCTATGGGAACTAAAGCAGCGCTGCTATGGGAACTAAAGCAGCGCTGCTATGGGAACTAAAGCAGCGCTGCTATGGGAACTAAAGCAGCGCTGATATGGGAACTAAAGCAGCGCTGCTATGGGAACTAAAGCAGCGCTGCTATGGGAACTAAAGCACGCTGCTATGGGAACTAAAGCAGCGCTGATATGGGAACTAAAGCAGCGCTTCTATGGGAACTAAAGCAGCGCTGATATGGGAACTAAAGCAGCGCTGCTATGGGAACTAAAGCAGCGCTGCTATGGGAACTAAAGCAGCGCTGCTATGGGAACTAAAGCAGCACTGCTATAAAAGCAATCAAACCAAAACTGACTAATCATTGCAAAAGCACGCAAACCTATAACTACCTGCTAAACAAGTGTGGAATGAGCTAAGAACGTTACAACACGGAGAATGAAATGATGATGATGATGGGTTACTGGTAAAACTATGGTTTCCTGAGAGAAAAGGACTGCAAGAGGGTTGGGATACCTCATGTCATATGGCTGGTTGGCTAGGCAACACTCTAGCAAATTAGCCGTAGGGCCAGGCCCACCCCTTCCACTGGTGTAAGCTATGACCAGTGAGAGAGCCTCTTTTCTTGTTGGACGCCCGTGGGGGGAGCGAGCAAAGAGGCAGCCCTGCAGTCCATTCCTCTTTATGCGAGTAACCTAATGTTCCCCTTTATTTGGGAAGGGACTGCCAGGGGGTTGGGAGCGCAGGCCGTAAATAACGTAAATCGCAGGGCTAACATAGCCTTTCAGCTCATTGATTCTGTGCTCAGTGAATGGAAATGCTGTTAGTCCCTTCAGAAACAGAGCACTCACTCCTGAATCAGACAAGCACACTTATCAGCGTAATATACCATGCGCTGTGTGTTCCTGTTGTTTGAAAAACGGTGTATATTATTGGTGAAGCTAAATAACTGAGCACAGTATATGGTTGTTCCAGTCATGTAGATATAGAAAAGCAGCTCTCCCTGTATAACAGCTCACACCAGCATAAGGGGCAGGGCCAGGTCAGCAGCCAATCTGACCCAATCCAGTCTTTTCTCTTTCCACAACCCCCTGGCAGTCCATTCCAAATTTAACATGAAACAGTACAGCTAGGGACTCCACATTACACTGGCTTATAAGAAATTATGCTTTAGATGAATGTAGATGAACACCAGATGATCACTCCACACCAGATTAAAGGCCTTTAGCTGAATGTAGATGAACACCAGTAGCTTACTCCACACCAGACGAAAGGCCTTTAGATGAATGTAGATGAACACCAGTAGCTCACTCCACACCAGATGAAAGGCCTTTAGATGAATGTAGATGAACACCAGTAGCTCACTCCACACCAGATGAAAGGCCTTTAGATGAATGTAGATGAACACCAGTAGCTCACTCCACACCAGATGAAAGGCCTTTAGATGAATGTAGATGAACAGCAGTAGCTCACTCCACACCAGATTAAAGGCCTTTAGATGAATGTAGATGAACACCAGTAGCTCACTCCACACCAGATTAAAGGCCTTTAGATGAATGTAGATGAACAGCAGTAGCTCACTCCACACCAGATGAAAGGCCTTTAGATGAATGTAGATGAACACCAGTAGCTCACTCCACACCAGATGAAAGGCCTTTAGATTAATGTAGATGAACAGCAGTAGCTCACTCCACACCAGATTAAAGGCCTTTAGATGAATGTAGATGAACACCAGTAGCTCACTCCACACCAGATGAAAGGCCTTTAGATGAATGTAGATGAACACCAGTAGCTCACTCCACACCAGATTAAAGGCCTTTAGATGAATGTAGATGAACACCAGTAGCTCACTCCACACCAGATGAAAGGCCTTTAGATGAATGTAGATGAACACCAGTAGCTCACTCCACACCAGATGAAAGGCCTTTAGATGAATGTAGATGAACACCAGTAGCTCACTCCACACCAGATGAAAGGCCTTTAGATGAATGTAGATGAACACCAGTAGCTCACTCCACACCAGATGAAAGGCCTTTAGATGAATGTAGATGAACAGCAGTAGCTCACTCCACACCAGATTAAAGGCCTTTAGATGAATGTAGATGAACACCAGTAGCTCACTCCACACCAGATTAAAGGCCTTTAGATGAATGTAGATGAACAGCAGTAGCTCACTCCACACCAGATGAAAGGCCTTTAGATGAATGTAGATGAACACCAGTAGCTCACTCCACACCAGATGAAAGGCCTTTAGATTAATGTAGATGAACAGCAGTAGCTCACTCCACACCAGATTAAAGGCCTTTAGATGAATGTAGATGAACACCAGTAGCTCACTCCACACCAGATGAAAGGCCTTTAGATGAATGTAGATGAACACCAGTAGCTCACTCCACACCAGATTAAAGGCCTTTAGATGAATGTAGATGAACACCAGTAGCTCACTCCACACCAGATGAAAGGCCTTTAGATGAATGTAGATGAACACCAGTAGCTCACTCCACACCAGATGAAAGGCCTTTAGATGAATGTAGATGAACACCAGTAGCTCACTCCACACCAGATGAAAGGCCTTTAGATGAATGTAGATGAACACCAGTAGCTCACTCCACACCAGATGAAAGGCCTTTAGATGAATGTAGATGAACACCAGTAGCTCACTCCACACCAGATGAAAGGCCTTTAGATGAATGTAGATGAACACCAGTAGCTCACTCCACACCAGATTAAAGGCCTTTAGATGAATGTAGATGAACACCAGTAGCTCACTCCACACCAGATGAAAGGCCTTTAGATGAATGTAGATGAACACCAGTAGCTCACTCCACACCAGATGAAAGGCCTTTAGATGAATGTAGATGAACACCAGTAGCTCACTCCACACCAGATTAAAGGCCTTTAGCTGAATGTAGATGAACACCAGTAGCTCACTCCACACCAGATGAAAGGCCTTTAGATTAATGTAGATGAACACCAGTAGCTCACTCCACACCAGATGAAAGGCCTTTAGATGAATGTAGATGAACACCAGTAGCTCACTCCACACCAGATTAAAGGCACTCTTCTACTCCCATGAAGCATAAGCATGCCACTGTCGATACTACAGGTCAACTGAATTTCCTTTACAAATAAATACGTATTTGTTGGGGTTAAAATATGTCACAAATCCCCACAGATAAAATGCCCATACTCAGTGTCCCAAAGGTGATAGAAATACAGGTAGCATGTATTTTAGTTAGGTTTAGTTAGATAAATGTAGCTTTGTGAACGTCTTGGTGGTGATAGATTGTTGTCCTTTTTCCCCCCACATTGTTTCCCTGAATGGGTCGACAGCATCCATATATCTGCATAAAATACAACGAAGAAGAGTGAAGAAACATGACATTTATGTGATGTAAGTGCTAAAAGAAAATAACACTGGCCTAACTCGTCTTTATACTTAATTTAAAAACTCTTAGGAATTAAATTACTAGTGCAGATCACAGCACGCCAACTGAAAAACTCAAATAATACGGTATTGGAAGAAGAGAGAACTAGGAGAAAAACATTTTCAATGTCAAGCTCCAATGTTCAACCCGCATACTCAAACGAAAAAGTTTCAGACTTTCAGATGCAAAAAAAAAGTTTAATTGGCTACATTGGCACTTGACATTAAAAACATTTTCCTCCTAGTTCACTCTTTGCCCTCCTAGTTCACTCTTTGCCCTCCTAGTTCACTCTTTGCCCGTGTGTCTTCATCTTGCCGTAACCAGCACCTCTTTGATAGAGACTGCACAAGTTGATAGACTGATAGTTTCTGCACAAGGCTCTCTTTATTTTTTAATATAGTGTTGTACTAATTACAGTTTTATGGTGTTAGGAGGACGGCACAATGGTGCAATGGTTAGAGCTGTCGCCTCACAGCTAGAAGGTAAGTAGTTTGAATCCCGGCCGAGGGCCTTTCTGTGTGGAGTTTGCATGTTCTCCCCGTGTCCATGTGGGTTTCCTCCGGGTACTCTGGTTTGCTCCCACAGTCCAAAGACATGCAGGTTAGGTTAATTGAAGACTCTAAATTGCCCCTGCCCCGCGACCCTGACCAGGCATAAGAGGGTTAGATAATGGATGGATGGTGTTAGGATACAGAAATGGCATAAAAAGAGTTCATGAATCAAGCAGCAAGAGTAATTATGCAGGGTCAGCTGACCCTGAAAGCTCTCTATATCCAGTGGGATTGAGGGTTTTGGAAGAGACATACAGGCACCTCCTCTCCGACTGATGGATGTTAGCGGGGCGCGGGGCGCGGGACGCTGGATGCGGGACGGCGTGCTTGCCGGTCCCCCGAGGCTAAATCAGCAGACCCGCACCGATAGCTTTCACAGTTTGCAGTCTTCAGTGACACTATTGTGCTTGGGCTGATTTTTGCCGAATCGTCTGATTTAATAAGTCATCATAAGCTTGTGCTGTTCCTAATCAGCCCAGCTGTTTATCAGCTCTACAGTCGGCCTGCTGCACTTCTCATCCTGAGCTTGAGTGGACAGCATGAATATGCCATTCTCTTCATATTTACCCAATACAAAGGCCTACACGCTAACGCTATAGCATATTTATGAGAGAGGAACCAGGACATTGAGCATGTAAACACAGGCATGCATGCGCGCACACACACACACACACACACACACACACCTGTCATGGGTAATAAAGAGGAAAAAAGAAATGGCCTTTTCCTTCCTTCAACCCAAATGGCATTTTCAAATGGGCACAGTTCCATTGTCTGCTGACTGTTGGACAGAAAAAAAAGCCTTCATTTCATAATTCTCCACTGAAATATATCCTTTGATATCTTTTTTATCAACTTAAGTAAATGCAACACATCTCAGCTATCACTAAATACATGGCAATGAGAAGGTATCAAGTCTAAATTTTAATGAACAGCATTGTAATGATGTACACGGGGATCCAAGTGCGGTGAGACAGGTTTACTGAACGGAGTCCGAGATACAGACACAGGTCAGTAATGGTCGGCAAACGGCAAACAAACACAATCCAAAGGCAACGTCAGGTAATCAGGCACAGTCCGGTAACGGAGAATCAGAGACAGGGCAAACAAATCCAAAACGGTATCCAAACTCACGGTCGAAATAACAGGCAAAGAATCAGACACTAGAAAGCGCTCAGAAGATAATAATGCTCAGTAATGCCGGTGAAAACAATACCTCACAAAGAGGAAATAGAGTCTGAGTGTTTAAGTAGTCAGTGGTATAATAGGTAACAAGCTACAGGTGAGGCTGACCAGGGCAGGATTGGGCATGGTTGAGAGGGTTGCCCAAGCGTGGGTCTTACAAGCATAGCGTTGCAAATCTTGACAAGCCACATTTTATTATAAAATAGACTTACACAGGCCTGGAAAAAGTGACACTTGTATGGCGTTTCCCTTCCATACTTTATTCCTCCCTTCAATATACTTCCACCAGTTTTCCTTTTTATTTATTTATCCTTTATTTTACCAGGAAAGTCCTACTGATATTAGCATCTCGTTAGCGAAGGTGTCCTGGTAATTAATACAACAGCTAACAGTATGTCGGTGTCTGTAATACATTTGTAACACTGTCAGTATTGCATGACTTCACATGAAAACTGCTTATGGGCCGTTAGCTCACGCTACAGAGGACGGTCTGTAACGCCGTTACGATGCCAGGACGTTCTGGATATGAGAGTGCGAGCGCACTGCTGCGCAGGTCAGCGTGAGCGTCGTTGCGATGCCGAGACGCTCTGGATTTGAGAGCGTGAGCGCACTGCTGCGCAGGTCAGCGTGAGCGTCGTTGCGATGCCGAGACGCTCTGGATTTGAGAGCGTGAGCGCACTGCTGCGCAGGTCAGCGTGAGCGTCGTTAAGATGCCGAGACGCTCTGGATTTGAGAGCGTGAGCGCACTGCTGCGCAGGTCAGCGTGAGCGTCGTTAAGATGCCGAGACGCTCTGGATTTGAGAGCGGGAGTCCACTGCTGCGCACTGAGCATTGTGAACAAAAACTCGCATGGGAAAAGATAGAGACGAATGAACACACAACTAACACATTCCAGCATTCCCATTGCCATTCCACAGACATGCAGATCACTCAAGGGACTGGCCCGGAGCCATCGCAACATAATTACCACGCTTCACAGAGATCTAGCACACAGAAAAGCAGACAAAACCATGGTGTTTTATTTTCACGTGAACCCCCCAAAAAAGACATCCTGGAGCTACTGCAGTGAGCTGTAAAGAATTTCCCCACGGTTATCAAACCCACCAATCAGCTCCCTGCTCACGCACTGACACGCTCACTGCCACCCAACGGTTATCAAACTCACCAATCAGCTCCCTGCTCACACACTCACTGCCACCCCACGGTTATCAAAACCACCAATCAGCTCCCTGCTCACACACTCACTGCCACCCCACGGTTATCAAACCCACCAATCAGCTCCCTGCTCACACGCTCACTGCCACCCCACGGTTATCAAACCCACCAATCAGCTCCCAGCTCACTGCACTCATGGCTACCCCAGTGCCCCACGGTTACCAAACCTACTAATCAGCTCCCTGCTCACACACTCACTGCCACCCCACGGTTATCAAACCCACCAATCAGCTCCCTGCTCACACGCTCACTGCCACCCCACGGTTAACAAACCCACCAATCAGCTCCCTGCTCACACGCTCGTGTGCTCACTGCCACACCGAGCTCGGGGACCTCAGACATATTTTTGGCAAGACAACAAGACTCAGTTGTTCAACAGCATCAGAGACTAGCTGTAATTGGATACAACATTCCTAGCTGTGCCAACAGATCAGTGGCTCTGAAGTCTCTGAGCCTCCCGTTTCACAAAGGTTTTGAATGGCATTTCACAACGACTGACGGGACCCCTGTGCATATCTGCTGGAGTCGTATCCACTTACAGGGTAAACCTGCAGGTTGGGTGCACAGCCCTGTCAATGCAGTGACCACTTTCTAACAGGCAGAATTTGGGTGTTTTGTTTTGACTGCGTGCTACCTAGCCTCTCGGCTGGAGACGAGACTGACGAGAGGTGATGGAGACGGAAAAGAGAGGAAGATGTGTGATATCCCACCTGGAAGGATGAGCCATTTATCATCTATGGGCGTCAGGGCAAGAGCAGTGCCCGACTGGCCATCGGCTGCCAGTGGGCCACAGGACAGAGCCATTCTATTATAAGCTACTGCCCAGAGCTGCAGCTGCAGTCCCACGTCTAAAGCAGAGAGCGCCGAGACGTGGGAGAGGCTGGGAAAGGGCGGGAAGACCGATGCCTACGTTTGCCTACGCTCCAGACAAAGTGCTAACGCTTAAAGCACTATTGATTTATTCTTAATTATGTCCAATGGTAGCCACATTACCTATCTTTAAGGGCTTTCCCTCCAGGAGTGATTACATGGACACAAATTCACTTGGAGATGCTAATTTCTGTCCTGTAGTAAAACCGAACACTTTATTTGAAGGAACAAAAAAAAGTGAGTGCCTATAACCGTCACGGTTTTGCATGATCAACATTTATAGCAGCCAAAAAAATAATATCTGCAATGTTTCATTTCTCAGCATCGCATATACAGCATATGCCAACTGATTATGCTCAAAACATGTCTGGACTTACTGATGTACTGACATGAGTGATTCAGTGTTTAATGAGAATAAAGATGCTAGTGCTGTGACATGACTGATTCAGTGCTTAATGAGAATAAAGATGCTTGTGCTGTGACATGAGTGATTCAGTGCTTAATGAGAATAAAGATGCTTGTGCTGTGACATGATTGATTCAGTGCTTAATGAGAATAAAGATGCTTGTGCTGTGACATGATTGATTCAGTGCTTAATGAGAATAAAGATGCTTGTGATGTGACATGAGTGATTCAGTGCTTCATGAGAATAAAGATGCTTGTGATGTGACATGATTGATTCAGTGCTTAATGAGAATAAAGATGCTTGTGCTGTGACATGATTGATTCAGTGCTTAATGAGAATAAAGATGCATGTGATGTGACATGAGTGATTCAGTGCTTCATGAGAATAAAGATGCATGTGATGTGACATGATTGATTCAGTGCTTAATGAGAATAAAGATGCTTGTGCTGTGACATGATTGATTCAGTGCTTAATGAGAATAAAGATGCTTGTGATGTGACATGAGTGATTCAGTGCTTAATGAGAATAAAGATGCTTGTGCTGTGACATGAGTAATTCAGTGCTTAATGAGAATAAATATGCTTGTGCTGTGACATGAGTAATTCAGTGCTTAATGAGAATAAATATGCTTGTGCTGTGACATGAGTAATTCAGTGCTTAATGAGAATAAATATGCTTGTGCTGTGACATGAGTAATTCAGTGCTTAATGAGAATAAAGATGCTTGTGCTGTGACATGAGTAATTCAGTGCTTAATGAGAATAAAGATGCTTGTGCTGTGACATGAGTGATTCAGTGCTTAATGAGAATAAAGATGCTTGTGCTGTGACATGATTGATTCAGTGCTTAATGAGAATAAAGATGCGTGTGCTGTGACATGAGAGATTCAGTGCTTAATGAGAATAAAGATGCTTGTGCTGTGACATGAGTAATTCAGTGCTTAATGAGAATAAAGATGCTTGTGCTGTGCCATGAGTAATTCAGTGCTTAATGAGAATAAAGATGCGTGTGCTGTGACATGAGATTCAGTGCTTAATGAGAATAAAGATGCTTGTGCTGTGACATGAGTGATTCAGTGCTTAATGAGAATAAGTCAGTAACTTGGTACAACTTTGCTTCCTCAGAATTAACCATTCATTTAGAATGCATCTCAATCCAATCACTGCCGCAATTTTATACTAAAAAGCTGTACATGTCATATGAACAAATTTAGACATTCCTCAGCAAACTGCTTTACCTGTTATTAAATTTAAAATATCTACCTCCCTGCCCACCAGATAATGCTCTCTCAAGCCTTTTCTCAACGATTCCCCTGAAATGAAGGCAAGTATTGATCAATGCCCCTAATTGTGCAATACAACAATGCATTCATGTTTAAAAATACATAACACATTACAGTGTGCTGACAGGCTGTCTACCAACAAACTTACTCTTGTAATTGGAATTTCACAACATACCAAAAGAACAGTTATAGGTCTTCAGTGCCGTATGATCCACTGCTTTCTTTAAGACAATTCCAGAAACAATTGGTAGGTTTTCCCAAACACTGCACAATAGTGCCTCGGGATTTCAGATGGTTTTCAGTGATAAAGGATGATTGTAAAGGAAGATTTGTCTTAAGATGTCCCTCTTTGCCCAGAGAAGGTTAGTATTTGTTGGCTTGACAGCAACCGAGAAATTAATCCTTCAGCTGTGGGCTAACTCAGGCCTACTGAGTCACAGGCACTTGCTCCATGCTTTGTAAGGCCTTGATTAAAGACCATAGCTGTGTCCAAATCAGAGCCCTATCTACTGCGTCCTGTTTACTGTGTACTAGCATACTGCATACTGCATACTGTTTAGTGACGTGCAGAATGCTAAAAATATCCTCCATACTATTATCAGCGAAAACCCGGAAATAAGTACATCATCCGGGGATATTAAGAACACTCAATTTTCAGAATTGTCACGTACTTAACAGCTTTTTTAAAAAGTATATTCAACTGGCATACTCAATAGTAGGCAAGTGCGCTGATTCAGACTTGGCCCTAGATAAGTTAATTAGTAGAATCAGGTGTCGTAGTGCTGGGCTGAAACAAAGACTTGCACCCACAGCGGCCGTTTTTGGATAAGATTGGACACCCCTGCTTTAAGGCATTTAACTTCTCCCTTTGTTCCCAAAACACGTCTGCCTTTGTCACGGTTTATGTTAATAAAGTTCTTAAAGAAGAATAGCTCATTAATTACTGACAAGATTCTGCCATTTATGGGACCTGAAAATGTCGCTAATCCTATAAAAATGCAAAACACAGAACTTCACAAAGATTGCTAATTTAGCAGCATGCACATTATCGCCAGATAACATAATGCTTTCAACAGATAACATAATGCTTTCAACGGATAACATAATGCTTTCAACTGCAGATAACATAATGCTTTCAACTGCAAAACTGAAGATAAAGACGATGCCATGATGATAACATAATGCTTTCAACTGCAAAACTGAAGATAAAGACGATGCCATGATGAAAACATAATGCTTTCAACTGCAAAACTGAAGATAAAGACGATGCCATGATGAAAAAAACCTATTCATATTTTTTATACGAATGTGCATCCATGAAGTCCCTATGAAAAACCAACAGTACCATTTTCAATTAAGTTCTTACACTAAATTGCGAGGATACTTTTGTGGTTGCCAAGGCAGTCACATGCCGTATACAGGTATTTTCTATTTGTTATTTCTCCTTGCAGAATAGCACAGCTTTGACATTATAGAATACAATGTCATTCTGGCCACATTGATTTCGCAATTCAATAGGAAATATCCTCAAGTACCGCTAGACACGTACCTCTGAGATGCTTTTGGGAATAATGTCCACCAAATTGAAAATATAAAATTAATTCAACATAGCCCCGCAGTGATAAAAAATACAACTTGGAATGATTTTTAAGAGCAGCTCTTATCAACGGATCTTTACTTTGGGCATCTATCCATCAACAAATCTATAAAGTGCAATTACAGGCCATTTTGTGATAAAGCTGAAAGAAGGACAGGGCAAAAGCCACTTCTATCACCCTTGTTTTAGTCCCCAATGTTAAGTTATTGCTTTTATATACCAGAGCAGCAAAAAAATCCAATTTGCAGCAGTGAGGCACTTCTCTTCAAAAAGTGCTTCACACAACTCCCAATGTCATTAGGGATAGCGATAAGCAGATTTTTTACATGCATGCAGTTAGCAACAGACTAGGCCTGGCTGAAAAAATGAATCCGAGCCTTCATGAAGGTCTTGCCTGCCAGGGACGGAGAGCTGTCCTAACCAGGTGGTTTATGGCTCTTTCCATTACAAATATCAACAGTTTACTCAACCTCACAAAACAGATCAGCCATTTTAAAACTTGCATTTATCGCAGAACGCTTGAGGGATTGATCAACATTTCATAGGCAATGTCTCAATGGGCAGTAATAGACAACCTACTGAACTACTTTAGAGCAATCGTCCGTCCTCTCCTTGCAGGTAGGGTGTTTAACGATAGTGGCGGTGGCCTCTTATAGAGCAAAGCCTCCAGGTTCTGGTCCGAGTGACCCTGAGTGACCTTCTGTAAGGGAGAATCAGGCGTCACCTAAACTCCTAGAGCCAGCCCGAGTCCCCCTATGAATTTCCGTCATTATATTGATAGAGTTTCCAGTGTGGAAGTGTGGCCATGCCGGGCATATGCTTTGATGGAAGATGCGCAGGAGGGTGTGTGGTTTACCTCTGCTGCAATGCCGCTGTAAGATTCTACAATTTAAAAGGTGATACTTCTTACACTCAGGAGCTGTAAACTTAAATAACTGGGCAGCCAATCAAGGAAAGAGGGCCTAATCTAAGGCTTTTTTTAAGTGGTAAAAATAATAGGGGCCCAGCGGTACGGCTCACGGCATGAAGGCCTGAGCAGGTGCCGAAGGGAAATTGCGCCATTTAAGCCTTGCCAGGGCCTGCAGTACATCCCTCTCCTGGTCACTTTAGCTCAAGTACGCAAAGACTACGACCGCTGTGGACACAGCACGACGCAAGACAGGATTATTTCCTTCAGGGACTCAGAGGAGGATGAAGACCACAGTGGAGGTGGTGCAGAATTTACCCACCATGCATTTCTGTTTTAACTTTCGCAATCATTATTTCTGAATTCCATGTGCTACGAGTAGCATGTTTTCTGGGTCAAACTCACAGCAGTTGGAAATGCAAATCTGACCACATAACAGGTGGTATGTTATTGTATGATGGCACCAAGCTGGAGCTGAGAAGAGAATAACCTGCCACTGCCCTGCATACTACATTACATTACATTATAGGCATTTAGCAGACGCTCTTATCCAGAGCGACTTACACACTTCTTATTACATTTATCCATTCATACAGCTGGATATATACTGAAGCAATGCAGGTTAAGTACCTTGCTCAAGGGTACAACGGCAGTGTCCTACCTGGGAATCGAACCTGCAACCTTTCAGTTAAAAGTCCAGTTCCTTAACCATTATACTACACTGCCGCGTGTACTACTACACTACACTACTACTATCCTTACTGTGTGACCTCAGATAGACATGACAAGGCCATGCATGGTGCCCTGTGAAGCAATATGCAGATGCATCTTACCGCCTGCTATGCCTGAAAACAAATAAAGGGCCTTTTACTGACAGAGAATGTCCTCTGCAGGCACATCAGCCTCCATTCTGTGCTCTATCGCCCCCTGTGGTGGATACGTATACAACACTCATACGCTGTCACATCCAGACTTTTTTCTTTTCTTGAATTAAAAGCTTTTCAGGTGTTCTAGAACTTTGTTGTTACTGCTAGCTCAGAAATTCATCTTGTTGGACTGTACATTTTAACTTTTTCATTTAGAGTGGTTTTCTCAATAAATCACTAGGCTATAATCTTTAGGTCTTCTCCTTGCGTTTTATAAAGCATAATAATAATAATAATAATGATGATAATATTATTATACATAATAATTTATGTATCCAAGTTTCTAAGTTCATATAGTAAAATAAAAAATGAACAAAAAAGTACAATATGAAATCACAACAGGCAGAAAGGGCTGTTATTGTGGAAATAGTTTCCATTCAAATGTATATTATGGAATGGTTTGATGTTTTTATAAACCTGCCTTTTCATTCTGAGTTGATTATATATTGTACCTCAGATTTCTTCCAATTCTTATTCAAAATTATTGTTCATCGGTATTGGTGAGACAAATTATTGTTAAAATAACCTTTTACAAAGCAATAGATTATAAAGTATTCCTATAAAGTACAGAATATACTTCTTATAAAAATACAGTGATGGGGGTGAATATCAAGGGGCCAAGAGTGGGCTTTTGTTTTGAAGCTCACTTCCTGGTTGGGCTGGGAGCGGCCATTGTGCCGTTGCTCACTAGTGCCACTGTGGTTGGCTCCAGCATAGGTCTTACACCATGTAAGTCAATGGCAGCAATGTGGTCAAAATACTCAGTCAATAAATGTGACGTGTTCTATCATAATCAGACGGAAGTCGCTATGGCTGTTTTCATGTAAATCAATGTTTATGTCAAGAATATAAATGTTTGGTTGTTTTTGGGTCTCATCTTAATTCCGTAAAACAATTTCTTGGCTTTCATAATCTGGATGTCTTAAGTAAATCCAGAGTAAAAATACAGTTTTGAAGCATTTAAACATAAGATGACTTGCTTGGAGGCTATTCTGCTTTCACGGCTACAAACTAATGCATTGGGTTTTATCTAATTTTACACAAAAAATGTCTTGGCTTTCATGATCGGTGTTTGTTAATGTCATATTAATTTTTTAAATATAGCTTTGAAGCTTTTATACGTAGCATGACAAGCTAGCGCCGTAGCTACGCGTCGTTCATGTAGCCAGCTTTCACCTAGCTACCACCACCAGTCACACAATCACAGCGGCTGCTTTCAAGGCGACAAATTAATTGGGTTTCATCTAATTTTACTTGAAAAACATCTTGGCTTTCATGATGTGTGTGTCAATGTAAAATTCAATGTGAAAATATAGTTTTTTTTTTTTTCAAAAATAAAACAAGCACCGGACCTTTTTTTTTTTTCGTTTGTGCTAACGTTAGCCAAGCTTAAATGTAACAGTCAGACACAATACACTTCAGCTGATTTTTCAACACAATTAATGAAAAGTTATTCGGTTTAATCTAATTATACTCGAAAAATGTCATTATCGCTTTCATTATCTGCATGTCTTAAAGTCAAATTCAATGTGAAAATATAGTTTTGAAGCATTTAAACGTAACATGACAAGCTAACACCGGAGTTCGTTGGGTTATGGGCCAGCTCTATCCAGAAACGTTACTTTCGCGGCTGAACTTTGAAGGGGTTTTTCTCAAAAACATGGTTTGATGGCATTCCAAATGTAACGTGACAACTTGCTTGATATTTGGATTAGAGAGATCATTTTGGTATCATTAAAAGCTTACATTTTTCCTCCCTTAGGTAGTATATAAAGTCCAAAATGTGTTTGGGGGTCAGTGCGACTGATTTTGATAGATCAGGTCACAAATTTTTCCCACAAAAAATATTAATTGCAATAGGTGCCCTTCATCTAATGCCTCTGCTGATTTTTTTTATATTATGTCGTTTGGACAGGGTATTAGCATTTGTTCAGGACCAATCAGAGCGACAGGTTGAGTCCTCTTCGGCTCCACAGAGCAGATGCAGTTTGTACAAACTGGTGGTCGAAAAAGTCTTCCGGTGACTCACTTCGGTTTTTACGAGGCCATAGGAAAGCAATGGGTGATGTCACAGTGACATTGTCCACATTTTTATACAGTCTATGGTGAATCCTCATAAATTGCAATAACAATTAATTTTAGACTAGAAAATATCACATTTCCTATAACACAGCTTCCGATTGAAGCCCCGCCCACTTTCAGTTTTAAATCCGGATACAGATACAGATAATGTTGATAGTCGAACAGATACAGATACAGATCGTGGCCTCACTGCACACCCATATTTTTAATACCATTATATGTTATCCAACATTACATAGACAGGAAAATCACTTGGTACTGCTGGCTACAAGGAAACTCATTTGAAGAAAATGAGAACTGAGAATAAGGCCGTGATCATGCAGTTATGTCTTTGCTGCGATCCAGACAGATTCAGGAGGTCTGTAATGCAGAAAGTGACAGAGTGGATTATGAATCTGTTCCAGACTGCATTTAGAAGCCTCTAGAAAAGGGTAGGCTAGAGCCAGCAAGTCAGCTGATTAAGAGTGATGCAACTGGATTCTTATTTGCCATTTACAGCCATTATATCCATACATTTAGGAAATGTATACAACACACCAAAAATAAAATGCTCAAGACTATTTTTGCTATTTTATTGACAAGCTATACACTTAAATATGAATCATGTTTAATTACCGCTCACTTTAATAATTTCACTCATTGAGCTATATGTTGCTCTAATCACTACTGTGGGAACATGTTTTTCCAATAATCACTGCACTGTGGGAACATGATTTTCCTCTAATCACTGCACTGTGGGAACATGATTTTCCAATAATCACTGCACTGTGGGAACATGATTTTCCAATAATCACTGCACTGTGGGAACGTTAAAAAACAGTGCAAGGCGTGCGTTGATGGTTGTGCGACAGGCTTTCATGCTGCACTGTGGGAACATCAAAAAACAGTGCAAGGCGTGCGTTGATAGTTGTGCGACAGGCTTTCATGCTGCACTGTGGGAACATTAAAAAACAGTGCAAGGCGTGCGTTGATAGTTGTGCGACAGGCTTTCATGCTGCACTGTGGGAACATTAAAAAACAGTGCAAGGCGTGCGTTGACGGTTGTGCGACAGGCTTTCATGCTGCACTGTGGGAACATTAAAAAACAGTGCAAGGCGTGCGTTGATAGTTGTGCGACAGGTTTTCTGTCAGGCTCAAATTGTGTGCAGTTGCATGCAGCACCTGAGGCTGTGACATCACACACTCCCCTCAGGAACCTAACGGTGAGAGCATCACACAGGGCCGCTGTTCTCATTAGCTGAATTACACATTCACTTAAAGCTGGCTGCTGCATTCGATTGAATCCCTGGGTTAGTCTTCCAATTGACTTGCCTTTATAATGCAAGTTGTGATGTGTAAATGTGCAGACTGTAAGTGCTTGTGGTAATCTGTAACAGTGAAGCTTTGAGGTTTATTGAACGTTAAGGTCCTCCATTAGTACCCCGTACGCCAATGCTTTCATTGGACTTTGACTGCAGAATTAACAAATTATCCAAAGCTAAAATCATTCTTGGAATGGAAGCATTGACTCCAGATGAAATATTGGCCTTAGGAAACTGCCCATTAGCCCTTGCAGTCCATAAAATGCAGCGTGACCGAGTATGGTTGAGTGAAAAGTGCGTGGAGAGTGCATGCACACCAATAACGTCAGAAACGTGTTCATTTGATGGCATATACTGTACCTTTCGTCCTTAGCCATTGCGAGAGTGTAATATGCCATGAAATGAAAGCTGAAAGAAGCCTAAATATTCATTCCAAGCAAAATGACCACTTCTAACGACATGCTTTTAAAGAATACATTTAGTGCGAGCTATTAGGATTTCAAAAATTGTGCTTACATCAGAGAACTTGTGACACTGCAATTTGTTCTTTCTTTTAAAAGGACATCTTATAAAAGCAATGGCAAAATATAATCTGATTTAAGATTTTCTTTTGTCTCACCAATACCGATGGTTGCTGCACAGAGGCTAAATGACCCATCAACTCAATCAAAGGGAAAGTACACATATGTACGACATCATGTTAAGGTATCCTGACAACATGTGGATCATTTTACCCATAGTTTCCACAAGCCAGACTGCCACTAAGACTGACACTATGACTGACACTAGAGCAGCCAGATCATCTTCCCTGTAAAATATATGATTTGACGGTTCAGAGCGGCCAGTGTGTAGATTCCCTGACATCCTCCAGTAGATTAGGCTGACAGAGGTAACAATATAAATGCCAGCAGCCTTCAAAGGATATAATGGCAAGTACATTTTATATGTAAACGCAGAGGTACCCTGTTCCGGGGCTGTAAAATAAGGCTGCAGTCAGCGTGGTCTTACATCGTGACAAAGATTTCACACTAATGTTTCCCTCATTGGTAAATGCAGCTGCAGCACTGTGCAGTAATGTGCAACTAAGAGTATAGTTCATTTAAGTGATGTGCACATTAACTGCACGCCCTGCAGCAAAACAGCAAACAAAGCCATTTAACAAAATATAACTAATTAAAAAGCCATGTTCCCTGCCAACAGGAAAGACCACCAAAAAAATCATCACTCAGAAAATTATATTGCATTTATCCAGTTCAAGAAATTGTGCAATTTCTATTACAAAATTGTCATTCTCCCACTACAGGTCTGTTTTGTAGGAGAGAAGAATAAAATAATAATTTTAAAATATTCAAATGAAGTAAAATAATGAGTCATAAACATGCACCGCTCACTGACGGTCACGAGCTTTGCACTTGCCATTGAGCCGATAACAATACAAAGTGGAGTCATGAAAAGACACTTTTCCTTTCATTTTTTCGTGACTGTTTCTTATCAGGGCCCAAGTCTGTGAGATGGCCAAGCTGGAATCTTTAGTAAGAACTATAATTGTATGACTCATAATAGTCTCCCATACACTATCACCACCTCATGGTAGGGGTTCTCTATGCCAGAGACACAGAGAAAATATTGGAGGTCCAGGTGCGACAGATAAGGAATCTTAAAGTTTTCAACGAACACCACAGAAACGGACAATAATCCGTAGTGGATGGGGAAAATAAGGAGAACACAAATAACCTCGCGATAAAAAGCGAGGACCTCGATATCCGAGCAAAACAAAATAAATAAGCAGTCACGCTTATTTAACTCCCGTAGTAGAGTAAACAAAAAGAAAGGAAGGAGAGAAATAAAAATAACCCTAACCCTTAGGGTGAGAACGCTCGTAGGTATGAGAGGAAAACAAAGAAACCAAAATCTCTGCACTGAACTAAAAGAGCGCACTTAAAATATTCTAACTGCTAACAAGAACCGCGTAGAGCAGCAAAGCGGTCGATAGCATGCACAACTCCTATATTTTTACCCGCTAGAAAGTAACACTTATCTAACTCCCGTATTGGAGTGAACAAAAGAAAGGAAGAAGAAAAACAAAAGAACACTCGTAGGTTTGGGCGGAAAACAAAGGACCCAAAACCTCTGCTCTACCATAAGAGCGAAAGAGCGCACTGAACTTTTAAATTGTACTGCTAACAAGTCCCGCGTTGAGAAGCAAAGCGGTCGATAGCAGTACAACTTCCTATACCTTTACCGGCTAGAATGTTACGTGAAATACCCTACACACCTGCCAGATCTCTGCGTTCCGCCTCCTCAGGACGACTGGTACCTCCCCCTCTTCATACTAGCACCCGGTCTCGACGTCTGTCTGTCCTGGCCCCACGGTGGTGGAATGAGCTCCCCGTGGAGGTCAGAACAGCAGAAAGTCTGACTCACCTCTTCAAACTGCACCTCTCTCCACCCCTCCCTACCTCCTTGTGACTATTGTTTTCAAAATTGTGTAGTTCCCCCCCCAAAAAATAAATAAATAAAGAACTCCCCCAATCATACTGACTGCGCCTAGTACTTAGATTTGTGTTTGCCTTTTTAGGATTGTTTTAACGCACTTGTTACTAGTTCGGAAATGCACTATGTACGTCGCTCTGGATAAGAGCGTCTGCTAAATGTCTATAATGTAATGTAATGTAATGGAAAATAACATGGAAGCGACGAGAAAAGGAGGAAGTGGGATATAAATAGCGAGAGGAAATGCAGGACAGGTGAACTCACTAATTACCGAGGCAAAAGCAAAACCTGTAGCGGAACACAGAAAAATCAGATAGATTTACAGGTAGATGAGAAAACGGAATACTAAGCGTGGATACAAGGGAAGGAAGGCGTGATCCATGACACTCATCATACAATTTCAGAGAAAACTATATCAAATTAAACTTTTAGCAATATATCGCACCACCATTCAGTTTAAAAAAAAAAAAAATGAAAAAGGGTTCGTCCTGTAGAAACCCAAATAAGCAAAAGTACATTAAAGTGATGGTCAAGGAATTCTAAAAACTTCAAATAACCACAACATATCACGTTGCAGGCTCCAGAGCACACGTACCTCGTTCGTAAATTCTGAATGCTGGTAAATGTAGCTTCTGAGTGATAATTAGAATATGAATACACATTGCAAACATAATAAATTATGATTGTAAAAAGCTAAAATTTTAGATTACGCCTATTAATCAATTGTAGGCGATGAAGCTGTTTAATTAGACCCACAACGTAGTCTAATGAACGCTCACAGTAGCCTACTATTCTTTCTAAATTGCTAAAAATAGAAATTCTACATTACCTTACATAGGCTATGCTATAACACACATTTAACCAATGCACGAAATGTGCTTTAAAGTGGCTTACATGTCTGTAGCCAGGGTTGCAATTCTGGTCAACAGCTAATGCCAGCGTACATCCAGTTCTCCTACAATATGCAAAGACAGGTGGAGGTAAAGCAGGGTTTTTATGAAATTGGCAACCTGTCCAATGTTATCGTTGCCAGAGACTGCACACCCCAGTGCACGTTTTTGTTGAAAAGTCGGTGAAACGCCGTCTCACGTTCAGGGGGAAAACCGGATAAACTTTATTTAAAAGTCAAAGTTTTTTTAACCAGTTAGAATGTAGCCAGCAGGCTATATCCCGGTAAAACCTGAGCAGTGTGGGACACTGCTAGGCCTTTACTTTACCAGTTCATGACGCCGGTACTGACAATATTAAACTATTTTTTTCCTTGATTGAACATCTGCTAATAAAACTTTGATTTCAGTGTCAGAATAATTATTTCCTTTGCTTTTTCTGGGCCATTCTGACTCGATATGGACCTTTAAATGGAAGTGGCAGCCTCCATATAAGGCAATTCATGGGCGTGGATTTATGCTAATCACAAAATAACGTGGACGTGCATCGCAAGTGAATACGAAAAAATCTACTGGCGTACATTTTTCGTAGCAACTCCCTTTGGACATAAATGTACGCGTATATTTAGGAACGATTCATGAATGAGGCCCAATGTTTCGACACAGCACCAAATATGTTTATTCTTACTCCCTATTCAGCCTGGCTCCTCAGCAGAAGTCAGAGGAATTTAAAGGTGCATGCACCAGTTCTGTGGTAGACACAGCAAAAGCTGAGAGTGGGGGAAAACATCTTATTGTAGTGATTACAAAACATAGATTACATAACATATAAACAAGACAACAGCTTAAAACCTGAAGAGCTGAGTCTGTATTGGAACATGTGCTGGTAGGGTCAGCATAGCTTAATATTGATAATGCATAACTGCGTTACTACTTCAGGTTTCAAAAGGCTTCAGTTGACTGGGACACTCCTGTTGGCTGCAGAGCATCATTAGTGCATCAATGACATGCTAAGTGGAGAATATGTGAATATATGTGTCACTTACATTGTCTCAAAAATGTATTGTCTTTAAACAAGAATTAGCCCTACAAATTATAATAAATAAAAAAACTATATAATATATAATATTTTAGACCTATATATCATAATTTTTTATCATAATTAATAATTGGTTAATTTAATTTGATATAATTTTGATCATAATACTATTAATAATATGAATCATATTACTATATACTATTACTATAATAATCCTATTATTATCATAATACTATTTATCTTATTTTACTCCACTCCACTCTGGCTCTTGGTGGGCCCTATTTTTTCACCTCCTGACGGTTTTAATGGTTTTTTTTTATTCGCACAGGCGTGATCCGAACAATGCAGCTGTCCCATCTTGCTACCGCTTTTTTCCTGCAGGAAAACGAAGCTTTCCAGTTTTGTGAAAGCCAACTTTTCTTTTGCGACCACGTACACAGTTCTAAAGGCATGTAGGGTCTCTGTAAGCACTTCTTCACTTTTTGCACACTTTATTGTGTTGTAGATTAAAATTTAAATGGATAAAATTGCCATTTTTGACCATCAATCTATACTCAATAACCCATAATGACAAAGTGAAAACATGTTTTTAAAGATTTTTGAAAATTTATAAAAATTCAAAAACTGAAATCTCTCATTCACATAAGTATTCATACCCTTTGCTTTAACGTATTTTTAAAGTATCATATTTAATATTTGGTAGCATATCCTTTGCATGCTGTTATTTCCTGAAGTTTGTGACCCATAAACATCAAAAGACTCTCGATATCTTATTTTCAAGTACTGTTATAAGCGATACCACAACCTCTCTGCATTTGAATTGATCTCTATGGGAATTTGGGGGTGAGACTAGATTCAGCTGTAAATTACACTGGTACAGTATGGAACACATGGCTGGCTAAATGGCTGTAAGTCATCAAGGGTCTAAGGTATCAAATGAGCCCCAAACCATCACTCTGCGGCCAGATATGGAGTAGATGTGGATGGATCCCTTTAAGGGTTGTTTCTCCTGACTTTTTTCCCCCCATAGAGTTCTATAGTAAAATTAGTTAGGAGAAATAACCCTTGCAGTGATCCATCCACATCTACTCCATATCTGGCAACAGAGTGATCGATCGTTCGATAGCTCAGACCCTTGATGACTTACAGCCATTTGTACCTAACGACACTACAAGCCTAATAATAAAAGCACATTTCAACATTGTATAGGCTAGTAGGTAGCATTCGTTGGAATTCAGAAATTACAGTACCATTGAAGTGAGATTAATTAAAGCTCGAATTAGTGCACGCTTAGCCTGTAATGTTAGCGAAAAAACATGTCCAGTTCACGTTAATCAGTGATATAGGAGTACGTTTTTCACGCACACACCATATCGCACTGTCCGTAACTTTACAACAAACTAACCAAAACAGCCACACTGCAATTTACTACTTTTGAACTTGCTCTGAGTTGTGCCCTGGAACCTGTCCCAGTAGACTAAAGTCCCTGTAAGTAGCCTATTAATAATGACTGATAGGCAGCTTAACCAATAGTGGCATGCAAGGGGGTGCGAGAAGGCGGGACAAAGGGGACGTATGGAGCTTTGTTTATGAAAATACGGAACAATATTGATTCAATACGGAAACGGAACACAACATTTAATTCTCAATTACGGGTCAATTCCATAAGGGACTGGTGGCTATCCATGAGCATCCACGGCACCCCCACTAATTCCACTGTAGGGCGGTAACGTTACTGTGGCTCATCATCACCATGGTTTACAATTGCGTTGTTTGTGTTCAGTTTTCCGTTCTCATCGTTCTGTTTTTCCAGTTTGAATAAACTGGGTCAAACTTATTTGCTTTCTTTTAGACATATTGTTAACGTTAGCGTTTGTCTCGTCTATCTAGCTAGTGTTAGCATTAATGTTAAACTCTTCTTGTTGACAAATTAAAATTTGCGCTTGTGAATGATGTGACCAACTAACATTTTGTAGCTAGCTAGATAGACACAGCACCACCTGTGCAGCGGAAGAGAATTGCAGCAACTTAAATTTATGGGTAAATCACACTATTGTCAGGTTTTTATTAGAGCCTCCCCAACACTATAATTTCAGCTCTTATGAGGGTGCCCTTGTCTCTTATGGGGGTGCTCGGCAGACAGACACCCGGGTATTTCGAGCCATGTTTGCCCCACTGTCTTTTTTGTTGCTGGCATCTACAACTGAAGTTCCCTCACAGGAAAATAAAAGTTATTCTATTCTATTCTATTCTATATCCAGCTAAGATACAACTAACAAACACCACAGCTTTTATGAGACACTATGCACGTTACTGTGGTCTTGATGCTATGTATTAAAGAGAGAGAAAGCGGCTGATCTTTGCCATAATGAAACCCAACTTCCGCCAGACCCATGGGTTATTTATTCCTCTTGATCCAAACTCTTCGGCGCACTACACTCACTAGCCAGGAAATTGTCAAAACTGTGTTGGATGCACCTTAATTCAACACCGCCACCATGAGTTAGACTACTTCTGGAGTTTGACAATTGCGTCTCGATAGCGAAAATAGGGCCCTAAGTTTTTGTCTCTCCCAAATTGTTTCTCTAAGAATATTAGTCAGCAATAAGACATTACAGCCTGTATAAAATTATCTTCTCTGCAGAATAAAATTCTTCCAAACCTGTGCCGCCTGCAGGCCGTAAAGGCGAGAGGATGGGGGTATGCTGCTTTAAGGGACTGTGTTGTCCCTTTGGAAATGTGATGCCAGATACCGTGAGGGAAAGCAGAGGCCTCACCCGACTGAAGACACACAGTCATTGTCCATTTTCAATGCAGTGAAAAGGCTAAATTTAAAGCATTACTAATATGCTGGAAATGTTCTGCCCTGTCATTTATTCATCAAGAGAAGGAGAAAAAGAAACAGACAGCTAAGTTTAATTATTTGCCTTTGATCAAAAACAGCTTGGCACATAATCAGGAAATGAGGGACTTCCTGTTTGTGTATCATCCTCCTGCATGCATGGGATACAGGCGGCTTCCTGCACAAAAACCCATAACTTTAGCACGATAATACAAACAACAGGAACAGATCAAAACCAGGAATACTGGCCAGTGACCACCCAGACCTGCTCTTAAGATGAATTGAGACAGTTCACTGATCAATCCAAATCACCGCACATAGATACAACACCATACATACAGCGGGTTTCACTTTTTGCATGGGCTAAATGGCCTCGCCGTGCTTATCGTGCACATTAAAGGCTCCTCCAGCTGTTCCTGCTGTCGAAATCGAAATTTGCCATTGGTCTTCTCTGACATTGCTTCCTCTAGGACAATTACCTTATAATCACCTTTATCAGCATGGTGCCAGCTGTTCTACACCTGTCCACCCTAAGGGCCAGGGGCGGCATATCCTTCCATCTGTTCCACCCTGCGAAGCCTGCACACTTTGCTGTCGTGTTCAAAGGGCTCCAGAGTGCCAGCGGGACTGAAGAGGCATGGGTTGCTCTGGTTATTAACTCTATCTGTCATGGCTGCCCATATACCAGA
Organism: Ilyophis sp. 1 JC-2022; assembly: GCA_022702515.1. NCBI lineage: Eukaryota > Metazoa > Chordata > Actinopteri > Anguilliformes > Synaphobranchidae > Ilyophis > Ilyophis sp. 1 JC-2022. The sequence continues at coordinate 6,220,230 of CM040398.1, read as the reverse complement.
GACTCACTCTATAAACTCCATCCGCTGTATAACTCCATTTCCATAACAAACCACTGAAAAAACAGATTATTAATTCTGTGCAGGTGAAACGCAGGGCCGGTCAGGCATACACACAGGCAGGAATGTGTAGCTGTTTATAGCGAAGGGTTGTGTTGCTTTCATGCCTTTTCATAATGTATGGGTCCCCAGTCCTGGTTCTACAGTGAAAACTAGTGTCTGCTGGTTTTTGTTGTCACTCGATCCTTACTTGATCGATTAAAGCAGTTGATTATACAGTTAATTCACCTCGCCTGGTTTCTTGGATATAACCGGTTGCTGATTCTAAGATGAACCACAAACCTGAGATGGGAATTCTCAGATGTTTAAAAAAATAATAATAATAAATTTAAAAAAAACTGCATATAGTCTGCAATCAGAGTATCAACTTTTAAAATTAAATGTAAAAATACAGCCCTGTACTGAACATGCTACATCACCACAGAAATAAATCGTGTCTATCTATTCTTCTATCCAGAACATCCCAATATCTGATAGCTATATGACTCCTTCAGTGTTCATGGGTGAAGGCATTGCCCATTATCTTGACAGTACAAAGTCAAAATTATATTCTGTAGCAGAAGTAGTCCTTTTTTGGAATGAATACTCCAATTCCACATTATACATTCAAGCCGAAAAAGGTATTTAACACGTTAACACTGAAATGTGGAATATTATGCATATTGTATGCTGTAACTCTTTGGCTATAGTTACAGTAATCACTTCAATGCAACTTCTATGTGACTTCTAACATCCGATATCGGTAGGCTGCATTAAGTGACAGGTCTGGACACGCACAAATCGGATTTTGTTCACATTGGGATCGGATTTGCCAAACCACTTGGTGAGGTGGCCTAGCACACTTTGAGATCAGAATTTCTTGTAGTCTGGATGTAATCGGACATCTCAAAAAGCATTCACCGGAAAAAACGTCAATAATCACGCCCATGTTTTACCACGCCCGGTAAAGACAAGGCTGCAGCTGTTCACAAATGTAGGTGAAGGTGTGCTTTTGCATATGGAAATTGAGAACCCAGTCAGAATCAGTGAAATCATGCACATTATGGTTCAGTGCTGGCTATATGTGGGAACCCATACCCTCCTCTCCACTGAAACAGCTGTTGCACCCTGAAGCAGAATGCCCGCGTTAATAGCACACTCATAAACCCGAACTGCGATCTGATCACAGAGGTCATATTGAACTGTCAAATTTGGACACAACTCAAATCTGGCCTGATGTGATTGGATGTTGGAATTCCGTTTCCAGAAGTCGCATGAAGTGACTAGTGTAACCGTAGCCTTATATAAGTCCAGGGTAAAGGAAAATGTGAATTGTGACCACATACCATAAACTCCTCTAAATGAACACATTTCTGAGGACCAGAAAAAGATTTCCCATAGTGCCCCCCAAGGATGGAAAATTTCAGTCAGCTTGTACATAAACACACCTGGAATGACTGTCTCTGTACAAACACACCTGGAATGCCTGCACAACTGCCTTTGTTTTGAACCATACAGCACACTGAGTTCAAATGACAGCCTCACTGAGTTCAGGTGCATGTATGACAAAACTGGCTAAGTGGGTTCGCTGGATAACTGTGCTGAGTAAAATCCGGAAACCTCCCGAATATGCAACACTGTTCCCGGGTTCTACTCAGCGCAGTTATCCAGCTAACCCACGTATGATACAGGCCCCAGATTATTCTGACTATGATCATTAGACATCTCATAAAGCGGTTTGATATGCTGCAAGGCAGGGCCGTTTCATATCCAGCTGAACGGCAAGGTGAGTGAAGCCGCACTGGACAGCAGCAAGCAGAGAGATTTAGGGCCAATTCCTGAAAATGTCCCAAAATGGACACTGTGCATAATGTCTAATATCCTATTTTATGGCTTACATTATATAGCAGTGTTTTGAAGTGATAATAATAAGCCTTCTACCACATAAAGGACACTGGCGTGGGCCTCTCCTGCAGGACCCGAGCGAACATTTAATTAAAGTAAACCATTGTAAAATATGTGAGGAATAAAGGAGAAATCAGCCCCGCACAACCTCGGCACAGTCGAGCGGAACAGAAATTTCAATTAGGCAGCAGTCACAGAGAGAGTCACAGAAAGGTTTGTGAAGTGATGGGTGTCACAGAAGGTAAGAATCTGAACCCAGAGCTCTGTAAAAGGAGTCATGCTTTATTATAATCTATATAGATAAATCCAGGCTCATAAGATGGCTGAAAATTTAATTTTCTCAGTGAAGGAAATGATTGGTTTCTGCAATCAATGAAAAAAGGAGTTGTGGGGCGAGGGGGTCCTCTTCCAAAATAAATCTGAGGATAAAGTTGGGCATGGTCAGCCCCAACTGGGGCGCAAAATAAGAAAAAGTATGATGAGATCGTCTTTCATGATTTGCCTGGTCATGTTTCTCATTCTATTATGGCATGGTTTCAATGTGTGGATGTCTAAATATTGTATACTTAAAACCCCCGTATGATACACTTACTCCCGGGGTTTCGCTGAGTATATTCAGGAGCACACTTTTCAAGAAGTACACATTTGGTTGCATAAATATGACATGCAACTTCGTTTAAAGAAAATTAGGCGCAGCTTTGCTGACGTTTTCCTTCAATAATGACAAAAACAACATGACAATGTCCGGGACGTCTTATGACACTTCCACAGTACGGTTGGAAAATAGTATTAAGGATATTTTTTTGCGCACTGCATATCATGGCTAAACAGTACACATTAAGCAGAACACATATGCCAGTCCGCAGTACACAGGGGACAGGACGCAGTAGTTCACAGACCAAGTGACGGAAATATTCAGCCAGCCAGAATGAGCATGTGTTATCCCTCCCAAGTGCCTCCTGCTGGTCAATCAGGTGCCTATAGTCTGCTTGATCAAGGGGCACATGAAGCATATCCCTCTGTGTGAGCTGAACTGATGGGCCATGGAGTGACACTTCTCAGTCACGTCCCGTGTGTGTTCTGGCTCCCCCTCGGTGGTGGAATGAGCCCTCCACTGCAGTCAGAACAGCAGAAACCCTGCTCATCTTCTCACTGCAGTCAGAACAGTAGAAACCCTGCCCATCTTCCCACAGCAGTCAGAACAGCAGAAACCCTGCTCATCTTCCCACTGCAGTCAGAACAGCAGAAACCCTGCCCATCTTCCCACTGCAGTCAGAACAGCAGAAACCCTGCCTATCTTCTCACTACAGTCAGAACAGCAGAAACCCTGCCCATCTTCCCACTGCAGTCAGAACAGCAGAAACCCTGCCCATCTTCTCACTACAGTCAGAACAGCAGAAACCCTGCCCATCTTCCCACTACAGTCAGAACAGCAGAAACCCTGCCCATCTTCTCACTGCAGTCAGAACAGCAGAAACCCTGCCCATCTTTACACTACAGTCAGAACAGCAGAAACCCTGCCAATCTTACTACTGCAGTCAGAACAGTAGAAACCCTGCCCATCTTCTCACTACAGTCAGAACAGCAGAAACCCTGCCCATCTTCCCACTACAGTAAGAACAGCAGAAACTCTGCCCATCTTCCCACTACAGTCAGAACAGCAGAAACCCTGCCCATCTTCTCACTAGTCAGAACAGCAGAAACCCTGCCCATCTTCCCACTACAGTCAGAACAGCAGAAACCCTGCCCATCTTCCCACTACAGTCACAACAGCAGAAACCCTGCCCATCTTCCCACAGCAGTCAGAACAGCAGAAACCCTGCCCATCTTCCCACAGCAGTCAGAACAGCAGAAACCCTGCCCATCTTCCCACAGCAGTCAGAACCGCAGAAACCCTGCCCATCTTCCCACTGCAGTCAGAACAGCAGAAACCCTGCCCATCTTCCCACAGCAGTCAGAACAGCAGAAACCCTGCCTATCTTACTACTGCAGTCAGAACAGTAGAAACCCTGCCTATCTTCTCACTACAGTCAGAACAGCAGAAACCCTGCTCATCTTCCCACTGCAGTCAGAACAGCAGAAACCCTGCCCATCTTCTCACTACAGTCAGCACAGCAGAAACCCTGCCTATCTTACTACTGCAGTCAGAACAGTAGAAACCCTGCCCATCTTCTCACTACAGTCAGAACAGCAGAAACCCTGCTCATCTTCCCACTGCAGCCACAACAGCAGAAACCCTGCCCATCTTCCCACTACAGTCAGAACAGCAGAAACCCTGCCCATCTTACTACTGCAGTCAGAACAGCAGAAACCCTGCCCATCTTCCCACTACAGTCAGAACAGCAGAAACCCTGCCCATCTTCCCACTGCAGTCAGAACAGCAGAAACCCTGCCCATCTTCTCACTACAGTCAGAACAGCAGAAACCCTGCCCATCTTACTACTGCAGTCAGAACAGCAGAAACCCTGCCCATCTTCCCACTACAGTCAGAACAGCAGAAACCCTGCCCATCTTCCCACTGCAGTCAGAACAGCAGAAACCCTGCCCATCTTACTACTGCAGCCACAACAGCAGAAACCCTGCCCATCTTCTCACTGCATTTTCCTCACTTGTCCTTCCTCAAAACATGTCCATGTATATATTTTACTTGATTTAATTTGCTAATGAGGATTGCAGATACCAAATATCAATTAAATCTCTAAATCTCTTAAAAAGCAGAGCAAACGTGTGGATCAACCTTCAAGTCATAATGTACAACTCACAATCTGATTAAAATGAACCCTTCTCAAGCACCACCTTTTTGAACACAAGCGGTTACTGTTCTTGAACCCCTTTGACTACAGGCATAATCCTGGACTTTTCAGTAAGGTAACCATGAGGGGTTTGTTTTCCAAGAGTGAGAAATATTACTGACACAAAATAACAGAAGCTCAAACACAGCGGAGGTTTTTTTTGTTTGTTGTTTGTCTAAAATAGTTTATTAAAAACAGGTTTTTATTAAAAATGACAACAGAGACAAAATAAGAACAATGTAATATATAGACCTAGGTTCAACTAAGTTAACACTGGATCCTATGGGCATGGAAACTGAACAGGATAAAGGCACGGAAACCGAACAGGGTAAAGGCATGGAAACTGAACAGGGTAAAGGCATGGAAACTGAACAGGATAAAGGCACGGAAACTGAACAGGGTAAAGGCATGGAAACTGAACAGGGTAAAGGCATGGAAACTGAACAGGGTAAAGGCATGGAAACTGAACAGGGTAAAGGCATGGAAACTGAACAGGGTAAAGGCATGGAAACTGAACAGGGTAAAGGCATGGAAACTGAACAGGGTAAAGGCATGGAAACTGAACAGGATAAAGGCATGGAAACTGAACAGGGTAAAGGCATGGAAACTGAACAGGGTAAAGGCATGGAAACTGAACAGGGTAAAGGCATGGAAACTGAACAGGATAAAGGCTTGGAAACTGAACAGGGTAAAGGCATGGAAACTGAACAGGATAAAGGCACGGAAGAGATAAATGAAAGATGCCAACACACAGCACAGCTCGTCTCTCCAAGGCGCAGCAAGACAAAAGACCAAAGGCCCAAAAAAGGCCCAAAAATAATAGAGTGTATACTCCACATCCCCACACACACTGTCTGAAAGAGCGAGAGGGATCCTTTTTTTGGTCACACTTGACAACACATTTCATCTTTTTTGTGGCTACATCATATCCAATATCTATAGTGCAACATAAGGTGGGAGCACAGAGGGGTTTTTTTATTTATTTTTTTGACAGATGCTCAAATAGAAAACAGAAAACACTCAGATTTCTCCACTCTGATTTTCAAAACCTGATACCAGAAATATCTCCTAGCAACAATTATAGCAGCCAAAGTCAATGCTGTCACGCCTGTCTGGAAGCCAAGACCTGCTATCCCCGGGTGGTAAAAACACATATAATTATCCTTAATGCAATTGCACCATGCCTTGATAAATCACATTTGGTAATTCATAAGTGTTTGTTTCCGTGCTCTCCTCCAAATTCTTTTTAACTGCTATTCAGCCGTCATTAAACTTTAAAAGGTCAAACTGAAAACCCGATTTAATGAGTGGATGGTTTTTTATTTCCCAAAGCCATAGCAGGTAAGGGCCATGTGGAAGTCTACAATCAAAATATATAAAATATGCAAGAGAAAAATAATCTTTCTGGTTAAAAAATTAGATGAAAATCCATCAAGTTAATGCCAAGTTGTTCGACTCCACCCTACTATGAGGAATCGGTTCATACACAGCTCTGAATCAGTGTTTGAGTGTTGTTCGACTCCACCCTACTATGAGGAATCGGTTCATACCCAGCTCTGAATCAGTGTTTGAGTGTTGTTCGACTCCACCCTACTATGAGGAATCGGTTCATACCCAGCTCTGAATCAGTGTTTGAGGTGCTTTAATGGTACTGTAAGTCTCTTCCTGGAAATGCTTGTCCTCGCGAAATATTCCCTGCAAGCTTGGTGAGCTTTCATTCACTCTAAACGCACAGCATCTGTATCTCTCTCCTAATGCCATTATTCTTATTATACAAAGAATTATGCATATATTGTGCGATCCAAACAAAAAAATCGTTACATAATTATACAGTTGCTGTGGAAGGATTTTGAGTGATTTTCTGAAATGGTTGCAAATGGCAGACGGACATAATCTTAATGACAGTATGTGCATTTGCACCGCGCTGCTGCCACTGGGAGGGGTCACTCCTCCACAGACGCACAGTGACACACACTGGGTGTGTCCTAATCTCTCGACAGATTTTGACATAAATGTGAACATCTGTCGGTGCACATGTACGAGCTGGCATCACCTAAATTAAAGCAGAGACGAGAACTTGCGGTCGGAAGCAGCGGAAGCCGATTGGCCTGAGCAATCATGTGTGGGCGGAGCGCATGGAAACAGAATTGATAGGAAACACCACATGGGTACTGATGTACTGATAGCCTACAATTAAACTTTTTGTAATGGTCGCAATATGATCGGTACGAAATGGACGATAAACAGTGATGAGGTCACTACAAGTACAACAGCAGCCAGTGCACAGTGAAGCTTCTCTCTCTCTAACACCCTCCTAAAATCCTAAAATCCGCTTCAGTGCTTCCTCCTCCCCAACCTCCACCAACACAGTATCCCTCCAGAGACCTGTATCCCTCAGTCTGCCTCTGTTGTCACTCATTCTGCAGTGATGGCTGGGGCTTGCTTGACAGGAGCTTCAGTGATAAAGACAGCTCAGCCCGCTGGTGTCTGAGAGAAGGGCAGCGTGGAGCACAGAGAGAGAGACGTCACTAATAAAGGGCAGCGTGGAGCGCAGAGAGAGAGACGTCACTAATAAAGGGCAGCGTGGAGCGCAGAGACAGACGTCACTAATAAAGGGCAGCGTGGAGCAGAGGGACAGACGTCACTAATAAAGGGCAGCGTGGAGCGCAGAGGGACAGACGTCACTAATAAAGGGAAGCGTGGCGCGCAGAGGGACAGATGTCACTAATAAAGGGCAGCGTGGAGCGCAGAGGGACAGACGTCACTAATAAAGGGCAGCGTGGAGCGCAGAGAGACAGACTTCACTAATAAAGGGCAGCGTGGAGCGCAGAGAGACAGACGTCACTGATAAAGAGCAGCGTGGAGCACAGAGGGACAGACGTCACTAATAAAGGGCAGCGTGGAGCGCAGAGAGACAGACGTCACTAATAAAGGGCAGCGTGGAGCGCAGAGAGACAGACGTCACTAATAAAGGGCAGCGTGGAGCGCAGAGAGAGAGACGTCACTAATAAAGGGCAGCGTGGAGCACAGAGGGACAGACGTCACCCATAAAGGGCAGCGTGGAGCGCAGAGAGACAGACGTCACTAATAAAGGGCAGCGTGGAGCGCAGAGAGACAGACGTCACTAATAAAGGGCAGCGTGGAGCGCAGAGAGACAAACGTCACCCATAAAGGGCAGCGTGGGGCACAAAGACAGACGTCACTAATAAAGGGCAGCGTGGAGCGCAGAGAGACAGACGTCACTAATAAAGGGCAGCGTGGAGCACAGAGGGACAGACGTCACTAATAAAGGGCAGCGTGGAGCACAGAGGGACAGACGTCACTAATAAAGGGCAGCGTGGAGCGCAGAGAGACAGACGTCACTAATAAAGGGCAGCGTGGAGCGCAGAGGGACAGACGTCACTAATAAAGGGCAGCGTGGAGCACAGAGAGACGTCACTAATAAAGGGCAGCGTGGAGCGCAGAGGGACAGACGTCACTAATAAAGGGCAGCGTGGAGCGCAGTAGTCCTTGATCACGACGTCTGCGTGTTAGTCTAAGGCCTAGTCCATTTTGTGTGTGAGCAGGCATTTCTTCAAGAGTGGCCCCCGGAGGAGGACCTCGAGTTCGGCTGCAGTGCACAGACCACCAGAGCAGTGGTTCAAAGAGCACAGGAAATGGACCACTGAGCAGACAGGTTCGATAGGCAGATGCTTCCTGCTTCACCATGATCTCTCCACAACAGACAACCTGTTATGTTCGGAGTTCTGAGTCTGTCTGTTTTGTATTTTCATTTTCATTCAGGTATTTCACTGTCCTGTGTTTTGTATTTCTGTCACTCCCTGTCTTCGTCACACCTTTCAGGAGTCTGTGGGGATTTCGGTTTTCTCTATTTCCTCTCATTCCTTCCTTCTTACTAAATTATGTAATTGTAAATCATACTAATTAACTAACAATCACTAACATCTTAGAATTAGGGTCTACTAATCTACTAATGACTAACTTGTGTATATAATACTAAACAACTAACTTACTAACATTAGGGATTTCGAATTTTTTTTCATCACTAATTACTAATTTACCTTGAGTTTCTACCTGCAGCTGTCATTCTCCACTTATGTGTTCCTCCCCTTCGAGCTGTGCACTTGTTACCTGTTAAACTCCAGGTCTGTTGTCATTATTGTTTATGTGAAAATCCAGTCAGTGTTTTACGTCTGCCCTTGTTATTGGTCCTTGTTACCCTCATTGTTCTTCCCTGTGAGCCATCTCCCCTCCCTGCTTCCTCACACCTGATCCTCATTGTTTCTGGTCTCCCTCTGTGTATTTAACCCAGTTGTCCTTGTTCCTCGTCGCGAGTTCCTCACATCTTTATCGCGTTTGTTTGTTGCCTATCTTTCTAGTATTCGAGTATCTGGTCTTCAGAGTCTGCGTTTCGTGTTTTAGTTAGGTTTTAAGGATCTGTTTGTTTTCAGAGTTTTTGTTTCGTGTGTTAGTTAGAATTTTAGTATTGGTTTTTCCCAGAGTTTTCTTTGTTTTGTGTTTGTTCGTTTTATGTTTTGTGTCTCTATGATCTCCTGGTTTTTCGACTTCTGCCTGTGTTCTCGCGACCCTGTTCCTGGACTGTGATTTTGTACCTCTGCCGTGCCTTCCTGTTTTTGACCTCTGCCCGTTTGACTTTCCTTTGGATTTTGTACCTTTGCCAGACATTAAACTTGTTTTCTGCACTCCGGCCTGCTTCTGGGTCCCTATCTCCCACTGGCCATAACACAACCAAACGTGTGGCGCACATCAAAACAAGCCTACAGGTTTGAGTGCTTGGTTCTGCTGGTGAAAGGTTCTGGGGAGGCTGTACTGACCCTATCTCCCACTGGCCATAACACAACCAAATGTGTGGCGCACATCAAAACAAGCCTACAGGTTTGAGTGCTTGGTTCTGCTGGTGAAAGGTTCTGGGGAGGCTGTACTGACCCTATCTCCCACTGGCCATAACAACCAAATGTGTGGCGCACATCAAAACAAGCCTACAGGTTTGAGTGCTTGGTTCTGCTGGTGAAAGGTTCTGGGGAGGCTGTACTGACCCTATCTCCCACTGGCCATAACACAACCAAATGTGTGGCGCACATCAAAACAAGCCTACAGGTTTGAGTGCTTGGTTCTGCTGGTGAAAGGTTCTGGGGAGGCTGTACTGACCCTATCTCCCACTGGCTATAACACAACCAAATGTGTGGCGCACATCAAAACAAGCCTACAGGTTTGAGTGCTTGGTTCTGCTGGTGAAAGGTTCTGGGGAGGCTGTACTGACCCTATCTCCCACTGGCCATAACACAACCAAATGTGTGGCGCACATCAAAACAAGCCTACAGGTTTGAGTGCTTGGTTCTGCTGGTGAAAGGTTCTGGGGAGGCTGTACTGACCCTATCTCCCACTGGCCATAACACAACCAACTGTGTGGCGCACATCAAAACAAGCCTACAGGTTTGAGTGCTTGGTTCTGCTGGTGAAAGGTTCTGGGGAGGCTGTACTGACCCTATCTCCCACTGGCCATAACACAACCAAATGTGTGGCGCACATCAAAACAAGCCTACAGGTTTGAGTGCTTGGTTCTGCTGGTGAAAGGTTCTGGGGAGGCTGTACTGACCCTATCTCCCACTGGCCATAACACAACCAAATGTGTGGCGCACATCAAAACAAGCCTACAGGTTTGAGTGCTTGGTTCTGCTGGTGAAAGGTTCTGGGGAGGCTGTACTGACCCTATCTCCCACTGGCCATAACACAACCAAATGTGTGGCGCACATCAAAACAAGCCTACAGGTTTGAGTGCTTGGTTCTGCTGGTGAAAGGTTCTGGGGGTGCATGCATGGCTTAGATATGGTAACTTTATATGTATTAACCAAACCTTTTGCTAATTGTTAATTTTTTTTAAAATGACTAATTAGATTCATATTTCAGCTATTTCTTATCTCATTTTAGTTGCAAAAGGTGGTTGTTTTGCACACAACCCATCAGTTATAGTAGCGCATCCATTGAATGTATAATTCACTGAACATATAGTTGCAATATCAGAGGCTTGGTAACACAGTGACTTTAAAAAGCAGCCAGTAGTGTGTGTGGGGTGTGTGTGTGTCTGCCGCTTATGAGATGCCATGTCAGTCACTGGCCAGTAACAGAAAATGCAGTCCTTGCACGTTGCTTTAATCTCATTCTAAGAAAATAAAGTGCTTCAGCTGCACCTCAGTCAAATACATTAACCCCTTTGTGCAGTGACCCTAGTGGCATAGACTGCTGGATGCTGTAGCCGTCCTCTGGATTCAGATGAGATTTACATCCATGACTTCATCTGAAGCAGACAGCATGGATTCCATAGCTAAGTGTTGCCTTGTGTACAAGGCGTGCGTGTGCATCTGTGTTTTATGGTGTTGTATTCATACAAAGAAAGGCTAGCTAGGTTGTGTTATTATTGTTTATGATGTTTTACATTAGTGTTAGCTAGTCTGACTGGTTGGTAATAAATTTCCTTTTATGACGAGAACAGGGCTGTGTTGGACATTTTTGGCACTGGAAACTAAACTGAGACAAAGAAATTGTCACTAATTGCCCCCTCATAGGACATAATAATGTGCTTCAAATGGACACTTAAGCTGTGTTCATGTTTGAATAGCTTTGGATAGCGTGGATAGCTTTGGACAGCGTGGATAGCTTTGGACAGCGTAATACTTTGCATATGTTTCCATGGGTTTGGAAAGGTTTGGGTATGTTTTTGGACACCTATAACCATTCCCCTAATATTTTGCAAAAGTTATCTAATGATATAGATGAAACTATATTTCCAATGAGTCAAAAAAGTTTATGTTGGAAAATTTTGATTATCTCCTGAATTACTGATTATCTCCTGAATTACTGATTATCTGATGCACAATTATACATTTTGGGTAGATTTTTGGACACTAAGGTACACTGTTTCAAATCGCCTCATAGGATTTGAGCAGTAATATCACTTTCATATTTTGTACACATGCAGACAGGAGGTTTGCAAACCAGAAATGTAAAGTTGAACCTTATTCACATATTTGACTCTCAGGTGTTCACTGTAAACTAGCGTGCTGGAACTTTGTTTTTCACCGGGGGTTGTGCATTCACTGCCCATAATTTACATCTGAGTTATGAAAATAATTTAAGGCATGATAATACATGGTGAAAAAATAAATAATTGAAATTGTGCCTTGTAGCAAGTCCTGAAATAGTAGGCACGGGTGCGTAAGTACCACAGAAAATGATACAACATAGGACTCGTACACCACATAGGAGAAGAACTCGCACACCGCTAGAAATGGCAGGGAGCAATCCACAAAAACAAAAAAAAGCCGAGATATAGAAAACTACAAAAATTTATTTAGACATCCAGTGAAAGTGCAAAGTGATAAGGTGAAAAAAGGTAGCAGACGTTTCGGTCTCGTATGACCTTTCTCAATGCTTTCCAGAATGGTGCACTTTACAGACAAAGAAGCCACTCAGATATTTAGAGACAGTATATATTTCTATATCTCTGCATTTTTCTTTTTTGTGGATTGCTCCCTGGCATTTCTAGCGGCGTGCGAGTCCTTCTCCTATGTTGTATCATTTCTAGCGGCGTACAAGTCCTTCTCCTATGTTGTATCATTTCTAGCAGCGTGCGAGTCCTTCTCCTATGTTGTATCATTTCTAGCGGCGTGCGAGTCCTTCTCCTATGCTGTATCATTTCTAGCGGCGTACGAGTCCTTCTCCTATGTTGTATCATTTCTAGCGGCGTGCGAGTCCTTCTCCTATGCTGTATCATTTCTAGTGGCGTGCGAGTCCTTCTCCTATGTTGTATCATTTCTAGTGGTGTGCGAGTCCTTCTCCTATGTTGTATCATTTCTAGCGGTGTGCGAGTGTTTCTCCTATGTTGTATCATTTCTAGCAGCGTGCGAGTCCTCCTCCTATGTTGTATCATTTCTAGCGGCGTGCGAGTCCTTCTCCTCTGCTGTATCATTTCTAGCGGTGTGCGAGTCCTTCTCCTATGTTGTATCATTTCTAGCGGTGTGCGAGTCCTTCTCCTATGTTGTATCATTTCTAGTGGTGTGCGAGTCCTCCTCCTATGTTGTATCATTTCTAGCGGTGTGCGAGTCCTTCTCCTATGTTGTATCATTTCTAGCGATGTGAGAGTCCTTCTCCTATGTTGTATCATTTCTAGCGGCTTGCAAGTCTTTCTTCTGTGTTGTATGATAATAAATTGTACAAGGGTCTTCTTTAATTTAAGCCATTATTGGTGTTTGTGTTGCATTGATATCTGGAGTGATAAAGCTTTAAACAGATGAAAACGGGTCAAATTAAGCCTCTGCGCAAAAAGGTTAATATTGTCATTATAATCACAATGATTTTAGTCAATATTGAGATCATGATAATTAATTGGTTTTCGGAACATAATACTTTTATGAATTGAACATTACATTTTGAATGAACATTATATATTATATACAATGCTTATATTTTCACATTTTCTAACCCTAACCCTCTACTGTGATAGAGGTAAAATAGGAGTACTTTATTTGATATAGAACACCAGAGAAAGTCCAGTAAAGTGAGTTTTCATTTGCAGACTGCGCCTTCAAAATCGTCATTCTCGATTATTCTCGTTTAGTAATCGTGGAAAGTCAGTATTGATATCACGATTACAATTAGATTAATTGTGCAGCCCTAATTGTCAGTAGCAAACCCATTATTCTGCAGATACTGTAACCTGATATGCAATAACCAAATACATTGTTATTAAGCAATAACATTTAAAGGGTAAAACAGATGTGTGTTTTGTTTTCTATGTAATATTTTAGCAGACACACACACACACACATAATTTCTGTTACTTTTGTTTGAGATTAAACTCACCAGAAATGCCTGATATTCTGCCGGTTTCAGGAGGTGGAAAAGGCCAGCAGCTTACAGTCTCTAATTAAGATAAGGGTCAATAAGTACTGGAACTTTTAATGTTGAAGTTCTGGAATGGAATCGCTCATTAAACTACATTATATAACTATGCCCAGTGCATTTTATACAGAAGCTTTGCGATGACCTAAGGTGGACGCATTAGAGCTGTCAGGCGCTGTCCATCAATTTTAAACTCCGTGTGGAGTCAGCCAATGACAGCTGATATCACCCATTAAGAATTTGGCAAGTGAGTCACAGATTTTACCGACGGTGATTCGCATGGCTTCATCCGCAAAGAAAAATATGACAATATATTTCAGTCCATTAGTCAACACTTCCCTATGACTGACAGGCAGCCCTGTGCAAATACATATCTGTCTCAATTATGCCAATTAGAGATGTTTAAATGTAAAAACAAGGGCCTGCTGAATGTAATGTTGACTCAAGATACAGAAGAGGGAGGTCCCAATGGCAGTATTGCCGTTTAATTAAAGCCCTGCTCTTGCTGGCCTCGTAACATGCATAAAGTAACTAAGGATATCCTCAGGACAAAATGAACAATCGCCTTAACCTTGGAAATTATCCAGAGAGTTTTATATAAGTTAGAACCTCCTCTATCTCTCACTAATAAGCATGGAATAAATCATACTTGCAATATTTATGCTTATATGTACAGTGCTCGATTTAAGGCATTTCACTCAACAGATACTAGTATATACACATACTCTATATATTATGTTAATTTTAATGTACAGTGGACAACATTTCAACATGCACAAGATTGCTTTTGGCACATGTCAATACAGGGGAATGGTCTACCAAGGTTCCCTCAATAATTTTGATGCATTGCACAGTGAAGCTAAGGTCAAGCATTCCCCTTCTAGCTAATTCTGCTGTAGGAAGGAGTTTAAATAATGATAGGCAATCTGTATAAGTAATCTAGCTAATGTGTACTGTCATCTAACTAGTCATCTTCCCCGTTCACAAGACTACTTTGTGAGGATGATTCATCCGTTACATTATTTAGTGAAAGACAAATTCTTAATGGTGCTAATTATGTACAGCTAATATAATTGATTCATACCATCATAAAAATGCATGGCTTCAAGCATGTTCTGTTAAACAGATTCTGCACCCAAAACCCAAAGGGAAATAATGGGCCCATGTCACTCTGTCATGGAAAAATGCTCTTCACATATTTTGTGTTCATCAGCGTTGTTATAAATTCATAACTGCATAAAATTAAGACTCATGGTTGAATTTAAAAGAACAAAAAATAGAAGGTATATATACAGGGGGTGGACAAAATATCAAAAACACTCCTGCAAAATGGCTTTAACTTTGAAGCATCTAAACCACAATTACAAAAGCATCTACACAGGTGACTCCTATTAATTTGAGTGCTAATTAGCAGCATGTGTCGGTTTAAAAAAGTCTAACCAGCAGCACCCTTCTAGGAAAGTCTCCAAAGCAAGATGAGGATACTAACAGGGTTCCAAAAGGGCCAAATAGTTTGTGCTCGAATTGCAGGTGCGTCAGTCACAAAAACAGCAAAAAAACACCCAAAACCAAAAAACAGTATCAGCAAAAAAGAACTGTGGCCGCAAGTCAAAGCTCTCCGACAGGAACAGACGGACACTTGGTAGGATAGTTGCTAATAACCACAGCTCTAAAAATCAGCACAGAATTTAATCAATATCTGAACCAGTCTCAACAAAAACAGTACATTTTCAGCTTCCCAAAGCTGGTATTTATGGCAGGGCCGCCATTCGGAAACCATTTGTAAGGCTAATACACAAAAACGCATAACGCATAAATGGGCCAATATCTACGGTGGTCAAAAAAATACAACTTGGGATGGGTATCGTTCGGTACTGCTTATCGAAACCAATACTTATCGATACTCTTATCGATACTCCTGTTCATAATTTTTGTTTAAAAAAAGATAATAATAAATCAAGTTATTTTATTATTACTTTGAGCAGAAATAACAAGTTATTTTCATAAAATTTCATTAAAATTGTTTCCTCATAGCTCTCTGAGAGTATATAACGAGGGGACCAATTGCTATAAATAAATGTCCGGTAGTGTGTTTTGTTGCTGCTTCACTACAAATACAATAAATTTAAATGAACAAGATTATAGATTACCAAAAAACTATAGTTCTTGAGCTTTTCAGAAGCTACCAGAATAATAGTTATAAATAATACAGCGGTGGTGAATGGATTGGGCTTCGGCATTTGTCTTGGACTGCTATCTGCTGAAGGAGCGGACGCTGCCTCTTGACTGACGTTAGCTATAGGATGAGAACATGAATGCTCCATGGCATTCTCTGTTAGCCTACCTGTTCGCAGTGTGCAAGTAATAATTTCCCAAAAAAGCTATTGAGTGTTTTAGCCCTGGGTTTATGTAATGCGGGAGAATACGCTAGGTAAGATTAGACTGAAGATTCACTATTTAAACTACTGTGGTAGGGGGGTGTGGTTTTAGGCGAGGCCGGCAAGAGAGAGTGAACTCAGGTGGTTTATGGAACCGGCACAGCTGTTGGCAATCAGGCAATTGGTGATGATTGATTGTGGTATTGTTTGCATCAATTAACCAATTGCCTTGATTGTTCAACAGTGAGCCTGAGAACCTATAAAAGGAGCCTTCTGGGAGTTGAGAGAGGAAAATGACTAAGATCTGGAGGTATTACTGTGGTTGTGTTGTGGAGAAAGGCAGAAAATAAAAACCCCGTTCTCCTTACCCAAGCTTGGGCTGGACTGGGATTGTTTTATTCACGCGAGCCGTACGACTCACTTCACCACAACTACTTTTCGGAAAAGATATTCCATGTACATTACGAACAGGTAACACAAAATGCCTTGGAGAAACAAAACTTGAATAATGTGGTCGCTCCAGGTCATTTAACATACAATACATCGTTATCCAGCGCTGTTACTATGTGGCTGGCCGTCTAGTAAATGCTGACGGTGTTATTTTCCGAAGTTAATAACTGTGGACTTGTTTTATCGTATAATGAATGAATGAATCAGGTCCCGAATAGTTCTCTTTGCATCAAACCTGACCTACTTGGTCTCCAAAGACATGCCCGCACAACCTGGGCAGGGGTCGGAGAACGCCTCCTGCAAGTGCCCCAGACTAAGAGACACATGGTGTGAGCATCAGACAGGTCCATAGCTGCCCCCATATTCAGTGCACAAGGCGCCTGGAGCAGAAATGAAAAACACCCGAGGACGCATACGTGCACGGGTAAACTGGAGCGCAATGGGGGAGAATGGAAAGAGCAGAAAATTACAATCTGGTACACAAAGCAATCCACGGAGCGCACATTCTTACAGATTGGGAAAAACATCTCACTGGGGGGAGGAACCACGCCCAGGGTTTAGAGACAAAATTAAGAACCACCCAGGCAGTACTTCAACCAATCAACAGAGCGCACACGCTTACCAATTGGAAAAAAATGTCTCACTGGGGAATGACACACCCAGAATTTCAGAGACAGAACCAATCAACAGTGTACATACTCACTGATTGTCGAGGCAGCTTTAAACAAAGGATTTAACAAACTCTTGTTTAAACAATAATTAGCGAATGCCATATAAGCCAAAAAGGAATGCAAACACTCCCAATATAAACGGCTATATGCTACATAAAAACATTAGCAAAGTTAACGTTAGCAACACCAAACAAAGCGATACACAGTATCTAGTCTTTTAGCAACAATGCCATCAGCGGAATTACCGCATGCAAGTGCTTATCGCAGCCTTTGGAGGACGGGAAAACCCGTAGCTCCGACCGTAGTCGCAAAGCCTAAGCGCTAGCACAGGTATACAAACAAAAGTTTACGTCTGCATCGGCGAGAAAAGAGAAGGACTTCCGCCTTGATGTGCCATCTATTTATAGAGGAAGTTACGTCATCGCGCGGAGGTCAAGTGTTGGGTATAAGAGTCTCGAATGCATCCGGCTGCGACAAAGTCATCCGCAAGCTGCCGACCCTAATGGTTGAAGGAACGAAATAGAACTACCTGTCATCAGTACACAATGCTATAAATGTCAACAACAACACAGTGAAATGTGTTGACTTTATGATCCCATCCCACTCTGTGAGAAATACAGAGTAAGTGCTAAATGGGTCTCTCAGCGTATTTTTTACAGAGAGGGGCGTGACGTTTCATCAAACTGCATTCATCACGGAACCAGCACATTGCATGTTGCTCTCTAGCGTCTGTTCCAAGCCGAGGTACAGTCAGCCTATTACAGACACTTAAATAAAAAATAAAAAACAAAGCGCAAAAGGTGGCAATTGCAGATTGCTTCCTAGGCTGTTGTCGTAAGCAATTAAGCGGTGTGTTTTAATTAAAATAGAGACTCATCCAGTGTGCTACCAACCATCTAAAAACATAAATTCCTTGTGAGAAAATATGGCGAAAAGATCCAACATTTTAAGGATTAAAATAAAATTCTGCCCTAAGAATGTACTTGTTACATGTTACAAATGACCACTTTCTGAATTCAAGCGGACCAATCACAGCCACGTATTTATGCACATCACATTACTGCAATTTTAGTAGACACTCTTATCCACAGCGACTTACACAGCTTTAGAATTTCTTTTTAACACAGCATCCGTTTATAGACCTGGATATACACTGAAGCAATTCAGGCTAATTACCTTCCTTAAGGGTGCAATGGCACTGCCCAACCTGCAAATGGAACCTGCAAACCTTCCAGGCTACAAGCCCAGGGCCTTACCCATAATGCTACACAGCCGCCCTTATATGTGTGTTATATTTCTCAGCGGTGATAACAAAAAGCATTTGGCGTCTTTTTCTTTCTTTTTTTGTTCCAGAACATTTGGCGGGATCAGCGGGGCTTGTTAGTGCTTAGAACAGCATCACCATGGCTCTTCTGCATCAGCACACATGGTCCCCAGCGGTACGGTGTGATCTTTCAAAGGCACATTGGCTGGGCTCTCTGTGTGTAAGGCAGCTCAGTCTGTACCTCACTCAGACCTGTCCAGCACCACGCTTAAATATTTACAATATTTATCTTTTACATTTTAATGGAAATGTCCTGCATTGTCCTGCTCTGTGCCATCACAGAACACAAAGATGATGATCCCGTGTAAATGTTCCCCTCATGTTCCAAAACAAAATTGCAGACACGTCGAAACCGTTCTCCTGTCTGTCCATATAGATCAGTGGGTCTCAACCCTGGTCCTGGAGTACCCCTGTGTTGGCTGGTTTCCGTTCCAACCACAATTGCAATACCAAAATTTTAACAAGCTGTTAATCTTTCTTAATTAGGTGTTTTTAATGTTTAAAGGGATTATTTACCCTCTTAAGACACATTATGTTAGCAAAAGCTATGCATGCCATGAAGAATTAAAGTCCAATATTCACATTGCGCTGTATTGCAGACAATTAAAAAGAGGTAAAAAAATTTTTAACTGATCAAATTAAAGACTGAGCTGAATCAATAGGCTCCTAATTGGTGAAATTGTGGACACATGGCCACTAAAACTAACCGTTTGGTAAATAATGAAGAATTCAAAAACAAAGCAAATGATAACGTGCCAAACCTGCATTGTGTCAATTACCTAATTAGGAGCCTATTCACCTCAGTCTTTACCTCTTCTTTGTAACTGTTTGTGAACATGGGAATTCTATTCTTCGTGGCATACAAAGCCATTGCTTTCATAATGTGTCTTTAGAGGGTAAATAATCCATCTAAACATGATGAATTAACAGCTTGTTAAAATATTGGGATTGCACTTGTGGTTGGAACGAAAACCAGCATACACAGGGGTATCCAAGACCAGTGGTGAGAACCACTGATATAGATGATTTGTGGGTTGCTGATAATCTATCCCCACCTCCCACTTTCATACAAAGATCCCTTTTTCTGCAAGATCTGAATAGAAACATCAAGTAACAGAGACAGTCCACGGAAATGACAGTGCCATCTGCTGGATGGATCTCATTTTATTATTTCATGAATGTTTTTTTTGTCCTTAATCCTGAAACTTTAAAAAGTCAAAGAATGATTCCTAGATCAGTTATTACATAAGCAATACTATAATGAGATATTCCCGAGATGTTTAGACAGTATTTTAGCCTGCAACAGAAATCAGTCCTCATAGTCCCACTCAGCTGTGTAATGTAATGCAAGTTTCACACTATGATTGATTCTTTCGATGTAACTAAGGAATTTTTTTTAAATAAATAAAAGCTTCTATGGTATAACTTACAGGCTAGGTCTGATAAAATTGGCCACCTCTAGTAATACCTTATCAACCACCCAGTACACGCTAGCACCCGCCCAGTACACGCTAGCACCCGCCCAGTACACGCTAGCACCCGCCCAGTACACGCTAGCACCCGCCCAGTACACGCTAGCACCCGCCCAGTACACGCTAGCACCCGCCCAGTACACGCTAGCACCCGCCCAGTACACGCTAGCACACGCCCAGTACACGCTAGCACACACCCAGTACACGCTAGCACACGCCCAGTACACGCTAGCACCCGCCCAGTACACGCTAGCACCCGCCCAGTACACGCTAGCACCCACCCAGTACACGCTAGCACACACCCAGTACACGCTAGCACACACCCAGTACACGCTAGCACACACCCAGTACACGCTAGCACACACCTAGAAGGTCCTAACTTTCTAAACCCATGACTAGGCCCGCACAGAATTTGCAGGCGCAGAGAATCCAATGAAATTCCATGGAATTCTGTGGAATTCAAATGTTGGGAAATGCTGCAAATAATCCCGAGTTTGCGCGAGAGTTGTGTGTCATTGTGATTGGCAGTTCGCTGTGTAACACGTGGCAGATAACAATTAGGAAATCATATTTAGGCTACGACTGAGGAGCTAAGGAGACGTCATTTATCTACAGTTATTACGGCAAGGGACATGGCAAATAAATTCCCCAATGTCATTTATGAGGATCTGGGGGAGTGATATTTTGTGAAATTTGTCAGCACTCAGTGGATCAGTCAGGCGACCGACGTGGCTGGAGCTTCTCACGTCACTTCAACCAGGGATTACTACATTTTATAATCTCTCTCTATGGGCTTTCCTTCGACACAATAACAGGAAGGCGAGTGGTTTAGGTAAGCTTCAAGTAGCTTGCTAACACAGGATACTGAATTAATACAGAATTTGTCAAGAAGTTAGCTTTAGTTGATCAGCACTTGACAGCGATTGTCACTTTAGTCAGGTAGCTAGATATGTTCTACAAGAAGTAAGCCTGGCGACTGGCAATGTTGGGAATAACATTGCAGATCTACCAGTAGGCTAGTGCTTGTGGGGCTCGATCGGGCGAAGGTAGCCTCAGCCTCTTCTACTGTTAGATTGGGGACATGCAGAGTTCACAAATCAGCCCAGGAGCATAAAGACGTGTTTTTCTCCACGGTACGGCCGGGCTGAGACCGGGTTCATGCAAGGCGAGCGAGAGCGAGTCCGTGACAAGACTGAATGTTAAAAGCAACCTGACTGAAAAGCTGATCAAAGCTTTCACTCCGTTTGTTTGTTTATTATTATTGCCTGGAACACGAGGAGGAAGAAGGAAGAGTTTAATGATTCACTGTATCTCTATGCTGTTATGAAAATCATAATTTTCGCATCTCATTGCGTGTGACATGCCTTTTTAAAATATTTTGTGTGTGTGTGTGTGTGTGTGTGTGTGTGTTAGCTGGTATGAGAGAGTAAATTGGTTGAGCAGTGACATGACTGCCAGAAAAGTGTGTGTGTGTCTATGTGATTTGATGGGACGAGTTTTTGGTTCCAGTCAGACACAATAAATTGAGAATCCTAATAGATCCAAGAATTTATGAGGGAACAATGATTTGGCTTGTGCCAGCAATAGCCTAGCCATTTAAAAAAATAATTTTTACTGGGACCAATCCTACATTGTAGACCTTCCTGACCTCCTAGCCGGTGTATATTTGGCCTTGCATGTGTGCTTGTTTTGCATGATTTGAATCGAATGACTGATCACAGAATAATACCGAGCACCGTTTGCGCTTTTACACTTCTATCCCAGTCTTTTTCTTCGTTTTTCAGTATGATCTAGGTCAGTCTCAGGCCCCCTGCCTCTGAAAGTCTCCACACATCTATTTCTATCTCACTATCAAGTTACTGGCATGATGTGTGTGTAGGCTTAGGCTTGCCAAAGTACAACAAACATTGAATAAACCTTTAAACAAAATACAAATACAGAAGTTAATCCGTTTAGAATATTAGTTCATTTGATGATGACAAAGGCATACGCAATTATACGCATCGTCATTAGTGTGTTTGGTGTTTGTGCGTGTTAGCTAACGCACATGTTCATTTATCATATGTGACTTATCTATCTATAAGAGTGAGAGAGGTCTATATGATACTGAGGATTTTCCTTACAATTTTCAACACAGGCCATTTCTACAGAATTTAGCATGCAGGATCTCTGTTGATTGCTTATCCCATTTAGGGCCTGATTTACTAAGCGGGTGCAAAAACGTTTAGCACACACAAAACTAATAACCGAACCAATGATTGGTGCAAAACAAATACCATGACGAATCATTTGTCATGTTATTGGTTTTGTGTGTGCTAAAAGGTGTTGCACATGCTAAAGGTCTTAGTAAATCAGACCCTTAGTGTACTCGAGTTTACCGAGTGAACCTCATACCTCGCACCCAGATAGCGCAATAGTGAAGATTGCACAGTAAAAATCTTACACCAAATTTTTATTGGAATTTAGAATCCAAAAAAATGCTTATCGTGTTATTTTAATGCATTCACTTCTGAATCAAAGTCTCTTTCTCTCTCTCAATTTCAAATTCAAAAGTTTCCGACGAAATACATTTTTCTTTTTACCTCCTGTAACACTGTGGTACTCTCAGTTTGAATGATCATATTTAGCTTGGCCATATTTGGGCAAAACACTTTGAATAAACATTGAATTCACCCTGCAGATTTTCTTCCTGAAACACCGCAGAAAACCCAAAAAAAGTCAGCAGATTCCATCTGGGCTTGCCCATGACAGGGTTCTCCCCAGAATGTTTTCACAGAGAGGCTCTTAGGCCCTCGGTAATGGGTTATGAGCTACCTTACAGAAGAGACCAGAATTATGCCTGTAGTCAAAAAGTTTAAAGAACAGTAACCATTTTATTTTGGGCTTGTGTTCAAAAAAGGTGGTGCTTGAGAAGCAAGCAAAGAAAGAAAGACTGTTAAAGCAAGACCGTATGACTGATTGTTCGGTTCACAGTGCGTGCCACAAAGAAAGTCCTGTACATTTTTCCCAGCCATGACAAAGTAAGTGGTGATACTTTTCTGATTAGAAGGGCAAAAAGATATGGGTGGCCCAGGCTATTATTTTGGTTACACAGTGGCACAAGCGAGGGAACAGAATTTCTGCCTTAGTAACCAACTAGTAACACCCTAGCAACAATTGGGAAGTGATGGTGATCTGACACAATGCACCATGTTAAACAGTATTCAGGAAAGGCCTACCTGCATGCAAAACACTCCAATGAAGTCCCATTTCCTCAACTCACACAAACACAATAGGAGAACTTGTAAAAATATACAAATAAAACCGGTACAAATGTGGTCACCATTGATAATCAAGCAACAGATGGGATATTTTGAGTTATAAACTGTACAATACAGACAGGGTTTTGACTACAAAGGGTTTTTCTGAAATATAAGTCACAAAATAAATAAATTAAGACTAAACATTTTACCTTGGGTTCATGCATACAAGTGCCTCGCTAAAGTTGATAGTATTAATCCTGTGATTAAGATATTTCCAACAAGGCAGTTGGAGTTGGAGATGTGAAAATCATAGATGTACTGAAATGAGTCGTTTCATTGGGATAGTTTATTTGCATGCATTGCATACATCTCAAATCTGATTCCAACACAGATCTTCACATGCAAGTTAATTAAGTTTTTCAATGGAGCACTCGTGGCCCAATTTCCGAAACCAAAACAAACTGGTTTTCCGTAATCCTCGGTCCCGCAACAGATGGGGCAGTGAGGAATTCAGTCTGAAGTAGGGTTCAGTTTGGAAGGTACTGCTCCCAAATGAGTGTGACTGAAGGCGCCGCACGGATGATGTTTTGCACAATCTTGCTCAGTTGCTATCAATAAACATAACAATACGGTGTGTGAAGTGAATGTTCTGTGTGCGTGCGGAGGCTCCAGAGGAAGCTGCACAGGGTTTCTATGGGCTATGCATGAACTCGTTTTACATTCTAATAGGCTATGATAAGCATTCCATGAAAGACAACCAGAGCAATGGATTAGCCTGTTAGCCAGATTAGCTTATTTAACACACAGCAACATCATATTGCACCAGCATGAAAAACAGCCAGGGCAATGAATTAGCCGGTTAGCCAGATTAGCCTATTTAAAACGTCATATTGCACCAGCACTCCTCATTCTACAGGCATGTTTTCATAATTTCATAAAAGTCCAATTAACTTCAAACGTTCTCCACAGCTACATTACAGAAGGTATTGTCAGCTATTCATGCATCTGGTCAGTCATGAAAGCAAAACTGGGTGTAATTAAATGGATAAATTTAGGCTATGCAACGGACTAAACAATGACAGACATGTAACGTTACTCAGGGAAACAACGCTACCTCGGTGGAGAAAAATAAAGGATATCGGGCCTTGCTTAAACCTTTGGCTTGAGACCAGTTTGCCTGTAAAAAGATGCTGTTGAAGGGAGTGTGGAGGAGCATAATTGGGTGGAATACGTCAGGGCACTGCTCACCCTGGAATAAAGCTCTACATTGGTTCCCCTTTACAGTGAGGCTTGCCTATGTCCGAGTCCAGTCCTGACGTTGGCCGTTGGGTAAGCTTTTCAAGTTGCAGGAAATATATTGCATTTGTCACATGGATGGTGGACAACTTAATGCATGTTCTTTAAAATTCAACATGATATCATGAATGGTTTTGCTGTTTTGTTTTTTTTCCTCAAATATTCAGGGTACTTCATTCAAAATATAACCATGCTGTTATTTCAATTACCCCATTAGCCCTTTGCCCAAGTGCATGCTTCTCTAAATGACAAAACATAAAAGGTCACAAGGATAAAGGATACTTGAACGACTCTGTAGAATCTCTATACACAGATGTAGCTTCACATTCATGTTGAGAAATCATAATATCTCTTGAAATGTTGGGATTTCAGTTGAGAAATTTATAAATATGTATAAATAAATAAATATTTGTGATAATAGTTAATACAAGATTTTGCTTGCTATTATATAAACACACACACACACACACACCAAAGGACTACCTTCAAATGACACAAAGCCATTTCTCATTGAAACCTCAGCAGATTCAGTCAAGTGAAACCACAGTTAACAAACAGAATCCAACCAATACTTTTAGAAAACTAGTGATGAGTACTCCTCAAAAAAGGAAAAATTCATAGTTCATCACAAACGATTACAGGTAAGACTGTGTAAGTGTTTAATGTGCTAGTTGAACCCGAAAATGACTGGAGGATTTCCACTTGGTCTCACATGACAGGAGGGAAAAGCCATTTTTCACACTTAGCACAGTAAAATAAATAGATTCCTGCACTAAAAACTTCTTGACAGGAAAAAGAACAAGAGAAAATGTTGTCAAACACAATGTCTGCAGGCACCATGAAAGGAGCAGAAGAACCCGGGAAGAACCCGGGGACCATGCAATCTACTGTCACCAGGCAAGGCCTGTCGACAACTGGACCATGCAATCTACTGCCACTAGGCAAGGCCTATCGACAAATAATCATAGCCATCCGCGTTGGAAAGAGGACGCTTTTTGCTGCTCCTGCTTTATTTTACTTTCTGTCCATTTGCTTACAGCCGTTTAATTTTATTGTTTTACCTATTTTATCTTTTAAATGTATTTATTTATTCTAAAGCAATTTTAATAAATAAGGAGTGTTACTGCTGAAAAAAGCAGCAGCAGCAGGCTATAGTTTCGGAAACCCCGGGATAACGGAGGGGTGAAGCCGTCACCTGTGCAAATCGATGCCGCTGCTGGCGTGCTACCTGAGAGCCGCAGCTAGGTTCTCCTTTTGAACTCTTGGATTCTACCTGGATTATATTTGGATTTTCTTAGTTTTTACTTGAATTTGATTTACGAACAGAGTCACTGGACCGTGCTGCGACGGTGACATCCTTATTGTATTTTGTTTATTTTTAAACAACATTATTTTGTTTATATTATTTTAAACAAGTCTTAAATTCTTAATTACCTTTTAATCCTCTAAATTTAAAAGGAAAATATACCGTCGCCATTTCCAACACTGTGCAACCAGTGTCCATCCTTAAATAAACGAATTTATACTCCAGCTATCCGGGAGCTCTCGTTATGGACATAAACTCATCCATCACATCCGCGCTACGCGAACATCCGATGGCCTCCAATGTTATTGTTCATATTGGATCGAACGACATTAAACTCCAACAACCCGAGAAACTGGTAGACGATTTAAAAACCCTCATACATACCGTGCTTGATACTGGCAAACAATGTGTCCGATTCCTTCCCCCTGCTTTGGAGATATGAAGTTTAGCCGACTTCGCCAGCTGCACATTTGGTTGAAAGGTTACTGTAGCGCGTTGAACATTCCATATGTGGATAACTTTGCAGCTTTCTGGAAAAGACATGACCTATTTGGTCGAGATCGTCGACATTTAAACAGACGGGGCACGAACTAGCCTGTAACATGGACCTCACGCCGCAATCTTTACGGACTATGAACAATTTACAGGGGGTAAGTTACATAAATCCGAAGCCTGCAAACTTTTACCACTGTTGTGTTTCTACCTGTACCTAGTAAATTAATTAAGCACACCCCCTACGCAGAACGCAGTAATTTACTATTGGCCCGGACAATCCCTGTTCTTTCACGGCCCAGATCCTCCGGTGGCTGTGGGAGGTTTAGGACAACGGCTGCAAATGTCAATGTCAGTAATTTGATTTCAGTACAAATGTCTGATGCTAACATATCCATGTACAATGTCAAAGCCACTTTTAGCTTACTGAATATCCGATCTCTGTCAAGCAAAACTTTTATTGTTAATGATTTTATTACGTCTCTTAATCTTGATTTTTTTTTAATGCTTACTGAAACCTGACTGAAGAAAAACGAACACAGTCAACTCATTGAATCATGCCCCAATAATTATAGATATATTAGTAAACCAAGAGAATGTGGCCGGACTGGTGGTGGCATTGCTATAATTTATAACAGTAATTTCAAATGCACATTGGCCACAGTTGGGGAATTTTCTTCTTTCGAAGTGCTTGTGTTCACCATTCACAGTCAATCCCTGATCATTGGTGTAGTGGTTTATCGCCCTCCTAAACTGAGCAATGGCTTCATGTTAGAATTTCCAGAATTACTATCCACTCTTGTCCTGAAACACGATAGAATTGTAATCGCAGGTGATTTCAATATTCATATTGATATCCCCTCAAATCCTCTCACCTCAGAATTTTTAAATATTATGGAGTCTTTCAACTTTGTACAACATGTATCAGGACCCACTCATAATAAGGGGCATACTCTTGACCTCGTATTTACTCTTGGTGTGAACCTTAATAGTAGGATGATGACGGATATCTGTGTCTCCGATCACCTTAGTATTAGTTTTGCTCTTCAACTTCCCTCTATTGAAAAAATATTCTCCCATTATTAATGGTCAAACAGCTGAATACTCCAGTCGACAACTGGACCATGCAAACTACTGTCAACAGGAGGAGAGGTCGGAATTTCATTAGTCAGCGGGCAACCATCCAAGTACCAGGACAACGTGGGGCCAACATCACCATGTGTGCGGCGATATCAGAAGATGGTGTGGTGAGACGCAGACCTTGTATTGGCTCATACAATGCAGAGCCTTCCTTGATGTGCTAACCCTAGTCTGTAGAGCTGTTGGCATGACCTATGCCATTGTGTGGGACAATGTCAGGTTTCACCATGCTCAACTGGTGCAGGCATGGTTCCAGGCCCATCCACAATACTCTCCATTCCTCAACCCAATTGAGGAATTTTTCTGC